>JBBPDA010000039.1:16010968-16070166 GCA_037974385.1 Arnoldichthys spilopterus
TGACCTCTGCATTTAACCCATCACACGTGGAGCAGCAGGCAGCTACCAACAGCACCCGGGGAGCAGTGTAGTGGGACTGCAAGTGTGATGGGTTAAATGCAGAGGTCACATTTCGTTGTGGTGCTTCAGTGTGTTCACAATGACAAGTAGTCACTTTCACTTCACTTCAAACTGTGAGTCCTAATTGGGTAACACTTTACTAAAGGGCAGGGTTCATAAGCCTTCATAACACCTACATAAGCCTTTCATGAGTAATGTAAAGCACCAGCTGACATAACACTGGCTGGAGTGTTGCTGAGGAACAGAAGATTGATGTTAAAAATGTGTATTTAGGTTTATATCAGTTGTCATGAAAGACTTATGTAGGCGTTATACAGACTTATGAAAGCTCCCCTTCAGTAATATGTTAACCAAAATTTCCATGTTAAATGATTAAAACACACTTGTAGCTTTAATTTGTAGATCATTCACTTGGATTTTGATGTGGAGTACATCCACTTTTCCTTCAGTATTTTAGGAAATTCTGTGAAGGATTTTATAGTTTATAGTCAATTATCAGTTATTAGTGATAATGATAATGAAATTGAGCTCAACTACAGGCTTCAATGGTCACTGGGGGAATTTTGGAGTGACAAATTATGGACCAGCATTGTGTTGTGCACAAACAAATATTACTTAAATAATTTCTTATTGAAAAGATAACTTCACTGTGTTCACATTAGCACTAGCCATTATCACTCATGTATCTCCACATGTGTCTTTTGGGGTCTCAGCCATTCTGTTCATTAGATTCACAGCAGGGGATGAAACAGTGAAGTCTGACAGTAATATAAGAAAGGTGACAGAGAGAAAGAGAGAGAGAGAAAGAGAGAGGGAGAAAGAGAGAGAGAGAGAGAGAGAGAGAGAGAGAGAGAGAGAGAGAGAGAGAGAGAAAGAGAAAGAGAGAGAGAGAGACAGAGAGAGAAAACACAGTAGATGAGAGTACCATCTAGAAAAGGCATAAATATGAATAACTTGGAAATCATTATAACTGTATTAATGTCACACAAGTAATATTTAAATGGATGACAGCTAATTTAACAAGCTTAACCCAGCCACAATTGATGTAATACATGCCATAATAGGACAGTGTCAATGACTGTAAATGAATCATGAATAAAAAGGACTGCAAATGGGTGGAACAAACCTGATGTTATTCACACATCTTACATTTATGAATAATAAGAAAGCTATGACTGGTCTTGGGTGACAGGTGAAAGTATAGGTGTTTACTAATTATTCTGTCTACTAAACTCTCTTTTCATGCCTTAAAGCTAAATTGTCTAGGTTGAGCACTTTGAGTTCATGCTATAAAGTGAACTGTTCAAATTGTGAAGGTGTAAGGTAGTGATAGAAGTCCATTGCTAATAATACCAAACAGATCGTGTAAGCTAAGGTCAGCAGAGCGGTAACTGGATGTACAAAGTGTATTCCCAGTGTGAGCAGTCTTGACGTGTTTGTGCATGTGTTTCTATGTCTGTTTATTCAGGGTCTAATAGCCAGTGCCACAAAGTGTGGGTGCTAGGCTATAGTCCAATAACTGCATGAGCAATGCACCTCTGGTTTGTTGTTGACCCTGATGGGTTCTCCACATCTAGTTGCTTCTGCAATTTTCTGAGGTAAACAAATGAATAGATTGATGTCTGTGCTGTTCACCTTGCCTCTGGTGGTGAAGGCCAGTGAAACAGTATTGATAAATCTTTGAGATCAAGAATAGCCTGGTTTCTCTGTTGTGCTTTATTGGTCCAGCTATAAAGCACATACTGCTTACACCGCAATGTGCTTTTGAAACATTTAAGTTACTTTACCAACCAGTACAGCTGGTCAAGCATTGTATTAGCTGTATGTATGTCATGTGAAATCAGCCACCATATCTTTTCAAGTTGCCATTAACGCAACATTATTGGACAGCTTAACGCACTTGGAGAAAAACGATAACTGCCATTTCTATTATGGCATTTAGCAGATGCCCACCCAATGCAACAGGTAATGGGGAGATGGAGGGTCATCCTACCCATCCAGTGTGAGCAAGGCAATTCTGCTCTTGTACTTTTGGCCACAAGCTGACCAGGTTTCAAATCCACAGTAAACAATTTAAATGAGTCACACATTTTAGAAGGGTGGGAATGGGGTGGGGTGTATGCTTAATGAGGAGGACAGTTCAGATCTATGTATGGGGATGATATTTTAGAGTCGTTTAAGGGAAAGATGTGTCAGTATGTGTCCTATAACAATTTGAACAGACCACATATAGGGGACATTTGAAAAATGTAAGAGAACCATGTATGAATAAAGGGAAATCTTTCTTCAACTGCATGAATGCAGGGGAAGATTATGGTACAGTACAAATGGAGGGAGAGAAATTCTGGGATTTCCTGATTGTATGTTTACATTCTTTAATGAGTGTGGAAAGTTAAGAAGAAAAGAATATTCTAGACCCAAGGATGGGGAACAGGAATGGGGAGAGCATTTTAGAGTAGTGCTAATAGAGAAAAAATCTACAATAATGAAAAGGTACAGTATATAGCACAAACGGTATAAGTTTCAGTAAAATCTCTTTTTCAGCCAGCCAGGTTAACTTGCTTCTAAAAAGTGATTCATTTTTGTACAGTTCTGGTACACATTTCCAACGTTTGGGTTAGCAAAGTCGGTGTGATCTTGGCCTTAGTTGTGGACGGATCTGCTGTGAGAAATGATGAATGCACTGTGAGAAAGGCTTCAGTGCAAGCTGTCAGTTTGAAAGCACATAGATGGGGTCAAAGGTCGGACTGAGCAGATGTGCTCTTGCTGATGATGCTTGTCATTTGATGGATTAGATTCTACTGCATCTAACTCAGCCTTCAGCCTTAAGGACGTCGATGGTACACCTCAGCATCAGAAGTCCTACAGATATTGCACTACATTTTCAGCTGCACCATCAATACTGCACAAACAACTACCAGTGCCCTCGACAACAACAAGGCTTCATACAGGTTCCACTAATTCCTACAGCTTTCTTGCATTTAGACCAATTAAATATGATCCTGTCAAACCATTAAACAAGTGTAGTGCCTCCAAACAAGAAGATGCTGGTAGAAATGCCAATAACAGAGTGGCCATCTTTAATTAGCTCTGGTTCAGTAAGTGGATGATTTCACAGTTATTATTCTCTAGACCAAGTATGACCGTGCATATGTGTATGTGTACTTCACACAGTTATTATTCTTTAGAGTAAATACGACCGTGCATATGTGTATGTTCTATCATATGAACTAAATAAAATCTGCCACATAATACAGTATGGGTTAACTAATATATCTGTCTATTAAACCTCTGAATTGAATGTTCACTAACAGATATAACTCACACTAATGCTGAACCTGTATTAATATTGATCAACGGCTCTGTAGCAAATACATTCCATTAAAGTAAAAGAGCAATGATATTCGATGTGCAGAATGTCAAGTTTAATCAGAGTGATATTGATCTTGGACACCAGGTTTGGTGGGGAAGCAAGAGAGAAAGCTTGGTGCTGGCCAGCCATTTCTTACACAAGCATAATGAAAGTCTGGATATTGAGATTCAAGGTTGAATTCATTTGCTTGGAGGACAGCGCTCTCTGGTCATTTGCAAATGGCATCTGATGGGACAAATTACACAAGGCCGGCTCAAATATTGCACAGTCCAGTGAAAACATGGTAACTGAAGATGTGTTTTCAGCTGTGAAAGAAAAACAAAACTGCTTACTTCAATAAGAGAAATTCATCAAATGCTTGTAGATATCCGCTCATACTCATTCTTTTGAAAATAAAGGTATTTATAAGGAGCTGTCCCACTGCGTGGCAATCTGTTGGAACATTGCTTGAGGGCTTGATTGCATTCAGCCACAAGACCATTACTGAAATCTGGTAATGATGTTGGATAATTGGTTGCATCACAGACTCATTACAAAGGCACTAAATTGAGCATCATCACCCCAGAGAATGCAGTTCCACTGCTCCACAGACCAGGTTTTTGTGTGTGTATAGTGCTGGAGATTTCCTCTTGGCTTTGGGTATCAATGGTAACTTTAGGCTCACGTATGGCAGCTCATGCTTTGTCAGTAATGCCTTTCTGTGGAAATTGTACAAGCAATTCGTGTACCTAAAGAAGCTAAGCTCACTAATTAGAAAGGGGGTCTGCATATTTCTGAACATCAGTAGTATATTCAACAGTACTTCAGTGGTGTGATTTTTCATACTAACCAGCAGTGTGTCTCTGGGCAGCTGGCTAATCAATTTCCTGGATCAGCTCATGCTGGGGGCAGGTGTGGACAGAGCTGGTGAAAGCTCAGGAAAAATATTCAGCTTTGTTTTCAAACTCCAGGATTAAAGGATAATTACAGAGCGACTAAAGTGTGAACAGAGTTACATTTATTTCAGCTGACCAAAAATCTGAAATTACAGAAAGTTATGAAACATTTTATTCTTGTGTGTAGTCACAAGATGATTTTACTCTGTGATGGGAACGCATGATGGAAAGAAGCAGTGTCATCATCATCTAGCAATTGCTGGCATTTTACAGCATTTTATTGGTATCTTTCTGTCATTTTAAATGCAATGTACTGTAGCCACAGTGCAGAACAGCAGTGGCATGCCAGAGAGCTTGGTGTGTAATTAGCAGGCAGAGAGCATCCTGTGTCTCTCTTGGCCCTGGATCAAGTCTGCATGCTCAGATCACTTTCAGAGACATCTGAAATGACTCTCTGCAGTGCGTTACTGAACCACTCACCTGCTTAGTCATATTTGTTTCAAGGTCGTTTCCGGCCTCAATATATAGTGCAAACATTACCCAACACCTTCGCTTTTCATTCATATGTATTAATTACGTCTTGTAACTATTCATTTATTTGTGCTTTGCAGATACTAAACTTCAAGTGACTTCCCCCAGTTAAATTCATACTGCTCCCCCCCCCCTCTCTCACTCACTCAAACACACACAAAGATGCTCCCACCACCAGTGCATCATAGTTATGCAGCCAAATAAGGCAAGATTTGAAGGTGGGGGTGCAGAGAGAAGGAAAAGGGAGAGGGGAAGAGAGAGAGGGAGTGTATGTGTGAGAGAGAGATAAAGAGAGAGAGAAAGAGAGAGAGAGATACAGAGAGATAGAGAGAGAGCAAAAGAGAGACAGAGAGAGAAAGGAAAAGGAGGGGGGAAGGTGGGAGACAGTGACGGGGGAAAGGTAGTGTGAAGAATAAGAGGGAAAAAAAACATCACCAGAGCTGTTGCAGTGGATACACTGATTTATTTTATTGCACATAGTAGCTGTTCTCTTTTCTGATATCCTCTCATGTGAGTTTGGAATGCTCATTAGGTGACTGAAAAAGAGGCACTGAAATTCTAGCTCTCTTACTGATCAATACTGATTGAAAACTAATGGGTAGTTAAAAACGCCACAGGGACAGTGATCCACTCGGTGCTTGCTCATTGAGCTGATTCTTTTTTTCATCATGGACATAACAATTTGAACAATTTCAGACACAGAAGAGCTGACCAATTAGCTGACACCCTGCTGAGAGGAGCCAGGATGAGCCCAGCCAGAAGCATCCAGCTGGTCTTGATGATCTGCCTTCAGCACAGTTACGGTAATGTCTCTTACTCACACACTTTTCTCTGCTCTCGTCCCACAACTTTCTTTGCTTTTTAAGTTACAATAATGGACAGTTG
The DNA here is from genome assembly GCA_037974385.1 of Arnoldichthys spilopterus. NCBI lineage: Eukaryota > Metazoa > Chordata > Actinopteri > Characiformes > Lepidarchidae > Arnoldichthys > Arnoldichthys spilopterus. Next base: position 16,016,693 of record JBBPDA010000039.1, read on the forward strand.
TGTGAGCTGGGTGAGGTCGAGTGAGTCTTTAGAGTTTGAACAAGAAAGTTTCTGCTAGGGAAGCGCTATGATCTTCCTCAAAGATATATTTCTAAAGCATTTTTCTGACTGCATTTTGTTTTACTGTATACAGACTTATAGACAGAATGTGTGGTCATGGACAGCATGAACTTAAGGCTTTGACGTCGCTTGAATTAAACATCTGAGGTTGATTGTACCCTTACTTTTTTTTTATCCCTTTTTATACCTTACATGAGTCTCCTCAGGAAAATTAAGTGGAAAGTGCATAAAATATGCCGGATGCAAAATCAAATTTTACAATTTATAGAATTAAATTTAACCCTAATGCAGGATACTACAGAAATGACCATTTTGATTCTGTTACTTATTTTTTCTGTAGCATGTGCTTGTGCTTGTGCATGTCTTCTCTTTAAAAAGTTCAAAACTCAATAGAATGTTAATTTCAGTGTGTTTAGTCAATTTGTGGCCCCTTGTGTCTTGCTGTATTGTTCAAGATATAGCAACTTTAATGAAGGCTTACCTCTGCCCACAATCACGTTGCATTATTTATCATTGAAAAGCTTGTTTCTTCTGTTCAAATCTTTGCTTTTCTCTATTCTCAGGAGCAAACAGCTCAGTTTCTAAAATGTCTGGATTTGTGACATTTTACATGTTAATTCCTAAGCACATTCAGAAGGATTTCCTAATACACAGTTCTGAATTTATGCTTTATTTTGTAAAATGACCAGAATTATGTTCTAATAACAGTGCAGTGTTTTCTTCATTAAAGCCTCAATGGCTCTGTAAAATTGGAGTGTATCGTCACAATGAAATAAATATGATACATTTGAAGCCAAACCTCATCAAAACTGTAATACAAAAAAGGTATATATATTATATTTGAGTAGATACTTTCTCATTTACAACAATTACAAAATAAAAAAAAATATTTGTAAGAAAATCATTGGGTCAACTGGCAAAAATTAATTGAAAGATTAATTAGTTTAAAAAAGTACCCTTTGCACCTGTGGTCACCTTAAAGCATTTATCTTAAATACATTTAGATATTTTCATGCATGTCCAAAGCAGATGATGTAGAGGTTGGTGTAGCCAAGATCAGTGTGAATAATGCCTATCCCTGGTTTCCCAACCAGCTAGAGACTAGAGAGCAGCTAAAGATATGAGATCACACTTAACTTCTTACACAGAGAAGTTTTGCAGTTTTCTGCAGGGACAGGATTAGTGAGACTTGTATGATCTCCTTGTATACACATTTAAATGAATACAGTGGCACTCTCTGTAAAAAGGCCATGAAAAATGTTTTTTGTGGTTAATTAGCCAATAGGCTAATAAGTCTAAGAAAACAAAAAAAGTGTCGAAAAAGAGCATCTTTATCAATGATCAGAATTACCAAGCTGTGTGTGTGTGTGTGCCTTTTTTTTCTCTCTTGCTTTTTCAGTGTGTACACCCACACCAGCGCGTGCCCATGCAGAGGAGAGGCTGCTTCAGGTTTTATTCAGCCGTTATAACAAGCTCTCCCGTCCTGTAGCAAACATCTCTGACGTGGTTCTGGTCCACTTTGGTCTCTCTATTGCACAGCTCATTGATGTAGTGAGTTTCACTGGCACAAAGTACAGTTAGTACAAATTCAAACTACAACTTACATTTAAATAAAGCAAAAGAAATTCACTAACAGGTCTGTTAACACAAAACAATATTTTCCAAATTCATGACCATTAGTTTTATCCAATTACACTTTGAAAAGAAGTACAATTGTTCTAAATAGACTTATTTGATCTGAAAATGCCATTTAAAACATTTTAAACTTTCCTGCAGGATGAGAAGAATCAAATGATGACCACCAATGTGTGGGTGAAACAGGTATGTTTTGATCAGTTGGAGCATATAATTGAAAATTAATGAGATTTTTAATTGGAACTGGGCTTCCATTACCCCACTCTCAGTTCTCCTGTCATGCCTGCTGATTCAGAACATTGATGAGAGTGTATGTGTCCTGACAGGAATGGAGCGATTACAAGCTGCGCTGGAACCCTGAGGAGTACGAGAATGTCACCTCCATCAGAATCCCCTCTGAGCTCATCTGGAGACCTGATATTGTGCTTTATAACAAGTGGGTGATTTTTTTTTGTATACAGAGTCTAAATTTAGAAATTTAGCCAGGCCACTTAGATCCACACTTAATTTATCTTTGTCTTTAACTAAACATTTAACTAAATAACTTAGATGCATATGAATGTTAAGTTCAGTGAATTCTATTACTACTATTCTATTCTATTACATTTGATCTTAAACCCAATGTTATCGTCATTTCTAATCTTTATCCCGAATGTAGTCCTAACTCTGAACAACTCTGGGTTTCACCAGATAGTCTCTTAACAATTTGAGCATAATCTGAACATGATTTTAATGGTAATCATTAAGACTTGTGACAGTCAGTCTCCCTTTTCCAACAAGTGCTTAAAGACTGACTAAATTCCTCCAGATTGACTTCATAATAAAGAATAACACTCTTTTTACAGTAAAGTGCAAAAACCTGCCTAAACCTGGACTGATGTAGATTCTGGCCATTGTTAATATAATTTGTTAAATGTAACATGGAAGGAAAAAATGTGGACAAAATATAACCACAGACAAAACACGCATAGTATACCAGGAAGGTTAACTACAGCTCTGGTATTTTAAAACTTCTTAACCATTATCCTAATAGTGACTTGCATCATAAGGCCTTGACACAATTTTAAGTTTATACAGCAGTGAAAGAGTCAAGGATGACCACTTGGTTAGCCAAGAAAAAAATTCCTGGTACTGTCATCAGATCAGCAAAAAAGATCAAGGTCTATAAGGACCTTAAGAACCTTAAGCCTACAGTGTGGTATATATGGTGATGGAGCTTATTAAAATACACAGCTTCATTAACATCGACTACTATCTAATGGTTGAAGAATGGTTGAATCTTCCATCAAGAGACACAAATGGTTGCAGGTATACAAATTGTTGTTCAGGAATGTGTAAGCGCTAATGAAGGTTACCCAATTCCTTAATCAAAACCGAAATAAGGACCTGTGTGATGAGCTAAAAACTCCACAAAAGACTCAAATCTGAAATGGAGGAATAGTCAGAGAACGTTTTACATGTAGTCTTTCTCATCCAGCATAATAAGAGAAGACTCTGTACTGTTTGGCAAAAGAAGGGTAAAAAAGGTCTAAGGCAGAGGTAGCAAAAATTTAACTTTAAACTAGAGTTTAATTCACTGCAGGCTTAGATATCTTTAGTACAAGATTTCTAAAATAACAAATAGTTTTTCAACTGTTTTGCATTATTGAGAGTGTGATTCTACAGGGCACTATAAGCCATAACTTCTAACTTAATTATAACTCAATATCTTTTTTTCCACCAGTGCTGATGGAGATTTTGCCGTGACACACCTCACTAAAGCCCAGCTGTTCCATGATGGCAGAATCAAATGGAAGCCTCCGGCTATTTACAAGAGCTCCTGCAGTATTGATGTCACGTTCTTCCCTTTTGATCAGCAGAACTGCACCATGAAGTTCGGTTCTTGGACTTATGACCGAGCCAAGATTGACCTGGTGAGCATGGACAGTGACGTGGACCAGATGGACTACTGGGAGAGTGGGGAGTGGGTCATCATCAATGCCATGGGAATGTACAACACCAAGAAGTATGAGTGCTGCACAGAAATCTACCCGGACATCACCTATTCTTTCATCATTCGCCGGCTTCCTCTCTTCTACACAATCAACCTCATCATCCCATGCCTGCTGATCTCCTGCCTGACCGTCCTGGTCTTCTACCTGCCCTCTGAGTGTGCTGAGAAGATCACTTTGTGCATCTCTGTCCTCCTCTCCCTCACAGTCTTCCTCTTGCTCATTACAGAGATCATCCCTTCCACCTCTCTGGTCATCCCACTCATCGGGGAGTACCTCCTCTTCACCATGATCTTTGTCACACTCTCCATCATCATCACGGTGTTTGTGCTAAATGTTCACCACCGCTCTACCCGCACGCACCGCATGCCTCACTGGGTACGGCAACTCTTTCTCCACCTAGTACCTCGCTACCTGTTCATGAAGCGTCCACCCGCATCTGGCAAGAGGAACTGCCGGAAGCTCATAGAGATGATGCACAGGCCAGTGGTGCCACAGGCCATGTTGCTAGGAACCACTACCATCCCTCCCTCAGAAAACTCCTGCCCTGATGTGGGTGAGATCGCTGCTGCTCCAGCAGGTGGGCTACAGAGGGAAGCAGCAACCAAAGCTCCTCTTTTCTGCAGCTCCCCCAGCAGTCAGTACTCCATCCTGCAAGAGGAACTCCCACAAGTGCCCCGCACTCCTGTGTTCAGGTACACGCAAAAATGCAACTCCTCTGCTTCTAGCCCCTCCCCATCTTTAGACACAGCCCTAGGCTCTCTGCTTCACACATTGCCCCTTACAGAGGTATGCGAGTTCTACTGCCACAGTGCTGAGAGCGTATTCGCAGATACCAAGGAGGGCTTGCATGACACTGAGACATTTCAGCACTGTCACAAGCATGAGGGGGCCCTACAGACCAACTGCAATGCAGATGGAGGTGGAGGCCCAGGCCATTGCATAAGACATAAACTCCAAGACACGCAAAACTCATTCTCCAACTGTAGCAAAGGAGTCAGAATGGAGGAAGTGGACAGCCCATTGTCCCCGTCGCTGCTGCGGGCCCTCGAGGGAGTCCAGTACATTGCCGACCACCTCAGAGCTGAAGACTCTGACTTTTCTGTAAGTTTCCAAACTCAACTAAAAATCTAAAGCTACTGTCAAATGCAGCTTAGAAAAGATCCAGGAGAATATAATGCATCTCCTGGCAGGTAGAGTCTAGCTTGTGAAATTCAGTTCTTCTGCACTTTTCACCATTTCATGTGGATATCAGCTCGAAGCAGTAGGCATTGGCAAGACACAAGCTTCAAACACCAGAAACGTTTTAGCTCTTTTACAATTCTTTGAGCCACTTTAGGCTGGACATATTTTTGTCATTAATTTTTCACCAGCTAGAAAAAAACAGACAGATCTATAAAACAACCCTCTCACAGGAAACTGGTCTTGCACAAAAATCAATCCAAAATGAACAGACTGAATTGGAAGATGTAGCTTGAGATTTGATGCTCATTTGATCTTCTCCCTTTTTTACCAGGTAAGAGAAGACTGGAAATATGTTGCCATGGTGATCGATAGAATATTCCTCTGGATGTTCGTGCTGGTGTGCATTCTAGGGACAGCTGGACTGTTTCTTCCTCCCTGGCTGGCTGGAATGATCTAGAATTCATCATAGAACGCAGTACTGAATGTGAGCAGGAGGGAAATGGGGAAAGAGACCTGCCAGTCACTTTCAGTGTCCTCATTAAAACTGATCTGCTGTATTTTTTCCCCAGCGTCTATATACAATTTCACACTAGTGCATTCCACAATGTCAGAAGCCTTTTTATTCCAAGGTCAGCTTATGTTTCCTTGATATTCCTTCATAAAGCAAATATATTCATTTCTGCCCTTTCAGCGGTGTACATTTTCTGTTGCAACTAATCTATCGTGCCAACTGCCAAATTGTGTTTCTCTTTCTCTGTGCACTATTCCATTCAGCACTGAAACTAACCTTTCGCAACCTTTCATGCCATTGTTATACAATTTTATGCCTATAAATGTATTGACCTTTGGGGGTAAGTAGCCCTTAAGTTAAAGATTAAAATAGTAAAGGAAGCTTTGTACTAAATATTGAAAAAATAGTTTAATGTAGATAATCAGTATATGTGTATACACTATTTGTACTGTGCCATAGCTGTGGGTTTTCCAGTTAAAAGATGCCAATAAAGAAGTTAAATTTTATTTGTGTTCTGTTGGTGCTACCCTTGTGTCTCTCCCTGTACCCTTGAGACAAATCTCTCTCTGTCTAAACAAATCTTGAGTAATAGCCCTTTTCCCTTGCTGGTTGTGACAAATGAGTTGGCATGAGGTCATTATGGATGTTGATGGCAAAGTTGAATTAATGTTCCAATACAGGTAGAAAGAACGTCCCGTCTCCACGTACAGACAGACCAATGAGAACTTGTGACGAACTGCTTTAAAGGTGCCACAATTCACCCTGTTGGCAGTTGCATTAGAACAGCCACAACAAAATGTGAACAGAATTCATTACCACACTGTTTAGAGATTTAGCATGACAAAGTTGACCTTTTGGAGAAAGACTCAGACATTAGGTCTTGCCTCTATACTTGTCTATTAATCAGATGAACAATTACTCAACTCTTTCATCCAGCAATTCAGTGTAAATAGGGCCATAATGAAAGAAAGCAAATGAGGATATTCAGAGCAATTTAGTTTAAATTAGCTTCTTTTGGGTACTAAATCTGCCTCTTTTGAAAGTTTTCCTGTAAAACTATTATAAATTTAAAACATTTTTTGACAAGCTGTTGATCATATATCCATTAAATAAATATCCAAACATTCATTACGCTTGCATATCCGGTTCTGTCCTCCTGAGAAGATGACAGACACAACAGTAATATTATTATCTAGTATTGCTGAGTTAGTATTATCTAACTCAGCATGTAAACAAACTGGGATTTCTGGACCAGATAACTTAAAATCAAGAAAGTAATTGTTCACTCCCCTATTGTTTATATTTTCATCCACTTCTTGGATAATCCACCTGTACCTGCTGCACAATCAGCCAACATGAGTAATCACTGAGATCTACACAGTTTTAAAGATTTAATTAAACGCACGGTCTACTACCCCAGCTCAAGCGATGAAAATGATTATAAAGTACTTTCAAATGACAAATAGCATTCTGAGAGGAATCATGAAGTTTAACAAAAGGACGAAAAAAAAGAGCTCAGGTACCATTTTACTGCGTACCTGAAAAAGGTCATTTCACAGTTGTCTTCCTTCTCATCTGGAGGTGATGTTAAAACAAATGTCCCAATTATACACCTCCATACTCACTGGTTCAAATAAAGGATGGCAATTTCTAATAACAGTAGTATAAACAAGGCCATAGGATGTTATCTGCACGATCATTTTTGAGAAAAATGTATCGGATCAAAATTCAGTCATTTTCTTATGTGTATCTGCTTTCTTCTGAGCTCTCTGAATACACTGTTCCTGAGCCTTCAGCTGCTGCAGCAGCTTTCGCGATGCTGAGAGCTTCTCCTCCATATGGCTTATCACTGCAGCATCCCTAAGTAAGGAGAGAGAGAAAGAAACACACTTCAGGAGAAGAGAACAGGAGAAGGATGAAAATAATACATAAAAAAATAAAACATACCTTCCATTTCTTCTGTTCAGAGACTCTGTGAGTCGCTGGATTTCTTTCTCTGCCTGGCTCACTCTCTCGGTGGCCTGAAAAAGTTGGACGTTAAGGGAGCGCTTTGTGCTCTTTCCTCCCTGGTAAGCCTCCACCCCACTGACTGAGCAGCTAACTGAAGGAGCTGTAGAAGAACAAGTGCCATCTCCTAGCTTAGAGTTCAAGAAGTCAAACACATTTGGGCGTGTCGAAGTGGAAGACCGTTTCCTTTTCATTTTTCGTTTGCCAGAGCCTGGGTTGTCTTTGGCGATGGCAGCCTGAGTTTTCTGCTGAGTCAGCTCTGCACACTGGTCCAGTGAACGGCCTTTGGAGAGCACCACAGCCTGTACGGGCTCCACACGGCCAGAGAGTGTCTTCCCTAAACCTGCACAAATGCACACAGGCCTAAAAGTTTGTTCAGCAACCAGTAAAGCACTGCGTAATACCTCTCCTTCTTACTCCAGCTGATCATCAAGTTTGTAATGTAAATACCCTCATACTTTAGCATTACATGGTGAAGCGATGGAGTGTCTTACCTTTCCCGAACTCATAGCCCATCTTCAGCAAGAGCTTGGAGCCAATGCCACGAGTATGAGCTTCCCAGCCACAGAACTCAGCACTGTCCACTTGGGCAACATTCTCCTCTTTACTGGAACTAAAAACTGAACAAAAGGTTTTTGCATTGTTCATTACAAAACATTATAAACATGCTTTATGGACAATACTTATACATTAGTATGATAGAACTTATTTGAAATTGAATGATTTTTAATTCTAAAGTCAAGTGTAATACCTTTAGGCTAACTGACCTATCTCGATTGAAGGGACAAACCTTTAGCATAGCCAGCATCACATCCCTCTGAATCACCTTCTGAGTCAGAGGAAGTAGAGGAGGATTCGTCTGGCCGAAGAGGAGGAATAATGCAATCAGCCTCCAGGACAGCCTCCTTCAGCAGCAAGGAATCGTATTTTACTGTGTAAAATCCATCTGCGATCTCTGGGCATGTTAAAGGGATATTAAACATGTCAATACTCAAAACAAAATCAAACTCCCAACAATTAATATATAAGCATGAAAAACAGAAAATAAACAACCAAAGAAAGCTCCATTTGAAATTGCTAGTCATTATAAAAAAGAATAAATAAACAGATAAATTCTGGAGAGAATGGGTGAGGAGTTGCACCTGTGATTTTGGCAGGATACCAGATGCTGTCTTCATGCTTGGCCAAACATGAGGATCCCGGCTGCATGTTTGTAAGATCAGCTTCAAGAAAGTCCCTCAGCTCAGACACACGTACCACCTCCCCATGAGAATATCTGAGTGACAACAAACACGTACATAAGCAAAATCGGCTCATTATTTCTGCACTTGAGAAGAAACAATGGACTGAATCCCATACTGAGAATGCAAACATGTAAATGTAAAAACATTCAGAGCAATAGATCTGAATATGCACCAACTCAACGGTTTATATATTCTTTACACTCTACTCAGGACCCACTTTTAATAAAAATAGCCAAGTGCCATTCCCAAGCTCATATTCATAACAAAATGGAAAAATTTCCCAATAGCTATTACATTAATTCAAAATTAAGAAGAACAAGCTTGAATACCTGCAGCTGTCCATAAAGCGGCATTTGCCTTCAAGAAAGAAAGGGCAGGGCTTCATGGACTTGTGTGTAGGATAAAGATAAAGCACTCTCATCTGAGTCTCCTCCTCATCTGGTTCTTCAGAGCACACAATCATGGCATTATGGTACTCTAGTGTTCCCCAAGAGGTGTGATAAGGTGCCTGTACTTTAGTGCCACTTAGGTCTTCTTCATCATCATCATCATCCTTCTCCTCCTCATGAGGTTTGGGGCTTGGGGCTACTTCACCAGCACACTCAGTGAGTTCAGAATAGAAGGCAGCAAACTCATTGTCCAGGTTTGTTTCTTTGGGCTGTTCTTTGGTTTCAGTTGGTGTTGAAGCATCCTCAAGTGAAGCCAAAAGTTGACTTTTCTTGACTGAAACCAAGCTAGACTCTGTGAGCTCAATAAGCTGTTGCAGATCTTCCTTTAATTTCAGGAGGTCTGCTTGCTCTGAGACACTCAGACCACAGGCCAGGGCAGCCTCGACCTGCTGAAGCTGAGCATTGTAGGTTACTATGGCTTGTTCCAGACTGCCTTCATCCATGGTAAAGGGCAGTAAGAACAGGCACCTAGAAATGTACAGAAATGTGGGAATGATGAGGAAGGTACATTCTTCTCAGTAACTTCATGGGTTTCATTCGGTAAGCCAGCTACAGAAAAGAACAAACCAACATCTTCAGGTTGTAATGGTTTACGACGTATCTTTGGATTAAACGCCACTTTTACATGAGGAGACATTTAAAGCAGAGCTGGAGCAGTTTAATCCCCATCAATACACTTTTGGCTAATACATTTTTTTTTGCCATATTTGCCACATAGACGGACCAAACAGCTTTTCTGGTTTTATGAACTCTAACCTGCTCACTTGCTGTACTCCATGTCCTTGTATTGCGCAGCGAAAGCTAAACGGCTACCTGTGGGTGACAGCTGTATTTGTATATTCTTAAAAACAAACCATAAAAATACAGTTGTGAGCACCGCGCACTTGCTAACTATGCTAATAACAAAACGCCGGTTTGGCTGCGCTTCGGCTGAATGGCTAGCTAGCCAACAGCTATAAAACCTGCTGGTCTTTTACTGCCTTAATTCACCGACATTTCACATAAATTCAATAGGATGGGATATTTTGGTCTTACATCACATAGTGCTTACATCCATATGGAAATATTTTTTGCTGCGTCGTCTTAAAAATCGCTCTAGTCGTAAAACACAGAGGAACTGAGGGTTTACCTCCACGACGTCATACTGATGGGTCATTCACGAGCAGAAACGTTTAAGAAGGTTCAGCACTATGACAATTACTTCCAAAGTTTAACATTCCCACAAACGTTAGACGAGACGACACATAAGTGCAAAAATATAACTGTGTTTATTAAAAGAGACAACGCATTCGTACATTATGTTTTAGATTATAACTACATTATAGTCGTATTACAATATAACTCCACAATTATATAGGTTTCCATGTATGGTTCAAAATATAAAGAAACTCAATTCAGAAAAAGCATAATTTATGCCAAATGAAAAGATTTTTAATAATTTGAAATACATTAATCAGCATTTTCTTTCTTTATACCAAATACATTATTCTGAAGTATTGCTATGAAGAATTTCTCAGGTCAGGAGAAGAAGGATGAGATCTTGCTTTGTGATCTTCCTGCAGAGAGTTGTGAAACTGTAGAGAAAAAAACAAAAACTAATAATTTATCATACTTGCATTACTGAATATATTTTAAATTACATAAACAATTATAATAAAGATTAATTTAATTTAATTTAAAGATATTTTTTTATCTTAATTCTATATATATAAATAACATCATAACATAAAAAAAACATTGACTATCTAGTTATTTCATTTGGTATATCATCACACAGGAGAGGTTACTGTGGTTTAAAAAGTGAATGTTGACTCTGATAGAAAGGTGTCATCACACAGTGCACCACAGTCAGAGCTGTTTTAGCAGCATGAGGAGGACATACTACACTTATTAAGTGAAGTGAAAGTGACTATTTGCCATTGTGAACACACATAAGCACCACAACGAAATGTGACCTCTGCATTTAACCCATCACACATGCACACATGGGGCAGTGGGCAGCTATCAACAGCACCTGGGGAGCAGTGTAGCTGGATGGTACCTTGATTAGGCAGGTGCTTTTATTGTTATAGCTTATCTGTGTGTATTAATAATGATTTAACCTGGAAATCCTGTTTATATTTTATACATAAAAGCCTTAATCATCTGAATATATTTTGTTAAAACTGAAAATATCAAGAACATTCTGGAACTGTTGGTATTTATTATTTATCCATGTATAACCATTGCAAACATTAAACATTGTACTCATTGCTATTAATTTAACATGTCCCTCTGAGTCACCGTCATCAGAGGGGTTCTTTTCCTGCTATGAAGCATCCTCCTCCAAATAACTATCTGCCTCCTTATCTTGGAAGTTAAGCTAAAGGGACCTTTTGCCATAACCTCACTGAAATGGCAGCTCAGGTGCCTTTATAATCTTATGTCCCCCTAAACCTCTCTTTAGCTCAAATGGATTCAAATTTGGTTACTGTTTTAAGATTCCTCCATGACCCATCAAAGACAACTAAAATGCTTGATTGTTCCTGTATCTTGGAAGTCGCTTCGCATAAAAGCATCAGCCTAATGATTACATTTTTCTTGATGTGATCAAAACTTCATCTCACTAGATACTGTTCAAATTTGACCTAGAACAGCCTTAATGTACAAAAAAACTGTAGCACCTTCACAACAGTATAAAACTTTAAAATATTTCTACTTTTTTTTTTTAACTGTTGGTCATTAGTCATTAAATTATAGGCTGAAATAATTTTTACATTTAGGGTATTTTTACTGCTGTAAACTTTAAAACGAGTCAAATTTGACCCAACCAGTATGTAAGGGTTAATCATGAAAAAGAAATTTACCTGTAGAGTAGCAAATACATGAGCACATCATTGGAGTTGGTGTAAATATGATAAAAATTTTACCTGGAACTTTGTGGCTGGAAACCTCATCTGAGTCTTGGCAGGTCACTGAGGCACTTCCGGTCAAAGATGTTAACATTTCTGAAAACTGCTGACTATGGTGTGGTGGAATGAACACAGCCAACCCTAAATAAAATAAATAAAAAGGATTAACAGTTTTACATCGGTTTACATCTAAAAAAAATAAAGCAATTAAAAAAGGCTTTCGCTGTGATTCTATCGCTCCTAGGTATTGGCCAAGGACTCACGTCTTAGAAGAATAATGTCTTCGTCTCGTTCCGTCAGCAACCCCACAACTGTTGATACCATCTGCTCATAATTATTTGTTTTCTTATACGTCTGCAACGCTACAAACAGCTGATTGGTTTTTTCAGCACCAATGGCCTTTTTAATATCAGACAGCAATACAGTACTGGACTGACTGTCTTTGCTGGACTTCTGTGGCCTCTGATCCTTCACACTTGCGTCCACTGTAAATGCAGAACAACTCATACTGATATAGATGAAATACAATTTGTTTTGTGTATTTACAACTAATATACAAACACTACTGAACAAAATACTAGTTGTTAATTGTTAACTTAATTATGGCCTTTGGAACTGACAATCACAGAAACCAGCAAATATGCAAACTGCTCTGTGAGCATTGTAACCAATCATAGTTTCAGAGGATTGATTCTGAGTGGTTTTAATAGGTACTTAACTATCCAAACAAATGTAAAAATGTGAAAAACAAATACAGGCCAGTCAATCAACATATCATTATCAATGTGCTGATATATGTCATATTTTGCAATCATAGCTTTAATGTGTAGCCATATATTCATAGTACTGGTATCCTGTCTAAATCATTTAGCACAAACCAAAGATTTGGAGGTATATTCACCTCCACACAAACTGTGAGTTCCCAAATGGGATCCACCTTGATTCAGTTGTTTGCTTGAGTCTAGTTGTTTGTTTGTGCCCCTTTTAAAAGTCTCCACTTTAACTGAAAGACAATAATATGAAGTTAGAGCAAGCATTCAATTTTTCACCTCTATGGTAACAAAGTGTTGCTGTCTAGGTTTTCTAAGGTTTATAAGTTAAAAAATTAAAAAAGTAAAAAAAAAAAAAAAAGTTATCTGTATGTATAAGTGAGTATGCAAATGTATAGGTATAACAAATATAAGTATTAAGTAGTAGGTTTTACTATTATGTATTATTTTAATGTTCTCCTAATTTGCAATGTAAAGGCTTAAAGCTCCCCATGTTCAAATGTTCAATTGCAAATATTTATAAATGTTAATGTAGATAACAGCAAACTCTGAAAAAGCCATTCAGAAAAATGACTAAAGAAGGTTTTGTAAACATTTCTCAAATGTATCTGAATGATCACAGGCACAATGGTGCCGATGCTGTGTAAAATGTATACTGTGAAATAAATGCTTCTTCAAAATAAAAAATAAATAAAAAAATAAAAAATAAAAAAGTTACCCGTTTCCTGCATGAGCATCTCCCTCTCCTCCCTTGAAAGTGAATGCTCAGGCTTGTAGCCACAGCCCTGGCCTGTAAGTGACTGACACTTCTCATCAAATTGCTTCTTGTGGTGTGGTCGAATAAACTGGTAGAGCCCTAGAGAGAAATTATACATGCAGGCACACGCCTCAGAATCGTGTTCCAAAGAGGACTTAGGAAGAAGTACATGTATCTTGCAACTTTGTGGCATTACTCTATGCATGTATGATTTTACTGGTTATAACTCAGACACACCTCTAAGCAGGCTGTGTGTGTTAGGGTCTTGTATGAGGAGCTCTGCTGCTTTTGCCACTAGGTCATCAAAGTTATCGGAGGCCTTGTACACCTGGAGTGCATGCATGATTTTTGTGAAGCTATCCTGACTCAAACTTCTCTTCAGCTCCAGCATGAAGGCCTTGCCCTTGCCTGCAGCGCTACCCTCAGGTTTCTGAAATCAACATTCATGGGAAAATATACAGACACAAGGGTTTATCAGAAAAATATATTCTCAGTTATATGTCACATGATGTCTGCAGCATGATAATGCATTCTCCTGATTATTTCCACAGAGAAAACAAATCAAAAATAATAAAATAATTTTAAAAATGATACCCGTTCTTGAACTACTTTGATTTTGCGTTTCCCACCCCTAGATTCATCATCCAAGCGCTTATCATGTTGCAGAGATAGCGTGGACAAGCGACTGGCCTGTATAAACAGAACAAACAGAAACAAAAAAATTATTTAACATTCCAATGTTACTGAATCTGATCATTGAAATAATTCTCACAAATCAGATTTTTATATCAAGAAGTTACAGAAGGAGAACTTTGGTTAGTTTTAGCCAAATGTTGCAAAGCGTTTGCTCTCACCCTCTCCTCTCCAACCATGTCATCACCCCCCCCTGGCCCTGGTTCGCTGTTGTCCAAGGCATCAAGCAGGCTCAGAGGCTTCTTCTTGCTGGAGCTCATCTCCACCTCATACTGGAAACACAGCCCGGCTGTCCCATCTCGCCCACTGTTTTCCTCTACATCTGCCATGTCAGCAGAGGGTGGAAAACATTCAGGCAGGTTGTCATTATTATTAAGACATGTTTGTTTATGTACCAAAATATTCACAACAGACTTTGTTGTATTATAGTTTTCACATTTTTCTTTACTTCCTAGAATTAAACAGGCTGAATTTGTTGAGGTGTCTATAAAATAATACAGGTGTACACCACTGACCATAAGGGTGCTTACAATTAGATACTATAGTCCATCTGTTTCTTTGCATCATTTATTAACCTTCTTTACCCTGTTCAATAAAGGTCTTGGTCCCCCACAGGACCACCAAATTAGCAGCTATTATTTGCCTAGTGAATTATTCTAAGTTTTTAAACACTGTGTCCACTATATTAGACACATCTAACTTGTTGGTCCACCTTGTAGATTTATAATTGACAGCTGGTGATAGTTCATCTGATGACCTCTTTAACATAATCTTCGTTCAGTTTCTCAAGTCACTGAGAACAGATCTCACCTAGTTTTCTTCTCTTCAGGCTAGGCACATGAGAGTCTAGCATTTTGGCTTTCAGAGAGGAGCCACTTTCCCAGGCACTCTGAGCTGGATGAATGCAACCTCCACCTAGGCCTCCATTTGGAATGGACTGATTCTCACGCTGTGCATCTTTCACCTTCTTCTGTGGTACTGGCCTCTAAAATAAATGAAACACCAACATCAGTGAAAATGCAAAAATTAAACTTCTTGCAAAAAGGAAAAACAAAACTGCTCCTTGCACGCACACACTGCAAGCCTGACAATGCAAGCTTTACTCACAAGTTTCTGTGCAACCCGGAAAAACTGAGCCGCATCACGGATCACAGTGCCGAAGTTGTCATAAATCCGTACGTAAGGCCTGACCCAGGAGGGGAGCTGGGCTCTCACATCTGTATTTTTGAACCTAGAACAAGAATAAAAAAAGTAAAGAGTGAAAAGCTCACATTTGTAATAAACAAAGAAAAACACCTTTATGGTGTTAGGTTATTTGTTTTAATTCATTTCAGATTAAGAAACTGTAAGGATTGCATGGTGGATGTCTATACTTACATTTCAAATAAATGGTAGACAAGTTATTTTCTTTATCAAATATTCGAATGTAATTATGTAATTAATAAAATATACAGTAACGTAAACAGTACATAACCGAAAAAAGTGCTAAAAATCACAGAATATTTCCTTAACATTTCCCCCCTATTTTCTTTCCAGTTTTGTCCAATTCTCCTCCCATGTAACATGATACTGTTAAGCCATCTAACAGACACCTGCATCTGGGGGAGATGGAACACCACCCTAACAACCCATCTTTTATTCTGTTGCCTCTAATTCCATCCATGAGCTAATACTCCCCATTACATGATACTACCAACACTGGGAGGGTAAAATGTAGCATGTGGTTCCTCCTTCCTTATTGTCAGTTGCCTTCCTGAGTAATGATGAGCTCTGACCTGTGGTCACAGAGGAAGATGGCTCCGTAATCCTCACGGTGGCGGATCACTCTGCCGATGGCTTGGTTCACCGCCCTGGATGCCTGCTGCCTATACCATACCTGCCCGGACAGATACTAAACGAACACATGGTATTAGCATATTATTATATAACACATACATTTACAGTGGTGACCAAACTGAAATTGCAGGTCAAGATTGTTAAGCATTTTGAATGATTATACACACAGACAGACACACAACTCCATTCAAAGCAAATGCCACTTTCAGACTAAATGTAGCCCATTCAAAAATGCTACCTTCATGCCGCTGGTTTTGTTTCTGCACATTTCGTCCAAATACTGCATCTTCAGCACCACTCTGGGGTCCATTTTGGGTGGGAAGGGAAGTCCTGTGATGATCACCCCACGGCCATATGTGTCCGCAAAGTCCAGTCCTTCACTCGCCTGGGTAGCAGATAGTAAAAGCATTTCAATCGTATGTGCGTTTTACAAATCAGATTACTGAAGAACTAGTTTTCTTACCTTTCCTCTACATACAGCAAAGAAGCTCCCTCCATTTGACTTCGGATCATTTACTTTGTCATAAAAACCATCAATCACCTGAAAAAATAGGAATATTTAAGCAATTATGATTGATAGGACTGTTGAAGGCAATACAAGAATTGAGTGATCTCCAGCATATACTCCTTCATTTGATTAATGCGAGTATTTATAATATTTATACACTAAGTCTAGTTAAAACCATTCTCTGAAGAACCGCAAGACATATACCTCTGTAAATGTTCCTTTTCCTTTGGGTTCAATAAACATAGGCTTCATATTCTCAATGCGGTCTGCATGGCCATTAGCCTATAGGAGACAAGAGAGGAACACACTTTTTGCATAATTTATTTATTTTTTATATCTTTTTCCTGTACTTTCTGAGATTTTATGAAATGTAATATATAAAATGGTTGTGGGGGAATGGAGGAGGAGGGAACTCATTAACTTTTTCGGCCAAAATATAATTTTAAAGGAAAACCAGTAAATGCCAAGATAAAAATTTAAATATTAAGCAGCTGAATTAGTTTATCCTTTCTAAAAAAAACAAGGAATTGATGATTAACTAATTAATATAATAAAAAAACATCAACAAAAAAATAAATTACCAGAAGTGTCCACTGTTCATATATATTTAAAAGATTTTATAAGTGTATGGTACCCTCCAGAATTCCAGAGTCTTGTCCAATACAGGGTATGAGGGAAAGAACACAAGTAGGCCATGTGGAACCACTCGACTCAGATTTACTGTGACAATAGAAAGAGGTGAATTGTTACAAGAAAGATTAGTAGAGTCATTTTCATTTTGAATGCTGGGTGCCATGAGTGTGAGAATTATTTTAATTAAAGCAGTGTTCATCTCTTACCAACAGTATTTCCTAAAGATGCCATGTTCTCAGGAACAAACCTTTGCACAAAAATACACAATGTAGTGCATGGTTATTTCTCAATATTTTGCTAAATTGGTATTAATGAAACAACGAATAATAGGATGCAGATCAGGCCACCTCTACTGTGTTTTCTTTTTCCAGAGTGGAATCTTAAGGTAACTTAATGCTCCAGGCTGACTGTTGCAATGCCTCTTAAGTGCAGCCCCAGCCAGGGTGGCTAAAGCTGATGAAATATGTGGAAATATCACAGCGAGCAGTTCTTTACAAACTGCTAGAGAAAGATGCGCCCACCTCTTGTCAAAAGCTGTGCTCAGATGCACGCCGTCCGGCCCTTTGTCAACAATGCTGACGAAAATCTGGTCCTGTTGAATGACATGAGGATTCTCCAAACTCACAGGAAAGGGACTTCATAGGAAAGAGTAGAACAGGGGTGAAAAAGAAAAAAAAAGATGTTTGAGCTTCAGCTATGCACCTAAAACAAAAGCTCTACAGTGGTTCTCAGGTTGGATTTATGGTTTTATTTGATATAAAGCCTTTACATTATGTGGAGGTTCTTTGAACTTTGAATAAATTATTCACAAACATACCATATAGGTCTTTCAAAAGAAGCATGTATTTAAAAGGTTTTTTAGGAAAGTGATTTCAGAAAAAAACTTTATTTTCAGGGTATGAAAAGCAGAAAAAGGACCTACATCTGCATTTCACAGGTGAATGATGAAAGTGGTGAAAGGGTCCCACTGGTCAGGATGATGCAGCGCACTTCTTGTCGCAGTAACTCCTGCATGCTGAACCCCGGTGAGAAACACCAGTAGCTCAGCACATTCCCTGAGAAACACACAAATACCCAGACATTTACAATGCAATCTGTAAACTGCATGGGGACAGTTCTTGTGGTTGATGGTTCTATGCTCATGCGCATTAAATTTAAGATGAAACAATGGACATTGGCTGAACCGTAAAGCTCATTTTTATGCTTAGCTCCTCCAGGCTATAAGTAACTGGACAGATTAAATACATTTTATGATTTGTACTTGGTTACCAATTTTTAGCAATTAGTAACAGGGTTTCTGCAGGTTTCAACAAGTCAAATTTAAGACTTTTTAAGACCTTTTTAAGGCCATAATGAATTACATTTTTGTCCACACTGGTAAAAAAAAAAGGACATAAAAGAAAATCCAAGAGTCTTAGACTTACTGACAAAATAAACTAATTTATTTACATTTGCCGAACTGTGTATTTACACTGTGGGCAGGTGCAGCCTAATGGTTAGAACCTTGCCCTTGTGAACAGAAGGCTGCAGGTTCACATCTCAACTCAAGTACCACCATTGAGCAAGGTAGCACATATGGAGCAGTGGGAAGCTATCAACAGCACCCAGGGAACAGTACCTTGGTCAAGAAAACCAGAATGGGACCCAGGTCAGGACTTTAAATACCCCCCATCCCCCCACCAAAAAGTGATGTAATTTTCGCAATGACATTTAAGACCAAAACATAAGCCACTTAAGACCTACTGCATAACATGTTTTAATGTTTTTAAGACTTTTAAGGCCTTAAATTCAATTTTTTAAATTTGACATTTTAAGACTTTTTAAGACTCAGCAGGAACCCTGAGTAAGCACTAGAATTCTGTGACCCACATGCACCATTACCTACACTAGTTACCTTAATTTTTTTTTTCTAGCTACGTTTAAGCTATTGTTAGTGTCTGAAAGTTTAGAAGCTTTCTGCCATATTACAATGAGCATAATGTTGCTTAAAGCAGTTGGTCAGTAGACTGCCTGCCAAGATTGTGCCACTTTTTCAACTTCAGAAACTCCATAGTTGTGTCAGGTCATTTGTCCACTACATCTTGAGTCACCTGATTTGATTTACAGCATAATGCTTCTGTGCATTTCAGAACCCATCCTGCTGCTGCTATTCAAATGTCACATCATCAAGAAAGACGACTGAGCCAGTCTTATTGGCAGCCAGGCACGCCCATGCTGCCACATTTCAGTGTTCTTTTGTTTTTCTGAAATTGCTAGTGTTTGGAAGTGCTTTGCTTTGGATCATGAACAGGAGCTTTTTTCTACCTCCAGCACATTCTATCATTCTGGAACAGGCTAACATCTTGCCTGTCCAAAAGACTTTGTCTTACAAAGCTTTACTTGCTTTCCCCAAAACATGACATGTTTGTTCAGTTTGCTAGTTCTACTCTTGCTTCTAATCACATATCTATTTGAAAATGTAATGTCTCAAATGTTTCTGATAAACTGCAATTTTCTTTTGTTTCATCCAACATGGACGTACATTTCCTCAAATTACAGTTGATATTGTTCACTATAGGTTATAATCAGGGGATTACATTCAAAATAAATGCCTTTCCAATTAGCCATGGCCTTTTCAGAAAGAATAAGTAAAATCAACATGATGAATGGTTCATTTGCTTCTTTCATCAGTTCCTTTCATTTGTTTCACTGGGAGGCTTGTTTAAATCAACCCCAGTACCTTGTTTCTTATTAGAAGAGGATGCCCATACATCTGTGTTCTGCTTTTTCTTGAAATTGCTTGTGTCTGGATGAATGTGTACCTAAGGGAAAACACGAGTTTTAGCAGTGATGTTAAAAGTAGGTTTCTGTAATATATTAAGGATTGATTTATACATCTATTTGACAATTTGCCAGAAACATGATATACCTTAAACTGCTGCATGCTGGTTGCTTTGTGTGATTGTATTCTGCCCTCTGCAGGTTCAACTGCAAACACCAACTGACCAACAGTAGCAGATCAATGAAAAAAGCTTCCATCGACTATACCATTCAAATCAAACCTCTATGTAATCTTTTGTGATATTATTGTTGTAATCCAAACAGGATAAAACAAACCATAGAAAGGAGGTCTGTATATACTTACCTGGATTATATCTGCAACCTTCTGCAATCCACTGGTGTTGAAGAAGATACCAGGCTCTACAGTAAACAGTTTGAAATGTGCAATTATTTTCTGTGACAGATTCAAGTACATGTATTTCATATGCCACACTTGCTCATCTACGCACTTCCAGCCAAGTATCCTGTGATCTGCTCCATCGCTTCCGCAACAGCAGTTTTCGTATCATAGTTCACATGTGCCTTTTGGAAAAGTTCATAAATGAAGCTAGGAGAGAGCATAAATTAATGTACAAAAGAGAAGAGCAATATTTGCATGTTTAAAACACAAAGAGGACAAAACTTCAGGAAAGGCTAGAGAAAGACACTACAAACCTGCCTGGCTTGGTAATTCCCTGATTGTTTGAAGGCATCTCAAAATTATTTATAGCAATCTCTAGGTCCATTAAAATTTCTGCAATCGAAAATTGGAATTTGTTACAAAGCCTGAAACAACCATAATATACATCATTTAGGCATGTTACATCCAGCTTAAAGTATCTTTTTCCATTAAAACTACTGCTTTAAAGTAATCACTAGCAACTTACGTTTTATTTTAGCAATGGTTGTGATGTCCAGTTTCAATCCTGTATAAAAAGAACATGATAAAAAAATTCAAGTTTTTTACACCATGAAAATCAATGAACAAAAAG
This sequence comes from Arnoldichthys spilopterus, assembly GCA_037974385.1. NCBI lineage: Eukaryota > Metazoa > Chordata > Actinopteri > Characiformes > Lepidarchidae > Arnoldichthys > Arnoldichthys spilopterus. The sequence continues at coordinate 16,037,654 of JBBPDA010000039.1, forward strand.
GATAAAAAATTAATTCACAGTAATGCATGATTACAAGCCAAACCTGAATTAAGAGACTCGACATTAAAATCTTCAGAAGATTCTCCTTTCCCAATATCTGTGGCCTGCTCTCTCAAAAGTTTGTCCACAGCATCAATGGCGGAGGTCAAATCATAAGGAGTCAGGTCAAATGAAGTTGACTCCTCACACATTTTCTCCTGTAAAACAGGACAATCAAAATTAGTATGGATGGTTAAAAACTAAAATGTGTCTTTGGTTTAGCAAAACTGTAAAGAACGGATTAATCCTCACCACGTTATGTGCCTCATCAAAAATAACCACAGCTCCTTTAAGCTCAATGTTGTGCGCCCGACGACTCTGCAAAAGCAGTCAATTCATTATAACCCACCAGATGGCTGCAATAACAGTTAATAGTCTTCTTTAAAACAGTCGAAGGAAAACACTCTCCTCACCTTTGGATCTAGTAGGTAGTTGTATGGCATGAATATAATGTCAGCATGCTGCTTCAGAGAACGGGACAGATAATATGGACACACTCTGCAAAACAAAGTTTATTAAGCGAAAAAAATCAATTTAAAAGCAATGCTTTAAGAAAGATAAAAACTAACAAAAACTACATTTTTGCCCAGATCCCAATTGGTCATCTGCCTTTATCAAGTTCAATCTGCTATTTGTATTTTTGTAGTTAATCCAGCTGCGCAGTGCACACCTCACACACTCATATTTTAGATGCAGCTGAGTATTGACAAAAGCGGCTGGTGTAACTACAGCTGAAACATGGCCACTGTAATGGTACAGACCCTTGTGCTTTTCATCTTCAACTTTAAAATAATTTCAAACTGCAGACATCTACACTATTAAACTTCTGAAACTTTATCCCATAAAACTACACAAAGCAAATGATATTTGTTAATGTTCTGCATCAGTGGTGTAAACAGTCCATCTCAATAAAATGGCTTTAACATGGCTTAAGCACCTATTATAACATTGCTGGATCAACTGTGGCAGATCAGATTAGGACATAATTATTATGAATTCACTAAATCATCCTTGTATTTCATTCTCTAATTCCTCCTTTCTACAAGAACTATTATGACTATTATTATTTTTGATTCCAAGGTCAGTTAGATGTAAGAACTCACCTTTCTTTTTTGCCAGTTTTCACAAGATCTTCAATATCCAGGACAGAGTTCATGATGTCTTTGTCAGTGCTCTTCTCTAAATATGGTACAAAATAAAGATCACACACAAACATGAACACATAATACAATAAAGCATCAGAATATTAAAAATATAAGTAATGCTTTTCAGAAGATCAGGATCTTTAACTCCACGTCATGAGTAAATATATTTTACTGTATGCATTTTTTTTTAATGATTTTAATTTGGTGAGCACTGTTGGATCAACCTAAGAAAATGAAAGCCACATCATTTGCTACAAATCTATCTCACAAAACTCAGCATCACAGCAAAAAGAGTACATGTGAGGGAAACCGCAGAGAAGCCAACAGGCTCTCCCAAACAGTGTGCAAAGCTCCAAGAAACTTATCCCATTTAACTAATGCTATTGCCAGTCATTGTGTTTCATGTGTTCACTTAGCACACAATGCGAGTTTCAGAGCAAAAAAAAATTGCCAAATTACAGATAGGCCAATAACTGATTTGACCAGAAAGAAATCAGAATTGGCCATAAAAAAATTAGGATTTGTGCATCCCCTTTTGTTTTACCCACAATAATGCATGGCCCATACCATCCACGTTGTTATAGAAGACACAAGAACGGGAAGAAACTTTTGCTCTGCACATGTGGACCTGAAAGGATATGAAACAATGTCATGACTCAGTTCAATAAGAAAATAAACAGTGTAGCATCATAACACATATAGCATTGATCAAGGGTAACTGTATCTCAAATACTTAGGTTACTTGCTTTGCAATAACTACAGTCTGTACCTTGATGTGGTTGCTTTCCTGCTTCATTACATCTTGGTTAATACACAGTTGTTCTCTGGAGCCCAGGACACAAACTTTTGGCCTTTAATTGAGATCAAGATGAGGATTAATGTAAAGCTTCTAGATGCTGCCCTTTACAACAGAGTACAGTAGGGAAATGACTTGTTTAGCACTTTTGACTGCTGGTTAATGCTTTTAAATAAATGAAAAATATCCAGAAAAGAACTGTTTCTTTTTGAAAGATGTTATAAAAAAGTTTTCATATGCCTTCACTGTGCTGACCTGTAAGATGTGTTCCTCAGCTCACTGACAACTTGTGTCAGCTGAGAATGTGTCCTGGATGCATAGATGATTTTGGGGATATCTGTGTAATACGCTGCTCAGAAGGCACAGGAGATATACATTATTAACCAGCTTTTGTAGCATCAATAAAATCATATCCCTTCTCATATACTGTTCCCAAATGTTAGGCTACACATTGTAGCAACATGCCAGTCCTTCCGACTGTATTGCATGCAGATGTTAATTTTTTTTTAGAATCAAACACCAATTGCAACACGATTTGCAAAATTAGATTCAAAAACTCCTTCTTCCCTATCAATACCTGGTACGTCTCCATCAGTTGCTGCAGTTCCCCATGATGACATCGGCCTATCAGGAAAAAGCTCAGCACCTCCCATTTTCTCTGCAATCTTGCGGGCAGATATGGAGTCTTTGAAGTATTCCCTCCAGCCAAGCGTGGCACAAAGCAAACACAGGGTTTTGCCTGTGCCTGTGGGACTTTCAAGAACGCCATTGACTTTCTGTAACAGGGAAAGTAGCACATTCACCTTTAATAAAACAGGTGGGCCTGGGCATAAAGTATTCAACCATGGAGGTTTAGTGTTGCATTAATTAAGAAATAATTAAAAAAAAAAAACTAATTTGCTTATGTAAAAATAGGCATTCTTTATGATTTAACTGTAAAAAAAACATCCTATCATACACATCTGGTACAGATTTGTATACACAATCAAAGACACTTTTCCACCTACATGTAAGCAAAATTAAATATATACACTGATCAGCCATAACATTAAAACCAACTGGCTAATATTGCATATGTCCCCCTAATGCCATTAAAACATATGACACCTTTCTATAATATTTGGTATTAACTTTTTGTGCTACAGTTATCTTGCTCTTTTATAGAAACGCACCAGATAGGTTCGCCTCCATTCTATGGAGCCTTGGGAACACATGACTCTGTCCTGAGGTTGTCCTTCCTTAGATCACTTTTAGTAGGTACTAACTATGACAGGGAACACTCTACAAGAACTGTTGTTTTAGAGATGTTATGGCCCAGTTGTCAAACCATCACAATTTGGTCCCTGTCAAACCTGCTCACACTTTTTTTTTCACCACACAATTTTCCTTGCTTCTAACATACCAAGTTGAAGAACTGACTGTTTGTTTTCTGCCCAGTATATCCCACACTTTTACAGGTGCCAGCTGTAAAAATAATTTGTCATTGTGAACACACCCCATCCCACTATGTTTAGGACTTGAACCCACGACCTTCTGAACATATGTGCAAGTCCCTAACCACTAGCCACCACTGCTCACTAAAATAACTGGTTCCACTGGGGCTCGAACCCAGGACCTTCTGCGTGTAAAGCAGACGTGATAACCGCTACACTATGGAACCTCCTACACCAACCGAACCACCAAGCTTATCCAACCATTGTGGCTGATCGTTGTGTAATTAGCTCGCTGCTAGAAGAAAAAACGTTACATTGTAATTTGAATGTGAGATTCGAATATGAAACATAAGGGTCGTAAATATCGATATTTCCGTATAGACCCGCTGATGCCTAGTTGCAAGAAGAATCGGATAGGACAAAATGGATGCAGTGACAGGGATAGAATGACTGACTTGGGAAGAACGGCTAATATAACACAAAATAAATGTTACTCACGGTTTGAAGACATTCGATGACTTTGCTCATGTAATCCTTCTGACATGGATATGGTGTAAAAGGGAAATCCACAGTGATTCCTCTTAAAGTGAGGGGAGGCATCGCGCTGCAGGGAAAAATTATGATCTATGAAACAACTACTGTAAAGCATATAGGTTACTCAACTAAAGTTAAATACGATCAACAGCGTTTGTACGTAAAAGCACAACTATCATAACGAATCCCGTTCCTATCGCGCCATATTTCTTCGACTTCTTCGTCTACTTTCGTCTTGCCGGTGTGCGTTCATGTGCAGCCATCTGCTGCCCCCAATAGGCCACACAGCTCAGTCGCATACATTTTTTATTGTTGCAAAACAAAAATGTAACAAGCATTTAAACTCTCAAGAAACGCGCGGAACTGAGTGAATACAATCCAGGTGAGTACAACAAGCAACAGCAAGTCATTAAAGGTACAGAAAACAAAAAAGATGAATAAATGGTCAAAAATCTATTTGAACTTCTTTTTGGGTGGCAATTTCATCAAAAAACGAACAAATATTTATATTGACAGTGCATTTCAGATCTAGTCAGTTTCAATCAAAATAAATAAAGAGATCATTTGAAGTAAAAAAGAAAAGTGGGGCAAATGTGGGGTGGTTTTTATAAATGTACATTTGTTTAGAAAATATTTGCAGAGTATTATCAAGTTATTAAATAAGAATTCAAATGTTCTATAAACAATGTACAATGAAACCAAATGGAATGTAACTAGACATAAGGGCAAAATTATATTATTATGTAGTACCCAATCATGAAGATCCTCCAAAAATAGATCAGACACATTACAACAGAACATGAGATTAGTGTTTTTATTTCTGCTTTGCAGAATCAATAATCAATTGCGATCAATATAAAATTATAATCATAAAAATTCACAACAAGGGTAAATATGGCCATAATGTTGTATTCCTGCAACATGTGAAAGAGGTGAAGGAAAACACTCTTTGGTGAAGGATGGCTTTAAAAATGTATTACATTTCTTATTTAAGAAAAGACAACTTTCAATACCCACCAGGAACAGTCTAGGGACAATCAATGTGTACATTAAGAACTGTCATAGGGTTGAAAAAAAAAACTCTCAGTATAAGTCCATATTACAGCAAGACAATGGCAGGCCTTATTCTGCATGTCCCCACAACAGCGTGGCTTCACAAACACAGCCACCATGTGGTTGATTGGCCTGCCAGCAGTCCAGATCAGTCTCCTGAAAATACATGGTGTGTCATAAAGATGAGAACCAGACAATGATGACAATGGGCTGCTGAGAGTCTGAAGAACTTGTAGAACTGCAGCAGTTAGTATTCTCTGTTCTCAAAGAAGGACAAAGTTTAAGGTGATGCACTTCTCACATGATTACTTTGTCGTTGAGTGTGTTGGAGGTATTAAAATCTATATTACATTATATTATATATTATAAAATAAGATCACGTCGATAAAAACATCTTTTTGGCAGTTAAATAAATTATCAAGAGAATTAAAATATTGGTTAATGAGGACTTATATTATACGAGTTGTCCCTACACATTCAATAGGAAATGGTCAAGTAAATCCCACATTTTATCTTATCCAGCTCTTTACACGGGTCTAATGTACTGCCTAACACCTGTGGATGAGCGGCTATGTAAGCCACATATTCCGCTTCTTAATTGCTTCAGCGCAAGGTAACAACGCGAATGAATAAGTTAAAAATCTGGTTTCGACTAAAAAAACGCAAATCCTAATAGTTGAAAATATTCTAGTGGAGATGTGCATTGCCTTTATTTTTCCTGCTCAGCGTTTCGTCACAACATGGCGACTTACTCAGACGCCAGGGTCGATTTAAACACTGAAAACATTCAGGTACGTAGTCGCCTAATACATGAATGTTGCGCTTGCTTAGCCTGTTTGTAGATGTAACAGTCTGTTTTCTGTGTATGTGGCGTTTATCTAAAGTAAATGAGGAAAGGCCAAGTTGAAAACAGCTTGTGTATGATGAAAGTGGCAGAGGTACCTCACAGCACGGGCATTATTTACGAAGGAAGTAGCTAACGCTAGCTAGCTCGCTAGCGGCTCACACAGGGCAACTGGAGTTCGACTCACAAATATTTAGTGTAATTGTTATAATTAACCTGTAGTATGGTTTATTATTCATTATGCCGATGGTGATGTGTGGGCAGTATTAACAGTCAGACACGAGTACTTCATTAACCGGGTAGCTACGCATCTGTGGAACATTACCTAGCTAAGCTAACTGACTAGCCTGGGGGTTCAGATTTGTTTCCCGCAAACTTTGCTAGCTAAGCCGCTAACCTGCCTGCACTTGCACTCTGGCCTGGGAAGGGTTTTGAGGGTCAAAGGTAAAACGACCGAGCTGTGTGTTGCGGTTATTTATTTCCTTTTACATATGTTTGGGGATGAACGTTTCTGACTAAGTGTGATACATGTTTAATATTTTACAAAACAAGTGCTAACAATAAGCTGACCGTTATCGGGAGTCCGAGTTAGTAGGCATATCGTGTATTTGCCCGAATCAATTAATCTTGATCTCGGATAGCCTAGTAAGTTTACTCAGGTATGGTCCACGGCGGAATCTGATCTATTTTGAGAATGTTTTGAAACGGGTTTCTCCTTTTATATTTGGTGATTTGGTTTTTAACCCTGTCACACAGCAATGCATGCTCATTGGCACATGTTTGGTTACATTTATTTGAAAGTCATCCACATTTGATTTAATTACACTTTTTTTTATTTTATTTTTTATTTTTTTTACAAATGTTCCCACGAATTTCTTGTTTTGTCATGCTTTTTGTGCTTTGAATTTGTTGTCACTTGCCCCATGTGGTGGCTCTTGCTGGTGTTGCCATGCAGCACGTGGTAGGCTAATCTAATCCTCTTCTCTGCCTGTAACCCACTCGGCTCATTGTTTAAGTGCCGCTTTTCGGACGCCGTTTTAAACCTAGTCTAGCAGCGTATAAATGTACAGGACTGAACCTTTGTCAACAGAGAAATTTAACACGTGTTACGCTTAGTGGAAGCCGATCCTAGCTGTCCCATGGCGAGACAGACACCCGTTCGAAAGACACACCACCACTAATACACAAATCTTTATTTTGTTTGTTGTCTGTCAGGAATACTGTGTTTTAACCACGTTGTGTCTCTCTTTAGGTTACACAGTAAAGGGTTTGCAATAGCTGAAGTATCTAAGACTGTAGGACAGTCCTTATTTAACAAACTGTCACCTGTAGGCACAGGTTAAACCTAGTCTTAAATAATAATACAAAAAAATATTCCATAAGTCAGTGTTACAGTGTACATTTAATTGCTAATCTGATTAACCCTGACCATTTTCACACCTTGCTAACTTCTAAAAACATTCAAGGAATTAAAACAGTTTTCATTGGATGTTAATATAGCTGATTGCTGAAGTCTTTATCAAAAGTTGTCTTTGCATTTTCTCCACCAGTACGGGGTGAATGCCATGGAGACTCCTGGTGTGTGTGGAATAGAGGCTGCCACACGTGGACTTGTGGAAGGCAGCAGTTCTCCTACTTCACAAGATAATCTTGAGGAGTTTGGGGGGCTTGTTAATGCCTGTTGCAGTGAAGAAGTGAGAGGGGAGACACCTGGGAGAGAAGATTGCCAAATTGACCCCCTTGAAGGAGAACTGGACCCAAGCGGTGATCAGAATAAGGAGCAAAGCATGTTTGGTGGGTGCTGTCATGAAAAGGCTGGATGCTAAACTATTTGTGTGTTCAGGTGACTCTGTAGCTTAGTTTTTGGACTTTGAGGTAAAATAACTTTGCCTGTGTGATTATGAGCTGTTTATGCTTAAGTAATGTGTTTGAGTCTTGTCATGAGTGTTACATACACATGTTATCTCTGCATAAAAGACTTTTTCTGATGCATCATATAACATCACTCTTCTGTTATTATAGGGAAAGAGGTCTTGCTACTAATGCAAGCCCTTCATACCTTAGCCACTCCAGAGGAGAAGCTTGCTGCACTTTGCAAGAAGTATGCTGACCTGGTAAGAATTTGTGGCTTGAGAAATACTCCTGCTGTTGTACTGTATATTATGGTACTTTGTATAAATATCAGGATAAGCTCTTCTGTGGCATATGTGTGGTTGGCTTCATGATTATTGGCACCCATGGTAAAAGAAGACAATATGAAATATGTCTGTGGTTAATTATCTCAGTCTCACCTTGAAAATACAAGAATACTTTTTTGAAAATAATGTTGTTGTTTTTTTTAAAGAAATTCACATCACATTTGCATATGGATGTTTATGAATAAAATTGAATGAAATGTCATTTAAATTTCACATTTTTAAATTCACTTTAGTGTTCATCCATGAATTTTTGTTTAACTGGCATGTAAATATTTGGTTATACAGAGAAGATGATAAAACAAATGTAAATATGAAATATTATTTAAGTGTTAACGTTTATAAATCAGGTAATGGCTAAAAATTACCTGGCACATTGTAGCACATGTACTGGACCACAAGAATAATGTACATTGTGTATACAGTATCTTATGTACAATAGAGTACATTGTATATTGTGTCAAGTGTACCTTATATTTGTACACTGTGTACTATGTTTCGTATTGTACAGTTAGTTTCATTGTTAAGTACTAGAGAAACATCATCGGCCGGAAACAAATTCCTTGTGTGTGCAAACATACTTGGCCAAATAAAACTGATTCTGAAAATTGCTAAATGCCAGAAAACTTCAGAGCTGTAATGAACCTAGACGACAGTGCATGTTTTTGTTTGTTTGTTTTTTTTTTGTTTTTTTTTTTTGCTTCTATGCACTTTGACAAGGGTGATTAGAGACAGTTTTCTTCAAGGCTTACAGTTGAAGATGTTGAAGAAGTTGTTTGGATGTTAAACAACCATAAAATCAAGCTTTTTTTGTTTGTTTTTAACATGGCCATCCCTAGGTTTCCTGACCCAGGTCCCTTTGACACATGTAGCTTTTGAACTGTATCAGGCAATAGCAATAATAGAGTAATTGAGTAATAACACTACTTATAAAATTTAAAGCAATGATACTAATATATTAAATAAGCAACCATTGATTTGACAATGGCGCTTTTTAAATGTAACTTATTATTTTATTAATGGTAATTTCAAAATGGTAAATATACATACAGTTCATTTGTGATAACAGTTCATTTTTACATTATAATGAATATACACTGAAAGTAACTTTCTTACATTTTTAAAGTAGAAGAGCACAATTTATGAAGTAGGGGTGTGAAAATGAATTGATTTGTAACTGGAGTGACCATAATATTGTTTTCATACTTCCACAAAAATCGACCAGTGACAAATGAGAATGACCCCGTTCTGAGGATGGACAGAACACTTGGCGCATTTGAAACATGTTTACAAAAACTCTCAGGTCACACAGTTTGCCCATCTGTTACGAACTTGAAACAGATTATGTTCAGGCCAAGCTTCACAAATGTTATCAGATGGTGACTCAAAATTGGGAAGTGAAGCTGCCAGACAGGAAGTGAAGTCATAACTCTGTGTGTGACCATTTGAAGTATCAAAACTAATATCAAAGTTGTGTGTGTGTGTATATATTTATAAATTGTGTGTAAGGTCTCTGCAGTTAAGAGGGTTGAGGTAGAAATGTTCTTTGGCTGCAGGATAGGTGTCCTTGACAAATCCTTATAACTATTGTTTAACTATAATTAGTGTATTATTGTTCATTTATTAGCTGGAAGAGAGCCGCAATATGCAGAAGCAAGTGAAGGTGTTGCAGAAAAAGCAGACGCAAGTCCTCAAGGAGAAGATCCACTTGCAGAGTGAACACAGCAAAGCCATTCTGGCTCGAAGCAAGCTGGAAAGCCTTTGCAGGGAGCTACAAAGGCACAACAAGACCCTGAAGGTGCAGTACTGTGTCTTGTTGTTTTCGTTGTTCTGGTTGTGAATCACCTCTGCTGTAAATTACTAATTCGACCTTACCTGACTGATTTAAATAATTTATGATTAGTGTATACAAGCATTCACATGCCATATCCACTCTTCCAAAGTTGGATTCTGAAGTGTACTAGTGAATAGATTCTTATGGTGTATAATGTCCTGGTTTTGTTTGGTAGGAGGAGAATGCCCAGAGGTTCAGAGAATATGAAGAGAGGCGTAAAGAGGCCACACTTCACTTCCAGATGACACTCAATGAGATTGAAGCCCAGATGGAACAGCATAGCACTCACAACACCAAGTTGAGACAGGAGAATATGGAACTGGCTGAAAAACTCAAGAAACTTATCGAGCAGTACGAACTGAGGGAGGAGGTAAGAAAACAAGCAGGCAAGTAGGAGGTGGCATTTAAAAATCACAGAGCTACATCTGAAACTATCTGAACTTGCAAAAATATTAATCTTTTTACTACTTGTTCTGCTCACAGGATTTTGCATATTAGATAGTTGCTTGATCTGGCTCAGCTTAGAAAGCCCAATGCTTTTTTATAACTAATGAATAGAAAACATTTAAGTGTTTTGCGAAGAGACCGGTCTGAATATGAAATATGAAAAAAAAATTCTCCTCAGCACATTGACAAGGTGTTCAAGCACAAGGAGCTGCAGCAACAGCTGGTTGATGCAAAACTCCAGAGGACAGCTGAGCTGATGAGAGAAGTAGAGGAGAAGCAGCAGCGAGAGAGAGAACTTGTAAGTAACATAGTTCAGAAACTCTGATTTGCAGACAGCATTTTAATTCTTATAAAATGATAATTTTCTTTACTCTCTAAACTTGGAGAAAGCATTTAAGGAGTATCATTGCTAAAACAGTTATACTGTTTGATTACAAACTCTTGATCTCACATCATTGTACAGCTTCTGAAAGATGCCACAGAATCCAGACACAAATGTGAGCTGATGAAGGAGCAGGAGCTTCAGCTGAAGCAGCAGCTTACTCTTTACATGGACAAATTTGAAGAGTTCCAAACAACCCTCGCTAAGAGCAATGAAGTGTTCACTTCTTTCAGACAGGAGATGGAAAAGGTGAGTATCTGCTGGATGTTCTTTTAGTAAGATAAGGAATAGTATTCTATCTTTAGGAGCCATGGAAAGTTCTTTTCCAAAGAAAAAACAGCTTTCTTTTTAATGAAGCAACTGTTTAACACTTGTGTGACTTCCATTATACACAGATGACCAAGAAAATCAAGAAGTTAGAGAAGGAGACTACCCTTTGGAGAACCAAATGGGAGACCAACAACCAGACTTTACTGCAGATGGCTGAGGAGGTGAGAACACTCTGTAATTATAACAAAGACCATCAGAAGCTTAGCAGTACTGATGGAAAAACAAAAAACTGTCTCAGACGAACAGCGGGTCTGAAAGAATTGAATGAGACAATCCTAACTCATGTTGAAAATTTGAGAGCTTTGCTCTCATTTGGCTTGCCATCTTTTACACAGGATGTCAGCACTGCATTTCATACCACTATAGGACAGTGTGTAGTAAATATTGAACATATCAACCAAGGAGTAAAAATTAAATTATAGACACCTCATACCACAAGATAATCTGTGAAAATAATTGTTTATGATCACCTTGATGTCCGAAGACTTTTTGTGGTTGTTGAGAGGGACAAATCAGCCTTATAATTGGTTCTGTTTTCCTGTAGAGTGGGACAGGAATTAGTTTCTCTCCCGAGGAGACATTGATAGCAAGTGGGAATTAAAAATTGCTAATACTTAAATTAAGTCTTTTTCTCAAAACCATGAATCATATTTTGCTCCAAGATAGTCCTGTCCATTGGAATCTTATGTCTCTGAGGATACTGATTATTTTTATTAATTCCAAAGTGTTTTTCTGCCAGTTGGCATTTCGCAAAAACTCATGCACCAAGAAGTCATACACTGTTGGAAACGTTTTAATGAGGAGTCATAGTAAAGAGGAGGGCTTTTCTTTCACGAAAATGACAACTAGGCTACTCGCAATGTGTAATATAATTGCAGTGGAAACACAAGCATAATTATCAAAACTGCTTTGGTGCAAAATGGGACAAAATTCCAGGAATACTGTGTATATGATGCTCTATGCACAAGTGCCTCTGCTTCATAAACATGCACCATGTCCATTACCAGTGGCAAATATGATTATAACATTAGCACCATGCAGGCAGGCTTAGCAAAACCTAGACTTGGATTAAATTAAAACTGAATAGAAACAAATGCTGCACAAATTCTTTTATCTTATTCATTTTATATGACGACACTCCTGTTGCTCTAGATAGCTAGCTGTTCAGCTCACCCTTCAGCTCAAAATGGTTTATCAGCTCAGTCTGTAAAGTTATTTTGCTAAAAATGTGATCTGTATTATGTGAAGTTATTTTTGCCCAATTAGAACAACCCAATTGCAGCTTGATATTAACTGAAAAGCACAAAACAATTAATACAAATTCAAAGATATGTCTTAATTTTTCTAAGTTCTATCCTTTTAATAAAAGGAGCATTCTGATTTATTTTAGCATGTTCAAGTGTTACTAGAGAGACCAATATACACTGTGTTCTGACTCCAAGATAAAACAAAAATGCCTGTATTGACTGTTAAAACCTGTGTATGCCTTTCTTTGACCATGCAGAAAATTAATCAGAAATCAATACAAAATAGTGAATAACAGAATTGGTAATGGTATCCATCAGGAAAAACATCTCAATTCCCACCCCTAAGCACCAGTAAATTAACTATGAATCAGTGAATGACTGAATTATCTTTTTTTCCCTCATAACACCATTGTTTGTAGAAAACTGTGAGGGACAAACATTACAAGGCCCTCCAAGGTAAACTGGAGCGCCTGGAGAAGCTGTGCAGAGCTTTGCAAAGGGAACGTAATGACCTCAACCAGAAACTGGGAGCCCTCCAGGGTCCAGCAAAGAATCCTGAAGAGGAGGGGACAGGGCCTCCTGACCCCCAGCCAGAGGAGCCCTTCAGCCAGTCTCCAAATGAAAAGCTGGATGGAGACATAGAGGGAGAGATGGAATGTTTGGTTCCTGAAACAGAGAGGTTGGGGTTGCAGCCAGATAAAGCAGATCAAGTGTCAACCACAAAGCAGCTTGATGACAATTGAGGCACCTAGTGAGGGACCTTTTTTGTGGAGGTATATATTTTTGTGTAATAGATATCATAATTGAGACTAAAAAACATACATATATGTATGACAACTGCTCTGTACATTGGTGATTGACTTTGTGATGAGCACTTTTTACTTGCTTTTTTCTACAACATCTGTATTTTCTTAGAAAAGGGTCATGTGGTCCAAGGTGGCTACAGCTTTAGTGTTCAAAGCTTAAATTTGTTTTCCCCTTCTTGCTGATGTATTCTGATTGCAAATTTGATTTTTTTTTATTACTCTGTAGCTCTTGGATCTGGCTTCTAGGTCTGTAATAAATGGGACTCAGATGCATGTGATGATACTGGTAATTTGACATAGCCATGTGTAGTTAACTAACCAACTATGTCCAAATAACAATGCAATTACAGGGCATTCATAAAAGAGGAAGAGCTTAAGAGATCTTTTTGGGCTTCGTAGTCCAAACTAAGGAGGGTCTCATGGGTTTGTTCTTCCATTTTTCTGTCTATACCGAAAATATACTTTCATGAAAGGCAAGTCTTAAATATACTATCTAGAGATATATTGTACTTTCATAGTTTTTATTTTTCTGAAACTCTATTGCCTGTATCATTTCTTTGAGTTATTGGAATTAAGGGCTAGTTTAACTTTTTTGATGAGGCTGCTATTAACAGATCATGTGAAATGTGGGGGCTACTTTGACACTTTGTGTCAAACAGTGTCAAAGCCATTGTCTCTACACGGCTATTTTTGAATGTGACTGCAGATACATTTTCTAAAGCAATTAAAAGTGCTTAAGGAGGGGCATTAAAAAATAGAATATAAGGGGTTTTTCTTTGAGAATATTACCACTAAATTCTATTGAGAATTTTATGAAAATTTAGAGCAATTTTTCAGGATTCTTAGGTAAAGCATTTTTGTGTGCTTTACGGTACAGTAAGCAGACTTTCCTAAAAAACACAACAGATGAGTAGTGTTTGTAGAAAACTACATTGCAGAAATGTTCTTTGTAAATTGACTATGGGGTACTGGCATTTTTTAATACAGAAAGCAACATTGGAAATGATAAATTCCAATGCTGTTAACCACTGTAGTCTGCCTTGTGAAAAATAAGTCAGATTAAAGCGAATAACAAATTATTGATTAGTGTACCATTTAAAACCTGCCCAGATCAACACAAGCAATGCTAAATTCAAAAGCCACTGTGTTAGCCAGAAAACATGCAGAATATAAGAACCTCTGAACCAATAACCAATTTTTACATTGTCAATCAAGTAAAATGGAGAAACTTTTTTATTTTTCATGGTGTGGCACAAAGCTTATATTGATTGTTTTGACCCTGGTGACTTGAAATTTGTCATACATTATGGTTAAGTAAAAAAAAAAAAACTACATGCAATTAATCACAATGCATATATTTGTATCAATGAAACTGCACATTACCACCTTACTAATTGATGCAATGTTTAGTTTTTCAGACTGATGCACTGCTAATACAGACAGCAGATTTCTAATACAGATTTCCACAACTGGAAGCAAAACTGACTGAAATTCCTCTGTTTAAGTTCAAAAGGGGCCTTGATATCTTTGATACTTCACTGTAAAACGCTGAATGTGATCCCCTCCCCCTTATTTTTGCTTGTTTTTAAACAACCGTGACGTACAAGAATAAAATGTGCTTCAAGCATTATACTCGATGCCAATGCGAACATTCAGTAGTTGCGAGCATTGTAGTTGTTGCTGACAATGTGAAAGTGTGTTAAATGTTGAACCAATGAATGTAGAAATGTATAGCCCATGTCAATGCTATGCCTAAATATGCAGACTTAATAAGGCATAGCCTTACAGGCCTCTGATTATCTCCTAGCTAGCATGAACCCGGGAAAACAGGGTGTTTGGAACATGTTCCCTCAGGTCAATATAGACCGACCCACAGGTCTGTGCGTGTTTGGTGCTGACCAGCAGCAACATTCCACCATTCTTATTTCACTTAAGCAGGTACATACCAGTATTATGTTCTTGGTTGTAAATTAAACAAGATTCCAGTACTATAATAGCTAAACAATGGATCAGAGTACAGGACCCACTTGGCCCAATAACTGGACCACACCTGGTTTGCTCGTCTTCAGTCAAACTTTTGGTTCCCTTCTTAAACTAATGATGGGGAAAACCTGTAGACACATGGGCTGCTCGCCTACATTAAAAAGGGTGACCGAGCGCTTTTCTAAAGCATGAAAAAAGAGGGAAGACACTCACCAGCCTCAAGTCACACCGCATTGTCTGATCCCATTGCTTGAAATTTTTATTTTATAATGTGAACAGTAATGATCTCAAGCTAAGATAATCACCCAATGATGGTGCACCTAACCTGTGGTTGTCTTTACATGCTAAAAAACTCAACACATTAAACAGCGAGACCTCAACAATGCTTTTAAAACTTTTTTTCCTTCAAGAAATTTGGATCTCATAATGTCTTGAACTGTATTTGGTTTGATGGAAAAATGTTAAGGTTTTTGGTGGTTAGTGCTTTTGTTCCTCTTTCTTTGGCAGTGTCCCAGTTTGATTCTCAGGTTATGCAAGAAATCTACCTCTGCAGGTAAGACTAACTGTGAAAGAGGCTTAAGTCAGCAGTGCTTTGAAAATGTTTTCTCCCTTAACTGAACTTGTCTTTTGAGATTGTATGTTACTGTAGTCCTGTCATGCTTTTCAATAAAAATGTTTTGTAGATTTTTCTTTATTATTCAATGGGATTTCAGTGGGGTTCCACTTTAGTCAATGCATTTAATAGCATTTTGATTAACAGTCTTTTTGACTTTTTGTAACTGAAATATTACATTCTCAAAAATATGTACACTACACTTGTACACTATAATGCCTAAATGTGTGACTTATCTAGAAAATGCTAACAATGGCCAGACACAACATAATTTGCACTTTATTCCTGTGTGGAATTACTTAATGGTAACCAATATCAACATTTTAGTAATACAAAAAGCAATAATTTTAAAAGGTATTACAAAACATTTATTGCAGTTGACATCAGGTTTATGCACAAAAATTGGATTGGAGAACTGCCTGACTAGGCTCCAATTTGGAAAAACAATTGAACAGCAGCATCCATTCATCAAGTGCATTTTCTGAAAGCTCCAAACTTTCTTCAAACCCCTCCCACACCTCTTTTGTAATGAAAACATCCAAAACAAACATGGCCATTCTTAAAAACACTGGTTTGACGATGTGATTTACTGTTTCTAAAGAAAGGTTTTACACAGATTTAAAGAGTGTGGAGAGAATGGATACTGAATAATACTTGAATGAAGAAAGTAAAATGATGGAATCCAGTAGCCAGTATGATTGAATTTTGGTCTCTGGGTGAAGTCCTGAAAAACAACCATTTAATTCTTTTACTTAATCCATCTGGAGGATGAATCTTGGTTGGTATTAGGTATTCATCATTTATGAACCCTGTTGGATAAAGTTTATGATGCTTGGCTCTCAAGCTCTGAGGCAGGAGTGTCTGGTTCCTCATCATTGTAGATGTTCTCTGCCTACATGAGGGACACAAATTTGGGTTTAAAAAACAGATGCCTAAATTTAACTGTAAAAAAAACCCTAATAATTTTAGGTTAATCTGCCAATCTAGTTTCTAGCCAGAATTAAATTTGTACTGACCATCTGCCAAACTTGCATAATGTTGTCCTCAGACACAGAGCAGATTACCCACGGTTCATTGGGATTCCATGAGAAATCCGAGATTTTTGCGGTGTGCCCACCATGAATGAACTGTTGCAGTTGAGGATACACAATTTGAAAAGATTGAAAAATGAACCAACAAAGGAACACAGCTGCACTAACATACCATAATTAAAAAATACACATCAATCTCAATACAGTAGACATACCAGCAATTCAGGAGGTCCATCCTCGGCGTCCTCAGCAGACTGTTCCTCTCCAATTTTACTGCAAGCATGCCAAACACAAACCTGTGTATTACTGATCATACATGGCCACAGCTCTGAAGTTCTCAGAATGTTTTGGTTCCTGTACCGATAAACTAATACATAAATTCATGCCTTCAAAATAAAGGTAAAAACAGTCAGTTCAAACACGTTTAAGAAACATGGCTCCATATAACCTCATACATTTTATTTAAACAAAAACATAATGACTTACCTCAAGTCCCAAACATTGAGTCGTCTGTCTGTACCACTGGATGCCAGAATGGTCTCATTATGGGGTGACCACTGAACCTGTGGCATTGAATTCATCATCAGTGAAAAAGTCTAAAGCC
Source organism: Arnoldichthys spilopterus (assembly GCA_037974385.1). Lineage (NCBI taxonomy): Eukaryota > Metazoa > Chordata > Actinopteri > Characiformes > Lepidarchidae > Arnoldichthys > Arnoldichthys spilopterus. The sequence continues at coordinate 16,054,970 of JBBPDA010000039.1, forward strand.
TAAAGTACTTTAGTATACTACAATAAACTTTCACCATATGGCCACTATGGTGTAATAAATGGTCAATGCTGTAAATAGGTTGATTTGAATATTCAGTCTATTCAAACCTATCCTCCCCCTTGTCAAGTAATCAGCTTATAAATACATCAGAAAATAAATACTCCTCACGCTCCTGGCCACGAACTTGCAAGTTAATTTTGTTCTTGCTATTGTTATGCAGATGTAGTTTTTTTACTTTTTATAATTAAAATTATACATTTATAGCATGTTTTGTCTGTCCTTTCTCATTACATAACCTTGACTGAATCCATGTTTCTTTTCAGATGACTTTTTAGAAATTAGTGTCAAAATCACATTTTTGTTTTCATGAATAATTTAAACTTTTAACCAGAAAAAACAAACATCATGGTCTATGTACAGCTATAATGTCTTAAAGCATTAATATAAATTTTACATATAAAATGATGCATTAATGAAGCAATATATAGATTAACAGTATCCAAAAACAATATAAATTAATACATCATTTTTAGTGGGAGCCCTTTAAAAAGAAGACAAGAGGGCATATTCCATATTTATGAACATCTCGACCTTGCAACTAAATTCTGACAATTGAGAAAAGAGTGCACCACATGCTGTTGATGAGTATTACCTGGAAGATTTCATCTTTGTGTGATTCAAAAGAATGAAGCTTTAGCTTCAGGTTACGTAGATCCCAAAGGGCCACAGTCTGCAGGAATAAACAAAATTTTTCATAAATTATAGATCTTTTTTTTTATTTTTATCAATTTTCTGAACATTACATGATGTACACAGCTAAGAGTGGGCTTTACACTTACAAGAAATCTGTTCTGCACTATAAGTCGGTTGTAATTCTGTTCACTTTCTATGCAAACTTGAGACAAATCAGTACATTATTGTGACGCTTTAAAGTTATTTAATAGTCAAGCTGTGTAGGTGTATATATTAGTGCTGTACATACCTTATCTGCAGAGCCAGTGGCTAAGATGAATTCACTGTAGGGGTTGAAAGACAAGCAGTTCACCTCAGCAGTGTGGGCATCCACTGAGTGACTGGCCTTAGATGTATTATTAGATCTAGTGTCCCAGCTGTTAAAGAAAGGCAATATTTCTTTCATTAGATCAGATGGATGCACTATATTGATGGACAAATGTTATCCAATGGGCCATCTAAAGTTCTGGGCATCAACTCTTATGATCTTATTTCTATTACTGTACAAAAAAAATGTGACTCATGTATTAATTATTATTATCACTGCAATAACAATAAGTCCCAATAGGTTTCCTTATTAAAGGTGCAGTAACATGATTGTCAGTATGTATGAGCTCCTTTGATTGGACAATAAATGTGTGCAGCTCACAGAACATACAACAATAATTTATGTAATTCACAAGTACGATTACAGTAAGAGGTTTAGTTAACATTTCTTTAACTTCACAGCCATACTCACATCATGAGTTTCTGGTCATCAGCTACTGAGCCAAAAAGTGATTCGTGGAGAAGATGCCAAGACACGTCCTCCACCACAGCAGTGTGACCCGTGAAGATAGTCTTAGCATCTACAATCTTTCCTTCCTTGGGAGATCCACTGATGTCCCAGAGACAGATTGTCTGCAGAAAGTGGGTTTAAAAGTGTTATTGAAAAGTCTGAGCTAAATATAATAACATAAGCTTTACGGACTCTTAACTCACATGGTCATCAGATGCGCTAAGGAGGTTTCCACTCAGGTTGGGGTTCCAGGACAAACCATAGCCTTCCTTCTGATGCCCCCTTAGTCTCAGGTCTGGACCGCACTCACCGCTGGGGTCTACAAATACAAAGGTAAAAAAATACTTCTAATCAGCAAGACACTGGTTGTCCCAAAATGAACCTTGGTAATAACTGACATTATTAGTGTCAATGAGCTTGATTCATGAAATACACAAGTAGAAAACCCATCTTTAAAAATCTTTGTTTTTAGACATTTATCATTATTAACGCTGGTTTACTGAAGAGAGAGCCAAGTTCTCATATCACAGACACTGAAACAACTTTGAAAACACAAATTTCGTTAAGTATTGATGAGTTGTCAAGCTACCTCAAAGATAAGGGCAGCGGTGGCCTAGTGGTTAGGTCGCAGGTTCAAGTCCCAGCCTGGGCACTACTGAGGTACCCATGAGGCACTGTCCTGCTACACTGCTCCCTGGGCGCTGTTGATAGCTGCCCACTGCTTCACGTGTGCATGTGTGATAAGTTAAATGCAGAGGTCACTTTTGTTGTGGTGCTTGAGTGTGTTCACAATGACAAATAGTCACTTTCATTTCACTTTCGCCGGTGTTAACTGGCTGAACCAGGTAGCTAGCTTGTTGCCTCTGTGTTGTGTGTCCGTCAGTGCCTCAGCTAAACTGATCAAACTGCAAGAACCACTCAACCTTCTAAAGCTGAGTGTTTTTCAGCATTGAAAAAAAGTGAAAAATATTATATATTATAAAGTTGCTTATATTCTGTTATTTCACTTAACATCTCTAGCTTATTTCCTTTTAATAAAAAAAGCAGCTGATGTAATTGTAGCATCCTGGAGAGTGTGGAGAATTTAGCTACATGGGTATGACATGATTTTTATACTGTAATAGACAATCACATTATTTACAAGGAAATTATTTTGGCTATCATCAGTTGTTGCAGTGAGTTTGTTCCATATGCATGTGTTTTATTTTGTGGAATTCTATTAGCATTATGTATTTTCACATTACAATACCCATTCTCCTTCCTGGTTTGGCTCAAAGCTCTGTCCTCTATTCTATCCTTTGGTGTTGCTTTCATATTAAAGAACTGACACTCTTTTCGTGTTCAAAATTAAGCAATTTCCTCCGGGATCAATAAAGTTTTCTAATTCTGATTTTCTGATTCTGATTTTTACCTAGTGTTTGGATAAAACATTATGCTTTAACCAGTTATCAAAAAAGCCACCAAAACTAAAAAGTGACAAGGATCCCCAAAGAATGTTCTAAAATTCTGTTGGGGTCTTAAAACCAAACCACCCAAAACCCTCGCAGATAGCTAAATTATTAATATAATTGATAGTGACAGCTATACAAATGCCACAGCAGTAGGCAAAGTCTAGTATGTTCCTTACCACCAAGGTGACTGAATTATCACCCGGCATATTTCTAGGAGTATTATTAATCATCTAAATACTTCACTAAGCTACCACAATTTATTTAAAATACTGGTTATAAAAAGACCTTCTCTTTAATTTTTCCAGTTTTGTAAGCATAGAACAACTTCTTTACAGATTGTTACTCATTCTTCTGCAGCAGAGAAAACAAGCTGGATTGCATAATAATGATGCTGACTGTACGAATAATCTTTACTGACCTGGTTTGGATGGATGTTTAGTGTAGTCAAAGACCAACACATCTGACGTAGGGGTCTTTGTGGCGATGATGCAGGGGTTCTGTGGCATGTATCTCGCACGGTTCACCTCTCCCTCATGATTGATCTTAATCTCAATTTCAATCTTGCCACTCACTGAACCAAATCCCCCAAACTCTGAAGAGATACACAATACCACAAAGTGTGGGAAATGAGTGAATCTTTCCATCCTGGCTAAAATGAGTTGACAAGAGAGACTTTATTTGTGCATATATTAATCTGATAAATGAAAACAATTTTTCTTAGCAAGTGCATTCTGCACCATCTTTTGTAAAGATCACAGTACAGATTCATTTCTTCCCTTTCTGGGTTTTCCACTTTACTCAGTAAGCAAGCAAACCCCCTCTCTCCACCACAAATTCAGCAAATAAACATACCTGCTGAGAGAACACAAACAAAGCACTTTAGTATTTAAGCCATTTATAAAAACCAGCCAAATATTATTAAAAAAAAAAGAAATGATAAATGACAAACCTCCTTTTTCACTGTCGTAATGTGAAGCATCAAACTGAGCATCGTCATTGGGGATCTGAACGCTTGCAATGACCAAATGGTTCTGCTCATCTGAAGTGTGTGTCCCCAATACCAGTCGGTGAACCACATAGTCCTTGCCCTCTGGTCTACACAAAAGATGTACAGTGAAATTATGCCATAACCATTTGGAGGAAAGGTTGTTGATCTGCAGCTGAGCAATGTTAAATGTGAACCACAAAATGGAAAGTGGCTGTCATTTTACACAGGAAAGGCATCTGGGCTGGTTACCTGTTCACATCGGGCAACCACTGCACTGTTAAACTTGGCCATTCAAGTGCGTGTGTCATGACCAAGTCATACAGAAAAGGTGTATTTTTCTTCCATATTTTATATTCTTCGTTTATCACTCGTTCTTCTACAGCATCATCATACACTACAAAGAAAAGACAAAAAAACAAGATCAGCTTGAACAATGCTGCAGATCACAATCTTTGTGATATGATTATCATCAAGTTGTTGTAATGCCTATTGGGACAGAATGCTTTAACTGCTGTAATAATTTATCACCTTCAGCTTAGTACGGGCTAACAAGGCATAACAGTGTAAATACACCATATGGTGTTAGGTAACGACAATGATAAACTTTCCTTATTTTACTGTAGTAATATTAAATTTCCGAAGCAAATTCATATTGAACTGAATTCAGTGCTGTGCATGTTGTGGAACACTAAATAAATGCTGTGTTTTTCGTTTTTATACTATTTTAGGCGGCAGTACTGTTTCGGTGTGTGCAAACTTCAAAAGTAACTCACAATTAAAAAGTGTGATGCATATAACGCATTGTGAAAATGCCTAAAGTATCCTGAATTTACATTTTTTAAAAACAGCGAGTAACAAAACTAAAAGAACTGAAGAGAGTTAAAGAGGTAAGTATAGTTTAATCAGGATGATGAGTCTAAATCCCACTTCCTAGCTAACTGATCTCACGTCATTGCAGCTTCCAGTCTGCGAGTACACACCGTTTCAGGCTAGCTGCTAAAGCTACGTGACCAATAACCGCCATAGTGTACAGTATTAAAAGCGTACGTGCTTAATCTCGGACATTTGACAGTAATGTGTAGCGCTAATGCTGGCGCCACTATAGTCTAACATGCACGGCGCCAAAACTGGTGAGCTAACGCAGTTAGCCACCAACGCCGCAAGCATGCAAACAAAGCATGCTCCCTTCATTCCTGCACACGTTTACCTTCTTTGTCTGCCATTTCTGCGTGTCCTTAACAGAACGAAAAGTCTCAGAACTCTGAGATTCAGTGCCTCAACGCAAGTGGTCCACTACCCGACGTGAAAATATATATTTTTTGAACTACTTCCCAGCGCTGAACACTTTCCTGAGTTCTTCCATCCGACGAACGCAGAAGCGCCGTAACGCCCGCCTGAGAGTTACGTCATCACAAAGAGACAGAACGTGGGCTCCCCGCCGTCATCGCTATGCGCTGGCTCATCTACAGCTAGCAAAGTGTTGCTTGCTTTGTAGTTCGTTTAAAATACACAAATCAGCGTTTAGTAAAAATTATTGAACAATGTTAAAATGTTATCGTCCGATACATGTCATGATTTGATCGAAACATCTAAAAATCAACAAGCAGAGCCTGAATTGGAGATATTAAGCGGACAGTCTCAAGCTGCACCGCTAAGGTTTGTTTGCGAATGGTTGCTAATTGCGCTAGCTTAGATCTTGTCAGAAAGGCATGGTTAGGTTTTTCTCTCTCTCTCTCTATATATATATATATAATTCAGATTTTTATTATTGTCCTGCATTTTACATCCAGTTTCAATGGCTGGCTATACAGAAAAAAGACCCAATGCGTATATATAATATTCTGTCTTTTTCCCTTTTCAACGAATTTGAAACGTACTTTATTTCGTTAAGTGGAAAACAGCGACGGGCCTTGCTAAAGAAAGACCGAAGGAAAAGAAAACGTCAAGCTCTTGCTAAACTCAGATCACGTAGGTTAACATTCCTGTCGTTTAAACATTGTATTTACGTTCACTTAAACCCTGCGACCCATATAAAGTCTCCAGAATCTAATGGCTTATACAGAAAGTGCCATTGTTAATAATATTTAAATTATTAAGATGTGGTAACAGAGTGATAAGCATTTATGTAATCGTTTTTGTACAGTTGTTGATCAGTCTGAAAAAAAGCAAGACCATGATGATGATGGTCATGATGGAGAAGACAAGGAGGATGAAAAAGAAAGGTAGGCCTCGTGTGACCAGTGGTTGCAGTGCTGAAGTGTCCATATACTTATTTTATTACTGTCCTAATTTAAATGAAGTCTTCTGTTTCTAACAATCCAGGCAGCGTTTACACCAGGAATGGCTGGAGAGGGAAAGGATTTCTCAGGAGGAATTCTCCCAGAAGAAAGTGAAAGAAGAGGCTGCTCAAAGAAAAAAAGAGGAAGAGGAGGTAATGTAATAAAGCTTTTCAGAATGCACTGCTTCGTTTCAGTTTATGATTTCTAGTTTTTAAAGTCTTATGATTTTTGTTTCACTTACCACAGAGGAGAATAAGGGAAGAATGGGAGGAACAGCAACGAAAAGAAAGAGAGGAGCAGGAGCAGAAGCAGCAGGAGAAGAGAGAAAGAGAGGTGATCCCTGCAGTCGGAGGATAAAGAGAAAGAGGCTGATATCCATATATCCTCTCACTCCCTGCTTTCATGTTCTCATCACTAAACATGTTTTGTAAAATAAATAATCTATTTTAAATCTGCATATTAATACAATAGTTTGGCAAAAAAATCAAATATACATAAATGTACTCTCACCCATATTAAATCTTTATTTCTTTAGTTTAATGCTGCAGCCACAATGTTGTGCTAGAAGTCAACAGTCATTCAAAGAGCTTATAAAAATATGTCAATCCCCTTCTCTCAACATGCACAAACTGCATTCAGGTCTTCATGAAAGGTGCACAGACTTATGGATATGTATTAAAACTGACTTATGAGTGGTTTGTGAATATCGGCCATGGTTTTGTCTGAAATGGCTGCCTGTAGCAGTGAAGTTTTGTTCATTTTTCTAGGTTACAGTAAGTCATGGACAATCCTGTGCCACTTTAATGGAGATCTGGATTGGGTTTGAGTGGGTCTTTAATTTGTGGTCTTTTGTGGAAACATATGCTGTGCCTGCACCTGCACTCAAATAATGGCTTTTTTTCTAACAGCATTTCTAAATGTTAGTAGATGCTATTCTGGGGATTATTTTGTTGGTACTAAGAAAGTTCTTTTTGAAAACGTATATCTGAGCCTAAGTGCATAAGTAGAGCCCTACACAAATCCAAATAACCCATAAAATAGTGAACTTTGAATCTTTACCTCAGAATCAAAAACCTGTCATTATGTCCCTATTGTGTAGCTGCACATTTCTGATCCAGCTGATTAGGATTAGTATATACCAGGCCTCAGGTGACGTGTGGATAATGTAGAGCTGCTTTCATGTGTGTAAGCCGCCAGTCATTTTGCTTTATGTAAAATTGTCTTGATTGTATTGCATGATGGCTTTTTCATGGTATTCCTTAACTAAGATGCACACAAAAGAAAGGGTCACAGGTCTACAGGTGTCTTCTTCCACAGAAGAAAATGTATCTTTTGATAATATTTGTAAACGTTTTACCACTTTACAAATGGTACAAGTATTTGCGTGCTATAAAAATAAGGCTGCATTCTATGTTAAATACTACATTTGAATTACACCCTACATTTTGCTGTCAGGAAAAACCATTATTGACAAATTCATATTTTGATCTGTGGTCTTAACTAATGTTAACAGACATGTGCTAGCTCACTGCAGGTTTTCATCAGCAACACTATATGTTTGCACCATTTATAGGAAGCTGTACAGAAAATGTTGGACCAAGCAGAAAGCCAGGTATTCATGAACACCCTTTGAATTGAATGGAAATATGAATGCTTGGTGTATTATATATTTGTGTATTGTTAAATCAATATATTTATTTTTGAATTGGTTCTGTTTTGGCAGCTGGAAAATGGAGGTTCCTGGAAAAATCCTGATGCGCCAGTGGATTATGGAACAGAAAAGGACAAGGCAAACTGTCCCTTCTTCCTTAAAACTGGAGCCTGCAGATTTGGAGACAGGTAAGTTATAATATTTGAGCTGGAATGATGAATACTTTTATTTTAATTTTATTTTCTAAAGGAATTTTATCCTCACCATTTGTCTTTCTTTTGGACAGGTGCTCAAGGAAGCATGATCATCCACTATCAAGCAGCACTTTGATGATCCGGGGTATGTTTGTGACATTTGGGATGGAACAGAGCAGACGTGATGACTATGACACAGACGCTAGTCTAGAGTACAGTGAGGAGGAAATTTACCAGCAGTTTGTGGACTTTTATGAAGATGTACTACCAGAGTTCAGGAACGCAGGGAAAATTGTGCAGTTCAAGGTAACAAAACATACAAAGATTCAGGAAAAGCCAGAACTGTAGGGAGGTATAAGACATTGAACTATTTCTTACATTACTCTAGGTGAGCTGCAACTTTGAACCTCACTTGAGAGGAAACGTTTATGTACAGTATGACACGTGAGTAAAACAGTTCATGCTTGTAGGCTTTCTAATGAATGGACGGATAAATAGGTCATGTGTCTGTTGAAAAGGGAATCTGTGTGTGACACTTCATGACTTCATATTTGTGTATGTATGTTTTTAGGGAGGATCAGTGCAAAGAGGCTTTTATTATGTTTAATGGGCGGTGGTATGCAGGAAAACAACTACAGTGTGAGTTTTCTCCTGTAACCAGATGGAAAACAGCAATATGTGGTAAGTTATTTAGGAGAAAACTTTGGACTCTTTTCATGCCTTTGAATCAGACATGCCCAATTCTGGTCCTGGAAATCTACAACCCTGGAGAGTTTAGATCCACAACAGATATACAGTGGTGGCCTAGTGGTTAGGACATTGCGCTGGGGACCTGAAGGTTGCAGGTTCAAGTCCCAGCTCAGGCACTACTGAGGTACCCTTGAGCAAGGTACCGTCCCACTACTCTGCTCCACGTCTTGGAAGTCGCTTTGGATAAAAGCGTCAGCCAAATGAATAAATGTAAATGTAAAATGTAAATACAGACACCCCTGACAGCCTTTTTTTTTACCTGGATCAGGTGTGTTAGATTACAGGTGGAGCTAAAATCTGTAGGATGGTAGATATTTAGTGTAGTTCTTGATTGGTTAAATTTGATTAATTGGTTAGATGCAGATTCCAGGAACAGATCTCTTTAGGAGAAGGATTGGTGACCACTGCTGTACAGTGTTTAAAATCTCCATCAATACTGATGTGTCTGAATCACATTTACTAGTGCAATACACACTTTCATGCAACTATTTACACTTACTACCACACCTATGTGAGCTTGTTATACATTACATGCATTTTAGTTGGTGTCTGTGGGAATTTGTTTTCATTCAGTGCAAAGAGCATTTATGGAGTCTGGCACTTGCTGAATGGGGTGGACAGGACAAAAGGCCTGGGTTGCAGTCAAAAAGTGTTTAGTTCAGTTGAAGTCAAAGCTCAAGCTCTGCAGATAGTTGGACATCCACACTAAACTCATTATAAAACCATGTCTTTATGTACCCCCCTTTGTGTGCTTTGTCTCCAAATTGTTTCCTCAAATTTAGAAACCTATAATTCTAAAATGTTTGTGTACGCAGTAGCATTAAGGCGCCTAGCTCAAACCCTGAAAAAACAGCTCCAGACTATTATCCTTCTTTCACCAAAATTTGTTGGCAGTGTGTGTTCTGGTAAATTCTCCTTCCCAGGTCCATCAATCAGACACAGAGATAGTGATGCATATATTATCGCTCCAGAGAATGCGATTCCTCTGCTCCAGAGTCTAGTGGGATGTGGGTTACATTACTGCAGCTGCCCCCTGGCATTGCACATATTTCTCTTATGTGTAGCAGTTCAGCCAAGGATTTTATGAAACTCCCTGTGCATGGTTCTTTGGCTGATTTTGCTTTCAGAGGCAGTTTGTAACTGAAATAAATGATGCAACAGAGGACAGGTAATTGTTTTTAACACTGTGCTTTAGTACTTGATGGTTCCATAGAGTTTGCATGGCCTAAAGGTTTATAGTGCATGTTCAAATGGGAACTACACTGACTGAAATGATTTGCATAAAGCATTGCATATTCATTTATTATGTTAAATGTCTTGAACATCCCCTTACACTACTTTAAACCTTTCTTCTCAGGACTTTTTGACAGACAGAAGTGTCCAAAAGGTAAACACTGCAATTTCCTCCATGTATTTCGGAACCCTGGTAATGAATTCTGGGAGGCAGATCGTGACCTTCATTTGTCTCCTGACCGTGGAGGAGGCTTCACAGGACGGTATTCAGAGCGCAGGGACAGAGTATTTTCACAGCGTAGCTACAGCCCTGAACGATCTCGCTACAGACAAAGTGATAGGAGTCACAGTCGTGAAAAGTACAATCACAGGAGGAGGAGAAGTAATAGTAGAGAGAGGCAAAGTAGAAGCAGAGAAAGTTGGAGATCCCAACATACACTGAGAAGGGGGAGGCAAGAATCCTTCAGTGAGCGATTCAAGAGAAGTAGAAGCCGTGAGAAACGCAAGTCACTTAGCACAGACAAAGATGGAGGTCACCTTTCACTCACAGACTCAAGAAAGGGAACTTCTAGGAGGTCAGAATCAAAAAGCCCTGGAGAAGAGTCCAAAAATGGATCTGTCCGGAGAAAAAGAAGGAAGAGTGGAAGCAAAAGCCCAAATTCTTGCAATGCTACTTCCCCTGATGCAATTTCCTCTTCACATCATAGTAAACGTTCAAAAAAGAGCAAGAAAAAGAAGAGGAGCAAAAAGAAACAAAAGCGAAAGAGAAGCAGGTCCTATAGTGGAAGCTCTTCTGTAGGTTCTGGTAAAGAGTCAGGGGATGATGTAAGGCCTGTAAAGGACCAAGATAAACATTGCACAGAAATGCTTAGAGAAGATGTGCCCCTTACAGTGCTTCAAGAAAATGCACAAAGTAATCCCTGTCATTTAGAAGATGAAAGCCTGTTAACACCTGCTGTTGCATCTGCCAGCACTGATACTGAAACAAACCTGTGAGCATTGCCTAAAGACTATATGAAAAGACAACAGTTAATTTCCACATTTTTCTACAGGAGGGACTGATAATTTGGTTCAAGCAAAGTTGTCTTCTTGTCTGTTTGGGACAAACACTGCTTTGCATTTGCTTTGCATTTCAGATGTGAAAATAAATGTATTTTATTATAAATTTTTATTTATAAGTGTTATTCATTTTATGGAGTGATAACTCTTTCTTCAGTAGCTAGATTCTATGTCCCCAGCTTTAGAGATATTTCTCAACGTTGCAGTCTAAATATTTAGCAGGAATGTCATTTGTGTTGCTCTGGATCTCTGTATGTATTGAACTGTAGAACATCGCTTTCTCTTTTCAGGGATATAATTGGATATTGGAAGTTTAAAATTGTGTGCTTGTTGGCAAGTCCTGACAGGGTATATACCACAAGATCAGATACTGGGCATCTGATGACACTTAAACAGGCTATTTTTAATTTTGCTATTTCAGGTTTTTCCCTGTGTCAGGTTTATTTTGCATCCAGTTAGTAAAATGCTTTCCTCATTCCACTTTGGTACAATTGAACCTTTTTTCCTAGACTCCCAAAGTCTTTCATTTATAGCAAACCAATGTACACTCAGGCCATAGAGATGTGTATTCTTCTCTTTATGACAGTCATTTTAATTGTACCTATGATGGTGTTCACCAGTAAGTTTCAGCCATCCTACCAACTAAGGTCTTGCTCAGTCTGCAAGATTGCATGCTATTCCAAAACTTGCAGTGCCCTTTGCCTCTGAATGCAGTGTTCGCCAAACATGTTCAGTAAGAACCCCCCTGCTTTGCACATTTTAGTTGATCACAACCAATTAGCTAATTAACAAGTCCCTTCTGAGTTGAGGTGGGTATTAGAGTAGGAAAAATACTGAATACTGCGCAGGGGTCCCTCCAGCACTAGGGTTAGAAAACACTGCCTTAATGTAACACAAAGTTGTTTTTTCACCTTTGTCAATGACTGATCAGCTAAACTGAGGTTACTGGCAGAAAAATATTCTTAGGTCCTTATGATAAGAGACATCAGCAGTACATTCCAATGCAAACAAAAAATTTCCTATGATTGAACTACATCATGCAGCTGGAAAAGAAACTACTGAAGTTATGCATTTACTTTGCAAGAAATATTAACAAAAAAGGCCTGTATTTCCTAAATGGTTCACTCAATACAGATGTATGCTGAAATTATAGGAGACTTAAGTGAATTGTTTAGTTTCTAATTCAATTGGCAAGTTATAGAATAAAAAGAGTCATAAAGAAGTTATATTTTAACAAAATTGCATTTAATTTTAAGGGCCCTCATTACTTCTAAGAGATACATAGTGAATCACAGTGTAATCTGAAAACCATTGATACAAAAATGACAGAAGGAAAATGTAGGATCTTTGGTATTTAAATCAAACTGAAACCTGGAGAATGTTAGCAGACAAAAGTTAAGGTTGTTCAGTTCAGTTTGTATCTTGAACTATTGGACAGTTGTCTAGAATTATGGCTTAAAGGACAGTGTATACTCTTGAGATGTATAGGATCACAATTATATAACATTGAAAAGAAACACCAGAACTCTCTACAAAAGCTCAAAAAACAAATGAAAGAATACTTATGCAGTGCTTTTGGGTTAACCAACTGAGAAAATCTTTATGAAATACCTTGCAAAATACAATGTGTGTACATGTTTAAAATGCTTATAATAAGTGTTAAACATTTAGTGTTACCAGTATTGCCTTTCTTAATACTGACATGTTGTCTACCTTTTTTTATTACATATAATAATGAGCACTGAAGGGTAGATTTTTTCATGAGTTTCTGTCCCATCAAATTTTAACAAACAAACATGCCTACCTTATTCTATATATTCTGTTTATATTGTTCCCTTTTCTCCTAGTCAGTGAAAGAATATTTGGTCCCAAGCACTTCATTCCACTTCTTACAGACAGATGAATGTAATCTCCAGTAAGCACAAATGAAGTGAACCTCCTCCAAGTTGCATAAGATGCTAGTCAAATACACTATGAAAGTGAGTCTTAAGGCAGTGGAGGACACAAAGTGAGGTAATATTCTATTATAAGTCAATGTAGCAAGCATATGTGTTGTTCTAGGTTAATAAATGGCCATGGTTCTCACTGTTAAACACATACACACTGAATGCTAGATGCTTAGTTTTCTGGTAGTGTTCAAAGAAACATACAGAATGAAAAAAAGGCAGATTACCCAAAGGAAGGCTGGGAAAAACAACTTAATATGGAACTTTCCCTTGGACATTTATCTAAATCCAGGCACAGTCATTGTTCTATGACTTACAAGATAGAAAATGCACCTGTTTGGTGATTGATGCATATGAATACTGTAAAGAAAGCCCAGTTTAATAAAGCAAGAAAGAAGTTGTTCTTCTGTTGGGCATATGGGACATTTTCTATGTAAGTCCAATCTCTTCCAGAACACTACGTGGTGCTTCTGCTTCCTGTAAAAAGATGGAAGAAAGGGCAAATCTCACACAAGGCAAATGATCAGACAGTCACACATGTTCACATGCAATTGAAGACTAACATCTGGTTAGAGTAAAATGAAAAAAAAAGTGGAATAGTCCTAGTGTTTACTTTATCTTTTGAAACCTGGTTTTGTTCTAAGCTTCCATATTTGTCCAGATTGACTTACAAGAAAACAATTAAATTTTTCTCAACAGAAGATACTTAGTATCAATATTATATTACCCAATGTTTTAACAAACAGCAACTAGACTGCTAGACATATAGTTTACTTAAACAAGCCATTACATGACCACAGAAGACATAACATCTGAAGTTATGTATTACAAAACTGTGAACCAAATGCATTTCCACAAAATTTGCAACCTTCCCCACCTCTTGTAACATATCAGCTTGTTCGATAGCCTTCAACACAATCTTCTTTGAAGTCTCCTGAGCTTCTCCACCCAATATAAACTCATCCAAAATGTAGTATGCCTTCTCAAAGTTAAAGATGATGTCCAGTTCACAAACCTGAATGAGACAAAGTGGAAACAAGGCACCACAAGGAAGAGAGGAAAGAATAGTCTGTGACTGACCATTAACTAGACATTTGGAACAACAGGAGTATTCTATATAATAAACACAAAACGCACACTGCCAAAATACTTGTCCAGTAGCTCTACATATCTGTGGATGATCTCCAGGGTTATCAGTTCATTCTCCTGGTCTTCCACAGCACAGCAGAAATACAGGCTGGCATATCTAAAACAAATATAAAACAATTAACAGGCACAATAAACATTATCATAGACACAAGAAACTAGCTACAAGTCTGTCTGTCTGACCCAGACCAGATTTTGAGCAATAAGCAATGCTCTTGTTTCACAAAAACAATTTTGTCACTCATCACCATACAGTACTATGCAAGAGTAAGAGATAAAATTCACCAAGTTATTAATTTTTCATTGTCAGTAAAATGGTTGAAGGAGAGATCAGATATAAGATAATCCACTTGCATAAGGAATGCAATGGCCAAAAGAAAAAGTAATGAACAAACAGGAATTTCCTGAAAAAAATATTAAAAGATGGGGAAAAATTAGACCATCAACCCTATAAGACTTAGTAGATCACTGAAACAATCACCATCAGAAAAAGTCATATAAAATGTTCATTTTTGAGAGACCGAGAGAAAGGAAAATTAAGCCCCACAATGTTTTTAGGTCTTAAAAAATATACAAGTATTTCTATCCAGCTTTCCACTGTGAGAAGACAACTGAACACCGTGGTTATAAAAGAATGGGTAGATTACACCCAATCTGGACCGCTGAGAAGTGAAATAATGTTTTATGGGCTGAAGTGTGAAAATTTGTAATTGGGATTACATTGATGCTGAGAAGCAGAGAATGTGACCAACTTCTAAGAAAGAAGGACTGCACAAGAAGCACAGAAAATAATCCTTGCAGATTTCTGAAGAAAAATTGTAATAAAAGGAACAACACACTAAATACATTGTATATATTGTTAAGGGTGTGTATTTACTTTCTAAACTCTATACTGCATATTGTTAGGTTTATTGTTTAGTGTTTCTTACTTTTTATTATACGTTTTTTACCTGCTTACATTTTATGATACAAATTCTATTTCTTTGTTAT
>JBBPDA010000039.1:16082041-16099167 GCA_037974385.1 Arnoldichthys spilopterus
ATGGGTTAAATGCAGAGGTTGCATTTCGTTGTGGTGCTTGAGTGTGTTCACAATGACAGTCACTTTCACTTCACCTTTTAAGTCCATAAAATTAGAATCCGATGTTTCTGATTAGATGCTATTAATTGCAATCTCATGCAGGTGTAACAAAAAGAAAATTACTTGGACTACAGTTTGCTAAATAATGTAGGCAAAGGCCAGGCCTTTTGAAATAATGTAGGTTGAATGTCTCAAAAAGATGGTAGGGGTTTGAACCCCACAAAAAGTTTGTGTTTGGTTTGGAAATGGCAGTACAAGCATACCTTTAAACATCTTGAACTCCGTTGAAGGAAATGGATGCTTGCACAGTTGTGGGAAAAATCCTAGAATGTTTTTCCTAGAATGTACATAATCGTTTTGCAATAATTCAGTTTAATCTGGGGATGAATATATTTTTAATGCCAGGTCAAGCAGTGCACTTTAAACCATGCACATTATGCACAGTAATGACATTCACAGTAATTTATGACATTTGGAGGCATTTTTGCCTGTGGACATAATTATGTACAAAAATTACAAATCTTGACTGAAACCAACATTTAGGACTGATTATATTTATATAAACATGATTTAGAATGATGGTGATGATGTTGAGAAGGGACTAAAGAGGCATAATTTTATTTTAAAGAGCTAACTCAATAATTTAAAATAACTTAAATATGTAATGCACACATCTGGCAGATTAAAGTTTATTTAATAGGAGGTGATGGTGGCTAAAGCAAAATACAGCCAGTAGGACCTAATGAGCAGTTTTGTCTGCTTCTACAGACACTGATTTAATACATCGGAGTTGACTACAGGAATAAATCACATTCTCTTTTAGCCAAAAATGAAAAGTGGCACTTTTGACTGTTTCACTGACATTTTTTAATGGAAGGATTATCTGTGCAGGATAAAAAAATGTGACCGTTGCTTTATTCTCAGTATTCTATGAAGCAAAGTTGTATTGTTGCATGTCAAACATTTGTCCTTTTGTCCAAAGATCTTAAATCGGAGCTAAGCAAGGCTGGGAGTATAGTGTCCATGCAGCTCTTGTTTCATTATTGATTTTGTGATAGGATCCTAATTATAGCAGTTAATGGAGGGAAAATGCAAGCAGAAACAAGCAGGCATATGTGCCATATAAAAGAACAAGTCTCTAAAAGTCCAATTAAACATTTAAGCATCTTAAGAGCTTCTTTATACCACTGTGCTAAACGATGCACTTTTTTTTCTGACCATCATAACTGTGTTCCTGCGTTGCAGAATGTCATTGATCGAAAGCCATACTCAGAAGATGACAGTCTGGTGGAGGTGAAGTTTGCCACTACACCCATAATGTCCACGTATCTGGTGGCTTTTGTTATTGGTGAATATGATTTTGTGGAGAGCCAGTCATCTGATGGTGTGACGGTCCGTGTGTACACGCCTGTAGGGAAAGCAGAGCAAGGGAAGTTTGCACTGGAGGTGAAGACTCTTTTCTTTCCATATTGACCTACTGTGCTAAAGAAGTACTGTTGTTTATTCTCCTGAAATTTAGTTCAAATTAGCCTTCTGACACAACAGTGCACACAAGCTAACATGGGCTGAAACTAGAATTTAGCATCATACAAACAAACCA
This sequence comes from Arnoldichthys spilopterus, assembly GCA_037974385.1. Lineage (NCBI taxonomy): Eukaryota > Metazoa > Chordata > Actinopteri > Characiformes > Lepidarchidae > Arnoldichthys > Arnoldichthys spilopterus. The sequence goes on from JBBPDA010000039.1 coordinate 16,083,681, forward strand.
AGCAAAGATATTCCATTAGCTGTATGCCTTTGCTGCTTGTTGCTATATCTCTTTGTAGCAGTATCATGTTAAAAACTTGCTGAGTGTTCTTTTAATTTCAGATTAATATTAAATCTTATTGTATCCCTTCATTGTTGTGTTCACTCTTTCACTTGTTCTTTTAGGTGGCTACAAAGACTTTACCTTTCTACAAAGACTATTTCAGTGTTCCTTATCCATTGCCTAAAATTGATCTAATAGCTATTGCTGATTTTGCTGCTGGTATGTAGTAATTGTTTTCTTGCAATAAATTCTGCTGTAATGTTTCCACTGTTTGTGATTATATTCTGAAACATTTTGTTTCTGCCTGTTTAGGTGCCATGGAAAACTGGGGCCTTGTAACTTACAGGTAGCATAAAAAACTAATAGTATACATTATAGATGTATTTAGTGTATATATATTAGTAGTATATATTTGGTGACGTTTTTTGTATTATGAAAGCGTGTTATGTTTTTTTTTTCCATTTTACAATTTACCATGTTAAAATGGTTTTTTTAGTTAATGTTGGTAGTATTCATCCCATTATCAAAACACTGAATTGACCTGTTACCCACCTCTGCCCCCATCCGATATCAAATTGTTTTTTTTTAGGGAGACTGCTCTGCTGATCGATCCAAAGAACTCATGTGCTTCCTCACGTCAGTGGGTGGCCTTGGTGGTTGGGCATGAGCTGGCACACCAGTGGTTTGGGAATTTGGTTACTATGGTGAGTATGTGAAGTCAAAGTAACAGAGGTGAACTTGTTAGTGTTTATTGTATGGTGAGATTAACATTCACAGTAGTAATTTTATTATTATGTTTAATATATAAATATTACATATTTTTAAAGTTTAAGTATATGTTCTATTTTCAACTTATTTTCAAATTTCAAATTGAAATATAGGCCTCATGTCCAGAAAAGTTGAGATCTTTTCCACAATGATGAAAAAACAAAAATCTGTGATATGTTAATTACATGAACCTTTATTCAGTTGACAAAGAAATAAAGTAATAGGTGCGTTGACCAACTTAATTGAGAATTTGTGTATATTTTGTGTTTTTGTAAACTTAATGCAGTGATTTAGGTGTTTGGTCAGGTTTTACAATTCATAGTTTTAATGTTTACTGTATTTTATTTTCTGAATAAGAACTTGATTCTGGTTCTTTACTAACCCTAGTGATAATATGAATGTAATGACTTGTGTTAGCTTGTAGATGGATTTAGCTTTCATATACTGAAAGTGTTGTTTTGCACTGTAGGAATGGTGGACCCATTTATGGCTTAATGAGGGTTTTGCATCGTGGATTGAGTACCTCTGTGTGGACCACTGTTTCCCTGAATATGACATCTGGACGCAGTTTGTGTCTGCTGACTACACCAGGGCTCTAGATCTGGATGCTCTTGATAACAGTCACCCCATTGAGGTGGGCAAAAGCTTGTATTTTTCCCATATCCCCCCCATGTACTTTTTTCTTAATAATCTTAATCTTTCCTTTCTTCTTGCTTAGAATCATTTCTGCAGAACTTTCTGAATGATGTTCAGGTGTGTTGGTAAACCTATTCCAAATGTTACTGTCTAGGAGATATAAAGTTTCATCACAGCTATGAAGTGTGCTCCTGTCTACACTGAAGTGTCTTTTACTTTCATTCCAGGCCTAGATTTAGCTTGATGAAATATGAACATTTTACTGTGTCTGTGTGTGTCTGTGTGTGTCTGTGTGTGGCAGGTTAATGTAGGACACCCCTCAGAAGTGGATGAAATATTTGATGCCATATCATACAGCAAAGGCGCCTCCGTTATACGCATGCTGCACAACTACATAGGAGATGAGGTAGGAGAATACAGCAGGAATTCATACTACATAAATATAAGAAACATTCACTCCTAGCACTGAAACGGCTCTGTTAAGATTAATAAGAGGCTATATCCATGTATATCCTCCCAACAGGGTGCATGACTATTACGCTAACTGACCTACATACTACTCAGCCAGTAATCTGCAGGGCTGTGTGGGTGCCCTTGAAATTTAACAGCGTTAGAACTCTGTGATCTAGAAAAAAATGTTTTTGTGTATATAAATTCATAAACTTCTTCTGATCTGATATGTATGCATTTGTGCTTTTTTGTTTTTAGGATTTTAGGAAGGGAATGAATGCTTATCTTTTGAAGTTTCAGCACAAAAATGCATCCACAGGTAAATGGTCTTCCCACATTACGTCTGTTCACATGATCTGAACAGTACAGAGTTCTGTAGATTTGACTGTCCAGAGCAAAGGTTAATTATAGAAACTTCAGAACATTCTACACCGGTTACTTTTTCTTTTTTGCTAATTATTAAATCTGCTTTGCCCAAATCTACAAAACCTCTATAAAAATAATGTCAAAAATGGTACTATGTACATTTTGTAAAAAGGTCTTAATACACAAGACTAAAATATTACAAGTTGAGATCTGCTGATTTAAATAAGTAATTTGTACTGGGTGGATAAAAAAGCCTAGACTAAAATGTTTTGGCCCAAATATACACCAAAAGTGGTTCTAGGAAGGATGACCAGTAAATCAGCCATAAGTTCATGGGCACCCAAAACTCATTTTATTTATCCTGGAAAGTGATGGCTAGCCCATCTGGGCCAATCACAAATTATTTATTTCCTGTCATAAGAGGTCAGAACACAGCACGCCATAGTAGGAGCAAAGAGGTCATTGGGAAACAGCATTATATTTATATTATTTTAAAGTATCATTGGGTTGAGTAAATTCACTTTGGAATCAGACTTTGCATGTTGATATTAATATTGGGTTAAAAACCTGAATCTCTTAAGAATCACTTAAAATGCAGGGCCTAAATCTGATTAAATATGGGTTATTATTCAGTAATATATTTTGTTTCTCCTAGTAGTAGTGTGAAATAATGATTAGAATGTTTAGGTTAAATGTTTAGTGTTGTTTGAGTAATGTGTATAATGTATAAATGTGTATGTGTATTACTTATGCTACACCATGCTTTATTTTGTTCTTTGTTTTTTTTTTGCACTTTCTACCTCTCAGAGGACTTGTGGGACTGTCTGGAGCAGGCTAGTGGGAAACCCATCGCTGCGGTGATGAACTCTTGGACCAAACAGATGGGATTCCCCATTATTGTAGTGGACCAACAACAGGTACAGAGGCTTCCAGTTTGAGAGCTTAACTAGATGGTCTACTACATTAGGACTATAGGAGTTGCCCCACCCCCTTCTATTTTGATCTATTGACCAGTGGGGTCTTTTCCAGTCACACCATGAAACTTATAGATCTAACTAACGCTGTAATTTCCAGTTACACCATAAAACTTATGGACCAAACTAACGCTGCCTTCATAAACAAAGACTGTTTCTCATCTTTTAACTGTCGGCCAGAGGATGGGTTTCCCTACTGAGTCTTGGTTCCTCGCTAGGTTTCTTCCTCTAATTTAAGGAGGTTTTCCTTGCCTTGGTCACCTTGGCTTGGACCCAAATTTTGTAAAGTGGCTTTGTGACAACATCTGTTGTAAAAAGCGCTATATAAATAATACTTTAATTGAATTGAACTAGAACAACAAAACCAATGTGTACATACTTGTGATTTATCTCTGGTGCTGAATTAATACTGCTTTTGTTGTAGTAGTAGTAATTTTAGTAAAAGTTACCCTTTTTCTGGTAAATTTGCAAAGGTTCCTAATGGCAAAACTGATTAAAGAGCAAACATAATAAAAGTTAAATCTTGGTAAATTAAAACATATTAGTGGGTTCAGAAAACCTATTAAAAAATGAAAGAAATTGCACATCTCAAGTTTCCTTTAAAGGTAATTTTGTCTGAATCATTACTTTTTTTCTTTTTCTTTTTTTTTTACCTGAGACCCAGAGCTTTTTTTCCGATGTCTGAAACCTGACACTGTCTAAAAATATGTTCCTAAACATAGCCGACTTTTTGTACAGCAATGATACCTGCCTGCTGCATTGGCAAATCATGTCCTACCCCAGCCCGTTCAACCAGTTAAGCTCAGCAGTCAGGTATATAAAAATAAAAAAATCTTTTAGGTACAAGAAGTGAGATACTAATGTAGCATATCACATAATTTAATTTATTCATGTCATGTTTACTAGTATACTAGTAACTTAATATTAGTGCCATAACAAGGGTCAGTTACCTTTGTAACTGTCTTCCGGCACAGGCCATAAACCAGAAATATTATTTCTGCTCCCCTGTTCTTTTTAAGACTCCTCTAAGATGTTCTAAGGATGTGGTGAAAACATTCCTTTAAGTACAGTCCTGAATTTCAGACCAACAAAGTGGCATAGAATAATATAATTTCTAATGGAAAATAAATGACGTCAAGGACACATAAAAGCTAAATGTTTGCGTCACTGTGTCATTATATTGGTACTGTCCACAACAAAACTATATCCAAAATAAAACCTTTACAGGAGAAAGCAAAAACCTTGTAAAGTAAGTTTGTGCAAATACATTTTGTCATGTTAAGCGTGTCTGTTGTTTAAATGGTATAGAAAAGTGAATAATTGGAGATAATGATTTTTTTCAACAGTGTTTCTCAACCAACTGATTTTAATTATATAAATGATCATTTTGGCTCCCTTTTTTTTGTGTTAAATTTAGCAAGGAGATGATCGGGTGCTAAAGATTTCTCAGAGAAAGTTCTGCGCTAGTGGACCGCACAATGGTAAGATCACTTCGGGTTTAAAATGTGGCCAAATTCTGCATGCTACATGCTGGAAATTTTAAGGTAACATGAGTGCTTTATGGCATGTGAATATGTATAAGCAACTTAAGCTTTGTTAAAGCATTTCTGGAGGTAATGATTTGAAAAGTAGAAAATGTATGCAAGTCTGTTATTTACACATTAACTTTTAAAAGGTGTTTTAGTATAAACACAGGGTTTGATGTACTTTTGCTTCAGTTTCAGGTGTGTACAAAAGTTATGTACAAAGTTTATAGTCTGTGTTTTCCCTCATACATGTGCATTTGCAAACATAGGAAGATTGCACAAAAGTAAGGTGGAAACGTGTTTAAATCAGATACGTGACCCTGTGCAATTTGCAGGATAAGCTGCAGAATTAGTTGTTTGAGGCTTAAAGTCAAAGTGTTAAATGTATTAGTCACATCAAGACATATTATTTATATTATTAATTATATATTACCTATACTGTACATTGGCCTGTAATTTTTGGATTCTTCCCCACTGTAATGTTCTAAGCACACACCACCTAAAGTCTGCACAAAGCCCTTTCTCACACTAGTAATTTTGCCTGAGGTTCTCTGGTTCTTAGTTGTCATGGACACAAGTGTTTTCTTTCATTTAGCAATTTTTGAGGTCACTGTTTTAAATCATCCAGCCATGTCTTCCTTGTCTGGTCCACAGCTGGCAAGGTCTGTAAAAACAACTGTGGTAAAACAACTACACAGTATTCACTGTAGATGGATTTAGTCTGTTGACTTAAATTTTCGCGGTTTTTTTGTCAGACAAGAAAGGATTGCAGTGCTTCAGGGTCTTAACGAATTCTGTTAACAGAAAGAAGCAACTTAATACTATGTAATACTACACTGATACCTTCTTCTTCTTGCCTTGTGGACTTCTAAAGGAGTTCATTAACTGAAACAGGTATTGGGACTAGTTTGGGCTGTGGTTGGAACTAGATTACACAGAAAGTTTGATCTTAAGTACTAGGCTTGGTGACCACTAATGTAACCAATCTCTACATATAGCAGCTCTGTGATACAGATGAACAGTAAGCTGTAACATTAAGTGTGTCTGTGTCTTTAACTCTTTATGAGCACCAAATGTAATACAGACTGCATAATATAAACGGAAATACAGTATTATTGAAGTCAATGGAATTTACTCACAGAGATAGCAATGCCAACCTATGTGTGTGGGTTAGGGGAAGATTGCCCTAGCTGGATGGTCCCCATTAGCATCTGCACTAGTGAGGATCCCAGCTGCTCCAAGATACAGGTTTTATTGGACCAGCCTGAAAGCACTGTCACCATCCCCAGCCTTGGACCAGAAAAGTGGGTCAAGGTAAGCTCTTTTCTTTTCCTCCATGTTGTATATTAAACTTAGTGGTAGTTTGTTGATAAAGTAAAACAAATTTTCACAGATTTATTAAGAAATGTTTTACCTCTCTTTAGATTAATCCAGGTACAGTGGGTTTCTACAGGATCCAGTACAGCTCTGCCATGCTGGACAGTCTGCTGCCAGGCATTCGAGACCTTACTCTGCTCCCTGTGGACCGCCTGGGCCTTCAGAATGACCTTTTCTCTCTAGTGAGGCATTTTTGGGAAACATTTCTCAGCTATTTTCACACTGTCTACATTGAAAATAGGTAGCTCGCTTGTATAGAGTATTGAGTAGTGAGTAAAAGGTCTATGTAGTGTACAGAAGTGCTAAAATCAGTATTAAGGCGGTGTTAAGACCTTCATTGGTTTCTGGACATAATTTTTCTTTCTTTCTCCCTCTTTCAGTCTCGTGCTGGAATGATCAGCACAGTTGAGGTGCTAAAGGTGATGGAGGCATTTGTGAATGAGCCCAACTACACAGTGTGGAGCGACCTGAGCTGTAATCTGGGGGTGCTCTCTTCTCTGCTGTCCTACACCGACTTCCATGAAGAGATCCAGGACTTCATCAGAGAACTCTTCACTCCCATTGGCTTAAAGCTGGGCTGGGACAGCAAGCCTGGGGAAGGTGATTGGGAGTAAATTGGGGTTGTGGGGGTGGGATGTTTAACTCTAAGTGATCGATCAGTGTGAAGTTAGTGTTTCAATTGTGACTTGGCTTTATTTGCCATTAGTTCTTTCTTGACAAATTAGTGTTGCTGGGTCCTTAAATTTCTTATTTTGTCTGTTAAGTGGGTGAGGGTCAGTAGTGTGTCACTTACAGTTGTATGTGAAAGTTTTGGCACCTTTGGTCAAATTAGATTTTCAAAGTTAAGTTAATACAGCATATGCATAAAACAAATTAAAAATAAAAATGTTTTAAAAGTGGGGCACGTTCAAAATTTGTCAGCCTTTCAGTCAATCCGATTTTGTAAAACTTTTTGTAAGTTCTTGAACCTTATTTGGCTCATTAGGGCTTCAAATCTCATGGTGTTGTGCTTACACTTTTGAGCCATGGACTCAAATAAATGGCTCGCTGAAGTGAACCTAAAGATAATTAACTCTTCCAAAGCAATTTTCTTTACAAAGCAAGCTAATGTGAAAATGAAGAAGGAAAGTTGGATGTTGCAAAAAGAAACTGATTCAAAACCTTCATGAATATTAACCTTGAATTACTTCACAAATCATTTTGAAAAGGCCTTCCCTAGAGTTGAATTTTATCGAAAGTCTCTGATTAGATACATGTACACTTATGACTTATAAATGTTTTTAAACTAGAAATTTTCTTCAAGGAAAACCCTAAACCCTGAACTGCTAGCAGGCAAGAAACAAAAAAACTTGGAAGGCAAAGAAATTTGGAGGCTGTGATTTCAGCAAACAGGGTCTTACCTGATATGGACTGAAAGAGCTCAAAATTATGTACATTCCACATTGTGTATTTTTGTTCCCTCCAAAGTGTTAAATTTAGCATTAATAATCATAATTTTATTTATATAGCACCTTTCTCAAACCCAAGGTCACTTTACATGGGAAAATTGAACAGATGTCGTATTGCCAGGAGTGCCCAAACCTGTATCTTGCACTAGATTGGATTTCTCATACTGCTGTATTTCTAATGGCATTTTGTGTCCTGTCCGTAAGGTAGATACTAACTTCCCATTCTTTTCATGGTTGTCTCTTTGCATGTGTCCTTCTGTAATGGTGTCTTAACCAGGGCACTTGGATGCTTTACTCCGGGGACTGGTTTTGGGTAAGCTGGGAAAAGCAGGACACAAGGCCACACTGGATGAGGCTCGGAGGAGATTTAAAGAGCATGTGGAAGGCAAGCAGATCCTCTCTGCAGACCTCAGGAGTCCAGTAAGACCTGCCGAGACAAATTCAGACCCTTTTTCCTTTTATAGACAATAGACATTTTTTTTGCTTCAGTTGTAGACACATTAAACAACCTCACCCAGCCTTTATTTATTTGTAGTTGTCCCTTTCTCAGATTTGGCAACAGCTGAAGAGCTGTATTTTCCTTATCATATTTCTAACCAGACATATTATATGAAAAGTAATACTTAAAGGAGGAGCACTGTACATGTTTTTCTGTGTTATTTCAGGTTTACCTAACAGTTCTGAAGCATGGGGACAGCTCAACTTTGGACACAATGTTAAAGGTAAATTAATGTATAAAACAGGAAATTTGTCACATGCAAGTTACAGACTCCAGGCTACTCAGCTGTTGTGTAACTCCTGCAATCAAGTGCAAACCAAAAGTAAATCTAAGCACTTTAACTTAAAATGCACATTATGTATTAAGTGTATTATGCTTATTTCCCTTCATGTAGCTACATAAGCAAGCAGATATGCAAGAAGAAAAGAATCGCATAGAAAGAGTTCTAGGAGCAATCTCAGCCCCTGAGCTCATCCAGAGAGTGTTAAACTTTGCCCTTTCGGTATGTATGTGCAAACAGACACACAAACACACTCTCACAGACAAGGTCAAAACCACAAAAGCATTGTTTGCGTGGTTGTGCAGTTTTATGAGCGGCAAGCAATGAGAAAAAGGAAGAAATGTTATAATTACTGCAAGAAACAAGGCTCTATTAAATGTGGTTTTAACAAATCTCAGCAATTATCTGAAAAATGTCTTTGTAGGCTCTTTATTTAGAAAACATTAGAAAAAAAAGATAGCAACCATACTTAGTATGGTTTAACAGTGCAATTTTGTGGGATGAGCTTAAATGTAAGTGGATATTAACATATGAAACAGCTTAACGATAGCATCTTGTTTTCAACATTTTCAATTCTTCTGTAATATGTTCGGTTGTCCAGTTAATGATTTCCATAATTTCACTATTTATATAGCTAGCAAAGGTAGCCACAGGATTTACTGAAAGAATTTGACTGAAAACTGTATGATCTATATGGAACTAAATTGCTTGAAATGTATACCTTACAATTTCTTTCAGTTTTTCATGTCTTACAGTTTCTTAAAACATCACATTTGCATTTTATACCATTTCTAGCAGGCTCAAATATCCATTCATACTTTATTCTTTCAGAGATTTTGTTAAGATAAGCAAAGTGGAAGTGATGAGAGCTAAAGCCTTGGATTTGTTAAGCAATAGTATTATGTATAGTACAAACAGCCCCAGTGGTAATGCTGATTGTCATCATGCATTTTTAGTGTTATGTTATCCCTAACTGCTATTGTATTGTATTGTATTTATTTATTATATTCTTTTTGTGTGATAGTTAAACAAATGTGATATTTCAAAACTTTTCCTAGATTTTTTTTTTACTTAAACAGACTAAATTGTTTTCTAAACTTAACACTACTTTTCGGTATATTTACATCATATCAACAAGGGAGATCGTATCCTCTTGTTGGAATAGTTCATACTTGCCTTTATATGTGGGGCAGTGAACATCAAACTATTAGGCTGTTTTAGCTCTAACTCCGCTATATATCCATGTAGGATGAGGTGCGTCCCCAAGACACAGTGTCCGTGATTGGTGGCGTGGCTGGTAGCAGCAAGCAAGGCCGTAAAGCAGCTTGGAAATTCGTTAAAGACAATTGGGAAGAGCTTCATAACCGTTACCAGGGTGGATTCCTCATATCACGACTCATCAAGGTGAGAGGATTCAAACATTATTAACCTTAAGGCAAACATTTTGTGTAAGGTTGATGGAATGACTGCTTTATAAAAAATCACCCAGTGTAAAATGAATAGAAATATACTTGAATTGCTTGGCTGTAAAGTCTTTGTGCACCCTTATGTAAGTCCATTGAAAACCAGTTTAAATTTGTGGTTGGATGTGTGATCCATCTTCATTTTGTAACCTAGCCAAAGGGGTCTTTAAGGTAAAACCACACTTTCATGCTGTGGCAACAGTTGTTCACCAGAAATGAGGGAATAGGTCAAAAACTTGCAGCTGCCTGAATAATCTCTTTCATTCAAATTCAAATTTAGTTTGTTTTAGATTGTTGCATACACTTTCTTTTTGCAGTAATATGCTTTTTATAAATGCATGATCATTATGTCTGTAAATGTGGCAACTATATACACAGTCTAAATTTTCATATTAGCTTCTTTTTTCCTTAGATTACTTGATTTATATAAGATTGTTACACTCAAGAACCATTTTTAATTGTAAAATTACAAAATAAAATTCCAATTTAACGTTTTTGTGTCTCTTCAGCTCACTGTTGATGGGTTTGCAATTGACAAAATGGCTGCAGAAGTAAAGGTAAGCCACATAACTGAAATATAAAGTCAAAGTTGTTAGATGTTTAATATAGCCTGTGGCTGTGAATGATGCTGATTTACGGGGCGTTAAGCTGGCTGTATACTTCAGGCGACATTACTAAAATTCTGCCAAACAAGATCCAATTCCCATTTTTTTACAGCCAATTTGGCTGATGGCCTTAATGTTTTTGAAAGAAAAAAAAACGCAACATGACGTGTTCATTGTGTGGCCTAAACTAACACATGAAACACAACCACATTTTCATTGCTTTCTGTTAACCAAAGTCACAATTTAAGTAACATTATTTGCTCTTTAATTGACCAACCTGCCATTTTAGTACACTGAAAAAAAAAATGAATAACTTGCCTTTTTAAATGACTTCAATAAAATCAAATGCTTCATCAAAACTAAGAGCCAACTCGTTATTTACTATAACTAGTCGTGTATAATCTACAATGTTTTATTATAGGTGTAGCACATACAATTAAATATCTTTAATTTTTACCTGCTCATGTTATTAACAGTGCTGATTGGCCAAAATCGTACTATAATATATTGGCTGACTACCAGTTGTGTTCTGAGCAAAACATCTGTCAGTTTCAGTTTTGGCCAATTGTGGTAATGCATCTGTCTAGTCATTAGTATACTTTAAACAGAATTATGTTTGTCTTTCTGACCTTGGAAGCATAGTCAGTGCAGTCACATTCATTGTTGGGTCTCCAAACAAACAACATGGTGATTTAGGAGTTCTGTTTAGCCATCTGTGTCTAATGTACTGAATAAATGCATTTAAAGTGTACTGCTGGCTTAGGAACAGTCATTGTCTAGTTTTCACATTTATTTACTGTGTAGAGTAGATTGCAGAACTAATCCTTTTCTCCACTTCGTGTGCAATTTTAGAGTTTCTTTGAGAGTCACCATGCACCAGCAGCTGAGCGTACGGTTCAGCAGTGCTGCGAGAACATTCTCCTGAATGCAGCGTGGCTCAAACGGGATGCCGAAGACCTCCACCAGTACTTAATTCAGCGTAAGGTGCCCCCGGTCTGACCCGTGACCTTTTGACCCTAGCTTATCCTGACCTGCTCACTCACTCACTCAGATCTCCCAGCAAATCATCGCTGCCTCCGCCCGCCCCCCGCCGTCCAGAGAGCGAGCACATTCAGAAACCAAACAGGCTTTGTTTTTCTATATCCAGTGACAAGAACACACAGATTACAGCACTGCAGCTCCATCTTGAGAATTACCCAAGAGAAATCCGGACAGAGGAACCAAAACTGTTGGAAATGTAATGAGTAAAGCCTACCCTGTTCTGCCTGCTGGAGTTGATGCACGTGCATAGATGTGAACAGAAATGGCCAAAATGCCATGATTTTTTTTAGTTTTTTTCTTCTTTTTTTTCCCCTTTCATTTCTTTTTTTTTCCTTTTTCTTTTCTTTTGAAAGATGGCAATGCATGCATATGCTTTTTACAATTAGCACTCATTCAGTACAGTACTCTGCCACACATTTGCGTACGCACATTTAATACAGTAGTATGATAACTGTGAACTGTTTTTTTTCTCTTCCATCTATTTCTTTAAAGAGGCATGCTTGCAACATTTGATATCAATTATATAAAAGTTGTTTTTGTTTTTGTTTTCATCATGTATGTTTTCTGTGCAAACAGTAATCTTACTTTTTCTGCCGTGTCATCTGTGATGATGGCTATAGCCAGTTTTACCTAGTGTCACCCTCAGACATGGCTTGGCAGAATGGGGTTAAAGGTCATGGATGTGCGATTGTAGAATGGACTTTAAATGGCAACGGCACTGACCCCCAACGCTAAAACGGATTTAACAGACCGAATAGCGTACGCATGGTACTGTATGTATATTGTATAATGCAAGTATTCTTGCTAAGACCTTCAGCTTAATTTGAATTGTCATACATTTCTCCCTTGTATGAAAGCATCCCCTTTTTCACAGCACGCTCCCAATGGCCTGTCGCTCTTAAGTAACTACAGAAAGGGAGGATAAAAAGCAGAAAAAAATCATTTATGCCACCACTGCATCTGTCACATAAAAACTGAGTTGTAAAGACAAAATGCATTTTATAAAGTGTATATTCAGCAGTTATTTTAACGTTGTGAAAATCACACCAGAAGTAGAATAATCATATTGGGGCCCTTGGAATATATCAGCCCGGTTTAGTTCAAGTCAAGGCTCTCTTTAAACTTTGAAGTGATCCTGATTTACTATTATTGTGCTCCGAGGCCTTAAATCGGTAAAACTGGTTCGCAATAATAATTATTCAGACCAGAGTGGTAATTGTACTTTAAACAATCAGATGTTACAGATACACATAGGCTTGCTGAGCGAGTATATCTATTAAGAATTTATCTGATGTGGCTCGTAACTTTACAGGAGATCAAGCTGTCCAGCTCTTTCCCTGAAACATTTGTTGTGCTTTTGTTTAAGGATACAATTTGGTGTTCATTAAAGATGAAAAGAAATGAAAAGAAAAATCTTCTCTGAAGTAGTGAAACGATTTAATGTGTGAGATGTGAATTTGCATGATTTTTCTATTTTTTAAATAATACAATTGAACTGATAGTGTTGATCTATATTATTAATTTGCTTATGCAAGAAGTAATGATTCAGAAACAAATTGTAAATAAAATTCAACACACAACCTTATCATTTTACATGCAAGTACAGCGTTTGTGTTCAGGCACTGTCACCTGTCCCAGAGGTTGTCTTCAATTAATAGTTCATTTATACCTAATACCCTTAATTCACCTCACAAAAAAATTCATCAATTGAGAGTTCAAAGTAATTTAAAAGTAAAACAAATTTTTTGGTTTTCCTTTCTAGTTACGTTTTATGTCCACAAGACTTCAGCATATTCTTGGACTATGTGAAACTTTGCTTCAGTGTGGTGATGAGTTTAAAATAAGCGAACACTTGGGCCTGCATAGCTGGGTGTATAGTAAACACTGATGGTATCTCATGAATTTGATGAAAATAAATTAGTCCTTTTTTTTTTTTTACTCTGAGCATTTATATATGTTCACATTAAATCTGCTTTTTGATAAATCACTATTATTATATATATTCCAGTGCAGTTTTGTGGAAAAAGTGTAGCTGGAAATTTAGGGTCATACTGTCATCTAGGACCGCTTAAACTGGCTGAACAAGTAAAAGCGGATCTCTCAAGTCAAACTGTCAACAGAGTTGAGTACCATTTTTGCCCTTTAACACAACACACACTATATATTTAGATTATTTTTGTTGTAATTAAATGAATTGTAAGATAAGTAGTAGATAAGAAGTAGATAATTAAAAGCTGTCTTTTAAAACTCACTTTTTAATTTTTTTTAATGGTATTTAGTTTATTTCTAGTATACTTAGTATACTTTGCTTAATCAGGTGGCCTATTACAGACATCTGTCACTTTTGGATTTCACTTGTGGAAGTACAAGAATTAATATTAAGAAATAAATAAGCAGCAATGTAAACAAAAGCAATGTAATATTTGTAGCAGTCAGATTTCACTTTGGGGTTGCTGATAAAACCTCAGGACAGTTCTGAAAAACTAAAGTTTTGTCAAAAAGTTGCTTGTTAAAAAATAATGTATTTTCGCCTCCCTCCTGGTACTGGTGCACCAGCTTACTCTGTGTAATGCAAGTAATAACTATGGCACATAAATGTGAGATTAAGCCAGGTTTCCTCCCTTTAACTAGCAGAATACATGATTATCATCCTCATCGTTAACACATTCCTAATCTAATGTTTCTCAAACCATTAAACTTTATATTATATAACTTATATACACTCCCTGGCTACTTTTTTAGGTACACCTGATCAATAACTTGTTAACACAAATAGCTAATCATCCAATCAGATGGCAGCAGCTCAATGCATTTACGCATCTAGACATGGTAAAGACAAGTTGCTGAAGTTCAAACTGAGCATCAGAGCAGTGAAGAAAATTTATTTAAGTGACTTTGAACATGGCATTATTGTTGGTGCCAGAAGGACTAGTCTGTGTGTTTTAAAAACAGCTGTTCTACTGGGATTTTCATACACAACCATCTCTAGGGTTTACAGAGATTCGGCCAAAAGAAGAGAAAATATCCAGTGAGCAGCAGTTGTGTGGACAAAAAACCCTTGTTGTCAGAGGTTGGAAGAGAAAAGGGCAGTGGTGGCCTAGTGGTTAGGACATTGCCCTTTGGACCTAAAGGTTGCAGGTTCGAGTCCTGGCTCAGGCACTACTGAGGTACCTATCAAGGTACTGCCCCGCTACACTGCTCCACGTCTTGGAAGTCGCTTTGGATAAAATGTAAATGTAAAGAGAATGAGCAATCTGCTTTGAGATGATAAATAAGCAACAGTAGCTCAAATAACCACTTGTTATGCAGAATACCATCTCTAAACACACAACACATCGAACTCTGAAGCAGATGGGCTGCAGTAGCAAAAGACCACATCGGGTGCCACTCCTGTCAGCTAAAAACAGGAAATGAAGGCTACAATTTGCACAGGCTCACCAAAATTGGTGTAAACAACATGAAAACATGGATCCATTCTGCCAGCAGTTCAGGCTGCTGCTGCTGCTGGTGGTGTAATCATGTGGGGGACATTTTCTTGGTACACTTTGGGCCCCTTACTACCAATTGAGCAATCTTTAAATGCCACAACCTTCCTGAGTATTGTTGCTGACCATGTCCATTCCTTTATGACCAGTCTGATTGCTACTTACAGCAGGATAATGCACCATGTCATAAAGTTCACATCATCTCAAACTGGTTTCTTGAACATGACATGACTGTAATCTAATGGCCTCTACAGTCACTAGACCTCAATCCAATAAAGCACCAATTGGATGTGGTGGAACGGGAGATTAGCATCATCCATGTGCAGTGGACAAATCTGCAGGTACTTCATGATGCTATCATGTCAATATGGACCAAACAACTTGTTGAATCTATGCCACAAAGAATTACGGCAGTTCTGATGGCAAAAGGGGGTACAAACCAGTACCAGCATATATATATATATATATATATATATATATATATATATATATATATTACACGGTGGTGTGAAAAAATATATGCCCCC
>JBBPDA010000039.1:16099267-16112738 GCA_037974385.1 Arnoldichthys spilopterus
CTAAATACTGAGCAAAGGGTCTGAATACTTAGGACCATGTGATGTTTCAGTTTTTCTTTTTTAATAAATCTGCAAAAATGCCTTTTTTGTCTGTCAATATGGGGTTCTGTGTGTACATTAATGAGGGAAAAAATAATTTCAATGATTTTAGCAAATGGCTGCAATATGACAAAGAGTGAAAAATTGAAGGGGGTCTAAATACTTACCCACTGTATATATATAGGTGGCAAGATATTTCTGGTATTGTTCCTTGTGTGCTGTTTTAGGATTTTTTTTTAAAGCAGTAGGGAAACATTCTTTTTATAAAGTTTTCTCAATGTTATTATTGCATCTTTTTTTTCACCAGCAGGCCACATCCTCCTATGCTCTTCCTATGCTTTTGTTGGAGTATACCATGTACTCTTTAAATAAAGTGATCAAGTCTGTAGATATGTTATATTAATTGTTTGTTTATATTAAGTTGCTTGATAGTATAGTTTAGTACTGTCAGTACAATTTAGTTCTCTGATTATCAAATTGCAAGACATTTCTATTGACAGCCATCATATCAACATACTTTCCATCCATTTTATGAAAATAATGATTTTCTTTTATATTAGATAGACCTGTTGTTCCATATTGTGACACTATGAGGCTATAAAATTGTGTTTTTTTCAAAAATAATAGTTTATAGTGTTGTAGGACCTGTTAATGGAAAGTTGATAGTTTTACAAAAAGTTTGTCCACCACTAATAAGGCATTGTAGCCATTTTAAATTCAGAGTACATTTAATTGCAGTAAAGTTATTTACGTTCAGTCCTCCCTCCCCATAAAATGCTAGGCGATATCATACAGCGACTTAGACGCTGCCAGTGTGAGCGCACACACAGTTCCCATTCATATATTGGTGTATGTATTATCTGCCTGCAGAGCTGCGTCAAAACTCGCCTTTCCTCTTGGTGGCGCTGTGGGTGTTTTAACGCATTTACTTACATCACCGAAGAAGGCAGCGGCGAACATGGCAGCTTCCATTTGTAGGACGTTAAAATTCCTTAATCAGATCACATGTCACAATTTAAAGGTATGAAATTTTGCGATATTTATTAGTAAAATATCTGTAATATTGATATGTGACGCTGTTTAGTTAATGGGCAAACCCAAAAACATTGCTCAGCATGCTTTAAAGTTATGCAGCCAGAGGTGGACAGCTATACGGACAGATTCGTTTTATTTGTTGTTTTGTCTTGATAGTAAACACAACCTTGTGATTAACTTTATTTGAGAGATTGACATGTTGCAGAGTTTACAAATGATCTGTTATCCGACCTATTACCCCTATTATTAGCTGCACAGTAAATCCCTCACCTCACAATGATTCGATATCATCACAGCCAGAACTAAGAATGCATTGATGTGGGGTTATGTAGGCCAGTGACATCTTTGCTTGAGCTTATGTGTTTTTAAAAATGCAGAATTTTTTACTACATTTGCATGAATAAAACAATCTAATCTTAACATCATCTGATGCTGATAGTTTTTTTTTCAGCAAGTATCTGCTGATATCCATATCACCCTGTAAAGTTATTTAAGTTACATCACTTGAAAATGTTAAAATACCACATTATGAGAAGATTCCATGAGTAACAGACCATTAGAAATATGAAATTACTTATTTTTCTTTCTTCAGCAAAGTTACCACTTAGAGGATTTTTATTGTGCTAGAGATGATATACAATATGACAGTAGTTCCCAGCCTTGGTATTGAAGTTCCCTGCCCTGCAGATTTAACTCTTAAACACCCACTCTAACCCAGGAAAGGTTTGTTAATTAGTTTATAAGTTGGATCAGGTCATAGGACATGGGAAACTCTTTGTTTTGCAGAACCAAGGACCTCCTTGACCAGGGCTGGGAAGCACTGCAATATCATATTTTGTCTGAAGAAACATTTTGCCACAGTGTTGGAATACAGACAATGTGAAACTACTCCAAGCTGTATATTTCCAAGTGCCATGTTTCAGTAAATTTTATTTCCATCATATATTAGCACACAAGCACTTGCATAATATTTCTTTAGCTGTTTATAGGCTGTATCCAATTTTGATGCATCACTGTGCACTGATGAATTTTAACAACCATAAAAAACACTTGATGAACTTATGATCTGTATTTATGGATCCAGTGCATCGCACCCTTGTTGGACATCCATATATCCATGCCTGTGGTGATTCCTATCCGGACAAAGAAGCGCTACTTCATCCCACCTGCAGTGGGTCTGAAAAATAAGAGTCATGCAGAGCAGGAGGCAAAGGCACGGGCAGCAGGTGTGGTCATCAGACAGGAATACATGGAGAGAGCAATCAACATTTCATGCACAGGTATAACACCAAACACCATCAATCACATCAATGTTTTACATCATCTAAGTTTCAGCTTATGCTTTTGTTTCTGCTTGTTACATTAAACTTCTGTTCTGCATTTTTTATGACTTCTATGACATTTCTATGACATTTTTCTCAGCATTATTTTTTCTGCTTTATGTAACTGATAGCTGGGATTGTTGATCCATACATCCCTCCTGAGGGTGATGCTCGCCTTTCCACTCTATCGAAAGAGGGTCTGAAACAGCGCACAGAGCAGATACGACAGAGTGCTGCCTCACAGCTAGCGTAAGTGTCTCTCTTTTTTATGTGTACCTCCAATACCATGACTAAAAGATCAGTCAGTCAATAGGATTAAGAAGAGAATCGACTTAGCTTGAACATTTAAATAAGTACAACATCCTCTATTTCTCCCTCCAGTGTATAACTGTGCACAATTATTATAGAGTTTGGAGTACATATTATTTTCTTTCATAAATAAAACATTAACTAAACTCAGCCTAGATATACTTTGGGTCGAAATGTGGCTAAATCATGAACACTCCATCAGACACTCCCCCTGTCTTTGGGTGGATTCTTGTAAATGGTATTAGAGGTATGTGGAGCCAGAGAAGCCTGCTTTTGTCACAAATAATCTGTATCATCTACCTCTGTCAGGACCTAGTGACCTAGTAGTGTTTTTGCAAATAGAACAAAATTTTTTTTTTATAAAAGTTACTCACTGTAATGTGCAGCTTCTCTGCAACTCTTATTTAAAAGCCACTGCCATTTTGTCATTACTGCTATGTTGAGAATGGCTCACCACCCAAAAGATTTGGTATGCGGAGATTATGTTGTGATCTCCTTGATGGATGTGTGTGACTGATAAATTGTCAATTTACAGTGAGTAATGACACCTACAGAGTGCAACTACAGGGTTGGTGTAGCTAATAAAATTGCCAGTTAGTATTTCTGAACCTGATAAACTGGAGTGAAATCTGACAGAACTGCCATTAAGAAGACCTGCCGTGTAACCGTATTGCATTAACACTTCTCATTTTGTGGGAATTTGTTTTCTTTAGGGTGCGTAAAATAAAGGACCATGACCCAGAGTTTTCTACAAAGGAATTTGCCATACGAGCTCAGGAAATCTTCATTCAGGCCCATTTGGCTCTGACTCAGTAAGAAAGATGTTTTTGTTCTGTTTAACTCCTCTCTTACTATTTTTTTGCAAACAATCTGCAAGTGATGCTATGAAGCAGCTGTAGTTAGAAAAATATATTTCTTTACCCGCCACATCTTTGCCCAGTGTTGTAATGGTGTAAACTTTTAGCACCTTGAAAGGTGTAGTCAGTAGTTTGTATTTATCCAACATTTCACATTTTCATAGCCATATCACTGAAATATTTTTAGATTTAAAATAATAACGTTACTGGTTCTGACATTTCAATGTGGCCCTGATTTGAAACTAGTGTAATAATTTACATGAAGTGTGAAAATTCAACTGTGAACCATTCAATTTTCTACTCAAATCCTGGACACTCACATCACCACCTTAGCCGCAGGCGATCTGTTATAAGGAAATGTCACAGTTATGAGTGAAATATGATTTTGGAGGGTTCCAACAACCAAACAGCCATTGCAGTTGGATTATGATTGTATGTTAAGTTGTACGTCAGCCTCATTATCATGAAAATGAAAATCTGTTCATGTGGTCCAGTTTTAAAGTAGTAAGATTCCAAAAGTAAGCCTTAGTGTTCTGTGGTTACTTACATTAAACATCTAAAGCTGCATAATATCTTTGCAGACAAAGATTCAACAAATGTTTCAGCACTTTTTTGAAGGTTACAGCATTTACATATTTAAAAAATTAATTGAACAAAACATTTTAAAGATGTTTTATGCAAGTGGAAACTATTCTAAACCATTCGGGAACATTTTCCTTACAATCCATGTGCAAACAGTAGCATGTTCATACAACTCCAAATGTGGTGAAACCAGAGGCCACAAAAACATCCATATCACTAAGGGAGATCCTGGTCATCTTGGGCTTTAAACATACAAATACATTTTGTTGGCATTGTATTGCAACTGTATTTGTTAAAGCTTTATTAATTTAAAGTATTATTTTTCTTAGGCTACACTAGACAGCAGAAAGAAGAAAAAACAAAAGCTATTATTGGGCTACATTTACATTGTACATTTGTTTTGCTAAAATGAGTTTGCCAACCAACATGGCTTGATTATTCGACCTGATTAAACTCAAAGTTAGCTCACTAACCCAGGAATCATTCGCATCAACCATCAGTACAGTTTAGCAGACATTTTCCTTTGTATATTTTATACAGTGCGCCAGCATACATTTAAGTTATTTTTCTTTTTCCCTCATATTGTAATGTGTCAATGTGTTCATAAGGATTACTTTTTTTACTATTATTTTGAAATGCAGCTCTAATCATAGTTAATTCTGTTAAAAATGTTTGTAATCCTGTTCCTTCTCTCCAACTTTCTAGGTTCAATAAAGAGAAGCTCCATTCTTTGGTTACGGAACGGTGTTACCCTGTATGTAAACCATTTTTCATTATTAAACTTTTGAATATGTAATATTTAAGCTTCTAAAAAGAGTGATTATATATTAATTATATCACATAAAAATATCTCTTTGCTTGGTGAGCACCAGGAATTGGTTGGTCATGTTAGACACATCACATTCTATGTTGTAGGAGATGGTGCGAGGGAACCGGTTTAAAACGCTGCGCTGGCACTTCATTGAGTCATTGGAGCCTCCACGGGTAGTTCATGCTCGATGTCCTGATATGGTCAGCAAAGGCAATCTGTATGGTCAAGTGACAGTCCGTATGCACTCCAGACAGGTAAATACCTAAGTAAATAAGTAAAATACTGACCATATATGTTAGATTCTATAATCTGCTGTTGAAAGTACACATTTCCTCTCTTGGTTTTTGCTGTCATTCAGACATTGGCAATCTATGATCGATTTGGCCGCTTGATGCTTGGGGATGAGGAGGAACCCAGGGACGTCTTGGAGTACCTGGTGATGGAGAGGCACCTGGTCAATCCCTATGGCTCATGGAGGCTACATGGCAAGATTGTCCCGGCCTGGGCTCCACCTAAAGAGCCCATCATTAAGGTTTGTAGATTTAGTTAGTTTAATCTATTTAACTGTAGCCACATTCATGGCCTATGTATGGTTTACCATTACTTAGGCATCTTACAGATGTCTTTTTGCAGTTTAATTGTTTAAATTGGTGATGACAAATTTTCTAAAACAAGGTTGTATTAAAGAGCCTTCTCATGTTTCTGTCAACATGTTCTTTACAGTATTGTTTTTTCTCTTCCTCAGACTGTTATGATCCCAGGACCCAAGCTAAAGCCAGATGAAGAGTTTGAGAGTCTCAATTATGAGGTACCCAAGCCCAAGGCAGTGCAATGGCACAAGTAAACCAGAGGGTGGTGCACCCATCCTCTATGTATAGACTATGAATTGACTGAAATAAACTCTTTTCATTGAAAATCAAATACTGCATATGTGTCCTCCTTCATCACTGATGTAGTACTTCTTCCACTGTGTACGGTCAGATTGAATAACTTTGGTTAGCATACATTTGTACAGAAAATCTAAAAGTAAACTTTAATTAAAATAATTATTTATATTTTTAAAATGTAAAATATTTTTATCTTGATGTGTACTTTTGTATATTCAATATCTGGCTGCTAATCCAGAAGAGTCTGTCATCCAAAAAAATATCCACCATATTCTTGTTTGAAAGTATGATAAAATAATCACGAAAGTTGACATCAAGGTCAGCACACTCTTTGGTAACAGATAGTTTTAATTTTTAGTTCAACTTATACGATATTAAAACGTGACAATTTTTGTTTTATTTTAAAAGTGTATAATAAGCATGTATACTGGGTGAACCATACAAAAATTACACCTCTTTTATGCAAAGTCCTACTAGTGTAAGGGATCAGAAGTAATTTAACAGTTTTGATTAGGTGTGTTTAATAGCATAATTGGATAATAAGAACAGGAGCTGATTCTACTCTCATTTCCCCTAAATTTCACTTTCAGACAAACCTAAAGGCAAAAAGATGCCAAGAGATACTGAACTAAAAACGAAAGTATAGTGATGTCTGTGGTTGTATTTTAGTATTTAAATCAAAGTAGTAAAAGTGAATTTCATTGTGCCAATTTGTCCACTTATGGTCTTCTAGATGGTGCGGCTACAAGTATAAAAAGGGCTGTGATAAGGCTAATTCAAAGTTGACATAAACAACATTCTGCACCTCAACCTCATATTTATTGATTCACATTCCACAAAGTGGAAGAGGAGTGTCACTTAAGGTTTTTTAGTTTGATGCTATGTGTTTAATGTGCATGCATAGCCAGTGCCTGTGCCTGAAGCTGGTCAATCCCAATGGATATGTTGTACATCTCAAAGTATGAGGGCAGAGGAACTTTTACTGAAAATAAAACTAACACATAAAAACCTCCTATAGCCCAGCTTAGCATTAGTACTGTAATCATTATACCTGAACATAAATAGGAACCACAAATGTATTTATTATTATTGTCTTACCACAAATTAATAAAATGCTTGAAACATGTAAATTAAAAAAAAGTAAATGACACAATGACTCTTTGAAAGTTTAAAATAGTTTGTTTATATTTACATAGTTTGTAAACAAAACAATTCTGTTAAATAAATGTATACTTACATTTTATGTAAACAAAACAGCTTTACAAATTGCTTATGATAGCTTGCAAATGGCCTTGGACCTTCCTGAACACTGTTCCCCAGACATACATCACTGCCATGTCAGTTATGAATGCATTGCATGTAATTCCAGAGTTGCTTATATTACAGAAAATGAGTGCCATCAGCATATGTAAATGGATGCAGAATTAATGTTCTCATCTAATGCATTTCTACTACTCTTATACCAGTAAAATAAACGTGAACAGCTCCTCTGATAAATGTTTACTCTTAGATTGTTGATCCTCTGTTTGGGATTACTCTGTTTACATCAGTCTCTGATGTGAAGGTGATGCAGAGATCATAGAAATTGAAGTAACTGCACTGTCATACAAACACAAATACACACAAAACAATACAAAGATCAGAGGGATTGACAATAATTTAGGACCACAGGGGGATATGCACTTGGTGGGGAGACCAGTCCATCACAATGATTTTCAGTCTTGGCATATTGCTTGATGAGCTGAAATTCGAGATGAACTTTCACTATAATGGCCAAACAGTTTACCAGTTGCCATGAATTAATATTACATATTTACTGCAGTTTAGGAGAAGTGGCCCAAAATTTTTATTTGTGTCTTTGAAGCTAGAAGAACAAAGCACAGTGCTAAGTAGCTCACAGCTTATAAGTCAGGTGGGAAAATAAAGGCCTCTGCAGCAGTTTCTGCATCACCTTCTTCCTCTTCTGGTATTGGTTCCTCCCATGTAAAAACATCTGAGTTGTTATCATGCTCCATAATTGATGCTTGAGATTCTCCATCCATTTCCCATGGACACAGTGCATCACATCGAGTCAGAGGCCGATTAGCTCTTGCCCCCTGTGCAGTATATGCACTGCTGTCTGCGGATAGTGGCACATCTGATTTCATCATCTGAGTAACACTTTGGTCAGTGATGTCCTCTGCAGTTGCTGGTGAGACTGTTTCCCAGTTACGAACATCTGTACAAAGCGTTCCTTGCTTTTTTGACTTTTCTGAGTCCTCTGTTAATTGAAGACATATGTCTGCTTGAGTGCTGTTTTGACTTTGAGTTGATTTCAGTGATTCTTCTGTTGCCCTGATGGAAAAACTCTCTTGGTTCTCAATTGGGTTTTCTAACTCGCTTGTCTCCCATGGGCATACATCAGCATGAAGGCTTTCTTGTTTTTGGTATGATTTCACTGACTGTTTGGTTTCTGGCCCACTAGTGTCCCAAGGGCAGATTTCTGTAAAATCCTCTTGTTTTTTGACTTGCTCACAAGATTCCGAAGGGCAAACATCTGTATGAATGCTTTTTTGTTTCAGAACTTTCTCTGGCTCAATGGTTATGGCACTGTCCTTTTTTTCTGAGCTCTCACACTCCTCTGCCTCCCAAGGACATACAGTTGCTTTCTTAGCTTCAGAAACCTGTGAAGTTAACACTACAGTTTCTTGATTTGGATTAGAAGATGGTCCCTCAGACTCCATCACAGTAGGCGCTGATTCAGGGAAATCCCAAGGACAAGTTTCTGCTGAACATGTCAGCTGTCTTGTCATTGGCTGACGTGTAGCTATAGTTTTCCTGACTACTGCAGCTTCTTTTTGTTGCTCTTCAGCATCTGATTTTGGTTTCTCTTCTGATTCCCATGGACAAACAGTGGAGCGAACACTTTCCTGATCTTGAGCATCTCTGACATTAGATTGAGAATTCTGATTAAAGTCCCATGGGCATGCTTCAGCATTTGAGTCAGTTTTACTAATTTTTTCTGGATCTTTCCCTGTGTCCTCTGATTCCCAAGGACACACACTAGTATGAATACTTTCTTCATGCTTATCTGCTTTACTTGTTTCCCATGGACAAATGTCACTTAATTTAGACTCTTGTTGCATGGGACTTTTCTCAGTTGATGCTGTTTCTGCCTGATGAGAACTTACATATATAACTCTTTCAGTTTGCTTCATTGCTTCAGAAGTTGATCTGGCAGAATCGTGTTTGACCTGAGAGGTAATGGTATCTGGCACATCCCAAGGGCACACTTCAGCCCTACTGCTCCGACGTTGTTCTGGTCCTTCCTTTGACTTTTGAGTATTACTGCATGCCACTTCTGGGGCTTCCCATGGACAAATACTTAATAGGTCTTTTTTCTCTGTTGTCATTTGTGTTTGTGTGCTGTCGACTTCCCAAGGACAAACATCAACTCGTGTACCCTTAACTTGATCTTGTTCCTCCAGTTCCCAGGGGCAAACATCAGTAATGCTGCTTTGTTGATTCACTGGCTGAGTCTGGTTTGAAACATCCCAAGGACACACCTCTGCCTTTGGAACGGTTAGTGAAGGTCGATGCTGGTGCAGTGATGATTTGTTACTTTCGATACTAGGGGTAAGGGACAGTCTCTTCTTGCTGCTCTGCTTCTGTATTATACTTTCATAGGGATTTTGCTTTTTAACCTCCATTACTATCTTCTCTGACTCCCACGGGCAGATATGAGTTGGAGCACTGGTTTTGGGGCTTCTATCTGAGGAATCGTATGATGATAATCTTATTGCTTCCTGTTTCACAAGGCAAGGTTTTGCATCAATAGTGGTCATAGCTCGTCGTGGTGTTTGTGGCGTCTTCCTTCCTGAACTTGCAGCACTGCCTGGAGTCAGTTTCATTGATGTAGCTCGGGTCTGTTGTGATGTGTCCTCTTTACTGTTCACCTCATTTTTACTTCTATCTTTGCCACTCCCTTTTCCTGGCACCAAGCCTCTAGCTAAGAGAAGGCTTTGAGTAGCTGAGCGGAAAGAGAAACCACGTAGATCCTTTGGCTTCGCATAGCCATGTGGTGATCCAGGAGCACTGGAGGAGATTGGAGGTTTGGGCCTTGGAGAGTCAACATCTGAGTCCACAACATGCCCTCCATCTGCCACAAGAGGAGGAGGGGGAGGCAAAGCTTCCCAGGGACAGACATAAAGTCGTGTAGGTGATGATGTAGTCTCAGGTGCTGGGGGTTGTTCTTGAGAGAGAGAATAGGTGACATGTTTTTGGTTTGACAGGTTTTTGCCTGCAGGCTGCTCCTCTTCAACCTCCCATGGGCAGACCTCAGCTTTGTCAAATGACAGGCAAAGCAAGGCATTTGAAGTTTGCTCCTTTATAGAACCCTGTGGTCGCTGAACCTTACCTCCTGGGCTTGCTTTGGCAGATAGAGATGCATCTTCCATGCTTCTAGTTGGACAAAGGGGAAAATGATCCCTGTGCTTTTCTGTAAAGCTAAGAGACTTCTGGAATCGGGTTGAGACAGGTTGCAAAAGGTTATTATCTACTGCAAGGTTGTGGGCACTGGCTGACTTACAAATAAGTAGTGCTGTGTCTATGGACTCTGCCTCAGAGACATGTGAGGACCTCTTGTCCATTGAGTTTCTCATTGAGGATTTCCGAGAGGCATCCTTCTCTGGGACATACTCATATGCACTAAGAGACTTTCGCATTTTTGGAGATGGAAGCTTTACCATTTCATTCTTCATACTGGCACTGTCAGGAGTTGCCATGTAAGATCCAGACCACTTTCGTATTCCTCCAGGCCCTGTAATCTCCTTGTCCTCTCGACTACACTGCCGACTCAGGCTCTCTGGGATCTCAGCTATACGCTTAATAAGTGATCGACCAAGTGTGAGCCGAGAGCTGCGCTTCTTCTGCAGGTGTGGGTTGTTGTTTGCCATCTTTTTGGTCTTGTGGACTTCCAACTGTGCATAAAGCTTCTTCAACTCATCCTAGTGCCAAAGTAAATGGTGCAGAGAGAGGGGATTCAAATAAGAATGATTCTGAGGGAACATAGGAATGGTGTTTATGATAATTGTAGTTGTGAGAACGAAACACTCAAAGATTCAGGGAGAAACGGTGAGGAAGAAACTGGGAGAAAGAGGTAGAAGAGGTCATACACTGTCTTTTGTAGAAGTAAACTGAATTGTAAAAGTTATTACAGACAATTAGCATATTTTTATCATCTTATTATAATGAATCTTATTTCCATAGATTAAGATTAAGAACATGTTAGTATATGATTAGGAAAAGTTTATATTTTATTTATGGTTAGTTGAGTTTATTGTTTTATAGGCACTGTATAATAGTATCTACATTTTTGTCAATGATAATGCTATATTTTACATCAAAGTAGTTATTTGTTAAACCTCTCTACTATTAGCAGCAATTATCATTTAGAATGCTTTCTCTTGGTCTATATGTAGACATTATCATACAGTAACCATTAGACAGGTTGTTGGGGGTTGCTAGTAAGACTGCATGGGGATTAAGGAGTTTACCCGGATGTCATCAGGGTCCAGGCTGTGGTCACTCCAGCAGGCAGATGTAAAGCTGCTATTGAGGTAAGAGCATGAACGGCGTAGGTCCACCTCATCCTCATATACCTCTGCTGCAATCTCCTCTTTTATAGGGCGAGACACGTGCAAGAACTATAACAACAATAAACACATTTTGATATTTACCTGAAGCATCTAAACCTGCTCATACAAATTGTTTATAACTGAAATGACTCCTTATAAAGATTCCATACCTTAGGAATGAACAGCAGGCCAAGGGTTACAGTAATTGTGACATGAGTATGGGTGAAAAATAACAAAAGCATCCAGTCAGGATGAAGAGATGGTCTTGCAAATCTAAGAGTGCCAAAAAATTAAGAGTTTATTCAAATCAATGCATCATATTAGCTTACTGTTTTTACTCAGCATGTAAGCATGAACTTGACTACTCACCTCAGAAGATGAAAAGTGGCAGAGAGGAGGAGCTCATTGTGAATAGCAATGCCCATATATCGAGGCTCATGGAAGGCAGAGGGCACTGCCTTCACTGCATTGCAGAGGAAGCTCCCCCAGCACAAGAACAGTAATTCCGCTGAGACAGAGAAATCAAAAGTCAGTTTGATATGTAGCGATTATTGGATGTGCTAGTTTGTTAGTTGGGTACTTTAGGCCATGGATTGTTAGTTTGCTACTCATATCTAATCATTTCAAATAACGATTTTTGAAATAAGCTTAAAAATCCACTGGATTAGTCTTCATCAGTTATTTATTCAATCTCTTGATGGCTCCCCTCCGCAAAAAACTATTCTGTTTGCCAAATGTATGGGATTCTTTGAGCCACTGTTAGTTGTCATGAAATAAGAACATAAAGAATGTATAGGGTTGCAATCCTGCAAAATTTACCCACCCACAGCCATCATGTAATCCCACCGGTCCAAATCACACACACTGAAGTCCTGCCCATCTGAAGTGGTTGATGTAATCAGTAGGGGAATGTTGCGGTCTCGATTTTGTAGGACTCCCGCAGTCCAAGCACACAGAAACCAGCTCACAGTGAGCACCATCACTCCCAGCATCCTCAGTACAGTAGTGCTAGACATGTAAGGGACTCTCTGTGCAGTGCGTGAAAGGAATACCCTCAGAACCCTGAGGACAAGAATGACAGTAGTCAGAAAGTCAGAAGTCTTTTCAAATTACTAAAAAAAAATCTTAAACTAAATGAACTAACTCTAACTCTGGCCTTTCACAACATTGGGAAGATCTCATTTAAAAAAACGAAAAAGGGAATATGTAAGTGTAAGTGAATTAATTTGATCTAGTTTATTCAAGGATTGTGCAACTAATTTTTTAAAGGTATTGCTGTGTATTCTCGCCAATGTGCTGTTGTTATCACATGTAAAATGTGGCCTAATGATGGTTGGTTGAACGCTGTGTGAGTATTATTGTTCATCTGGACAGGATGGGTGATTATCAGGTTAGTTTGAAGAGATTAGAGGTAGCACAAGCTGTACAGACCGGTACATTTTTAGTGTCACAGTTCCATAAACAATGGCAAAGCCAAGCAGACGGACCCAGCGGAGTAGGATGCAGCGGAATGTGCTGGGTTTGAAATATAAGATGAAGACCTAGAAACAGAGACATGTGTAAACATTGCTGCCAAATAATGATAAGACTATCTGGACTTATTCAGATGATTAGCTTTCAGGGCTAGCTTTTCTTCTCACACAGTCTGATTTTTATGCACCAAAAAACATCCAGTCAGTTTTTGAAAAACACACATATGGATATTAACACATCTTTCGTACCAAGCCTGAACTGACAGACTGTAACGTTATGTGAAATCTTTAATTGGAGTTACATTGATTTTCTGCTTTGAATGAATCTGTTAAAATCAGGCTTGCTAATTGTAGCCCTATTGTTATGGATGAAATGGCAGAACAGCTCATCTTACCCATGGCAGAGCTCAAAAACATAAATGACAAGCAACACATACAGTCGAGGAGATAATTATTTGACCCCTTGCTGATTTTGTAAGTTTGTCCAATGACAAAGAAATGAAAAGTCTCAGAACAGTATAATTTTAATGGTAGGTTTATTT
>JBBPDA010000039.1:16117172-16149263 GCA_037974385.1 Arnoldichthys spilopterus
GTGTGTGTGTGTGTGTGTGTGTGTGTGTGTGTGTGTGTGTGTGTGTGTGTGTGTGTGTGTGTGTGTATGTATGTGTGCATGTGTGTGTGTGTTGCATGTGTGTGTTTTAGTGCACTCTCTCATTAATTACATGAGCAGCACTCCCTCAGTTAGTTTCATTTGACCCACTCATCAGAAAAGCTGTGAGTTAATCTAAGTTAAAACGTAAATGGATGGGTAATGCCTATTGAAAGGGCTTTATCTCTTTTTTCGCAAAACTCCAACCCTCCCCCATTCACCAACAGACACACAATTACACAGAACATGGTCAATTAATCTAAGTTTCTTTCTTTAAAAATAACTTCTCTTCTTATTAATCAAACATTCTGCAAGTTTATTTCATCTTCACTCTTCTCTGTTACACTACATCCTGAGCAAAAAGCTTTTGTTAACCCTGTGCTTTGTGTTGTGTTTTAAAGGTTTATATGTTTAACACTGTATAGAGTATCCACCTGTTTTAAGTGTTTTCTGCAAATAATACAATAAAAAATTTAAAGTTTTTTAAAGGGTTCCTCAGACTCAGTGTCATTTATAGAATCATTTAAAACACTATGCAGGAAACCAAAGGTGGTTCTCCTTCTATGACATTGCTCCTTCTACAGCATCCATTTTTGACAATAATATTGTAATAATGTTTATTTTTAAGAGTTCAGGTCACAAACGTTTTCTAAATAGTCCATCTTATGCAGGTTTTTTTTAACTCTATGCATCA
Organism: Arnoldichthys spilopterus; assembly: GCA_037974385.1. Classification (NCBI taxonomy): domain Eukaryota; kingdom Metazoa; phylum Chordata; class Actinopteri; order Characiformes; family Lepidarchidae; genus Arnoldichthys; species Arnoldichthys spilopterus. Next base: position 16,117,924 of record JBBPDA010000039.1, read on the forward strand.
ACAAAATGAGGCCTGGTATTGTCTTGCTGAAATAACTATGAACTTTCTGGGGAAAGATGCCACCTTAATTGCAGAACATGACTCTCTAAAATTCCAAAACAAGCCTCTGCGTCAATAGGACCTTCACACCCATGCCATTGGCACTTATGTCCCTTTGTACCATGATAGATGTTGCACCATTCACTGATAATAGTCTGGATGACCCATTTCATCTTTGGCATGAAGAGCTCAAAGTCCATTTTTCCTAAAAAAAAGCACACGTTTCTTTCTGTCTTTCAGTCCATCTGAGCTTGCATCCAGAGAACTCAGAGGTGTTTCTGTATAGAACTGTTTGACTTTTTCTTTGTTTCACGTTACATTTCTTGATGCAGTGGCAGACTCGTTTCTTTTAAATTTTATCGGTTACATAAAGGTTCAAGAGTTATTAGATCACACATTCATGCATATTCATATATGTATTATATTATCATTAAAATGGCACCTGTCAGAGGGGTGGTTCTTTAAGTTTTTTCCTTTAAGCAGGAAAAATGGGCAATTCTAAGGATCTGAGCAACTTTGACAATGGCCTTATTATGATGGCTAAAAAACTGAATCAGAGCATATCCAAAATGGCAGGTCTTGTGGAGTCCATCATGACACATGATTTAATGAGGGAGCAGTTATTTTATCCTAAAACCAGGTGCTCCCTTTCTGAAAATCCCACTGTCTCGTCCTATTAGGGCATTGCTCATGCAAGACCTATAAAACTAGGCACTACTAGAAAGGACAGGGGGGAATTTTGGGTGAAGGTTTTTTGTGTGTGTCTGTTCCTCCTAACCAGATGAGTGGTTTGCTAGGGAAAAGGATGTCAACATCACTGGATTAATGCCTTAATCCCCCCGATCATCCCTGTACCACCCAGCACAAAGATCTTTAAATAGAAGGTCTGGATGAGAGAGAGGATGGTGGTAGACAGGGGAGGGATGAAAGATAGCTACAGAAAGAGAGAGAGAGAGAGAGAGAGAGAGAGAGAGAGAGAGAGAGTGAGAAAGAAAGTAAGTCTTAGTGAGATTGTGTTATGCACAACATGATAAAGTGTGATGGCAGGTGAGATAGCACTTGAAAAGTATGTCATGAACCAAATTAAAGCAATTTTCTCTCCGGCAGGGCACACCAGGTTACTGGTTCAGAGCTTAGAGGTGCCACCACTGTGTTGCACAACAGTGTTTGTGGTCTCCTGCTATGGCTAAATGTTATGTATTATTAACCAGTTTAAACATCATTGTTCAGAAGTTTAAGCTTTGGGAACAGCAAACATCACAGCAGTGACACTGACAACAGTGCTAACCACTCCACCACTGTGCCACCCCTATTAAAAAGTTGAAAACAATAAAATTGCAAAACTGCTATAATCTTGTTTAAAAATGTTGAGTGTGTGTCAAAAACATTACAGGCTTACTAAATAAGTGTAACATACAAAAACAGCTGAGAATGCACCTCCATGCTGGTACAGTGTCAAAAACATTACAGGCTTACTAAATAAGTGTAACATGCAAAAACAGCTGAGAATGCACCTCCATGCTGGTACGGTTACACTGATGTGTGTCAGCAAACCATACATTTCCACTGGCACACTGGTCCACATCAAACCCCTGAATGTTCACATCCACACGTACCACGCCCCTGCCAACAGACGCAAAGAAAAAAATTCAGGTGCTAAATGACTGATATGAAAACAGTTAATAGACCAAGGCTAGGTCTTGGAGGACCAAGCATGAAATCGATCTGCAGCATAAGGCAGACCAAGTGACTAAAACCAGGACCATCTTCAATTTGTGACCAAGACCAAGACACTGAGCAATATTGATCAGATACTTTACTGTTATGTTTTGTTCTTTAGAAAGATAATCTTTAATTATCTTTACAATTCAAAAGATTAGAGTCAGTGCCAAACAGAAAATAAATGTTGTTGCAGAAACATGAATTAAAAAATCTAATATGATACATGTAATTTATAAATGTACAGATTTCAAATAATTTGTTGGAAAAACTGAGCTATAGATGTCCCTGAAATTACAGCCATATAGCACCAAGAATAAAATATAACAAAACTAATTTTCAAAATTAGCAATCAAATGCAATTTTACATGTGTTACTGTAAAACTGACAACTACAGTATATAATTTTTTATTTAAATTCTCTTTGTTCTCATATGCAATAATATAAGTAGTAAATGACCTTTCAGTGACCTTAAATCTTATTTTTATTATATATATAACAACAATAATTATTAAAACATATTTAGAACATGTATGACCACAATAGAAAAAGTACCAGAGTGATAAATACAGAGAGACAGCTGACTTACCTGAACTCTGGACTGAGGTCCGGCTTCAGCCCATAAAATGGCATGGACAGGGTCAGGAGCCAACCAGACAAGAAACGGCCATCCTCGCACTCCAAGAAAGGTGCCTCGCCCCACCGCAGTCCGCTGCTATTGGTTACATAGCTGTCTCCACGCGCCCACTTGGGCGTGTCCAGGGTGCTGAGGTCATTGAGCAAGACCCGTTTAGATAGGCCAGGGAGGGGGGGGCTACTGGACTTCAGCATGGTGAACCAGCTGTGACCAGGGCCAGGGGGTGGAGAGATAAGACTTTCCCAGGCCAAAGTGAGGTCCTGCAGGTGGTGTTGAATTTTATTAGTTTTATTATTATAATAACTATAAAAACATTATAGTTTCTAAACTAGGAGGATTGTGAGGATTTTAGAAGCCATAAGATGATTTTGCAGGAAACCGTATTACTTACAAGAATTTTTCCTGACACCTGTCCTGCCATTACAATAAAAACACACTTTTTTAATGACAGGAAGTACAAAGTTTGCAGTTTCCATAATGAATGATGATACTTTCATTTGTCCCCACAAAGTACAAAAGTACACAGTTGCCAAGGTCACACTAAAAATTATATTAAAATATTTTAAGGTAACATTAAGTTTATATTAAGGTTTTGTAATTATTTGTCATACTGTCTTATAATAAAAAGGCCTTAACAGTAAAATAATAAATAAGTACATTAAACTGCATATTCTATAAGTATAAAGTCCCTATTTTTAAGTATCCAAATTTTACACTTTTACAGTATTTTCTAAAGTTCCCTTTCAGCATTTTTGTGTCTTTTTATTCATGATGTCTAATAATAAATTTAAAAACTGTTAATTTTTTGAAGAAAAAACAGTAAAACTGCAAAGCCACAGTATTTTTGGACAATAATCATACCATACAACCCTTTAAAGGTTTATCATAACTACAATAATACATATTAGTTTCATATAATTTCAAATAATTTGTAGTAGTTATTAAAAAATAAGTCATTACTGCAATAACTTAACAATAACCATCTCCTCACCTGTAGGTAGATGTCCTGCGATGGACTCCTGGAAGCGCGGAGCACAAGCTGTGGCTGAGATGCTGTGGGGTCAGCATCAAAAGTCAGCAGGGCCCGTCTGACCAGGCCAGGCCTATCACCCTCCAGCATGGCCCGCACCAGCGCATGGTACCACTCGATATCCTCTCGCACGCTGGTCTCCCGCAGCTCGCTGGCCTGGAAGATGAGGTTAAGGAAGTTGGCAGCATTAGTAAGGGAAGCAGTAGCCTGCCGCAGGAGGGGTCTCAGGTCCGGTGGGAAGGTGCCACGCTGGGCAGCCAGCCGGAAGGGCCGTCGGCAAGTGGATGAGCTCAGGACAGAGGCATCGCCAGTGTAGAGGAAATTCTCAGGCACAGACCAATCCTCTTCTTCCTCTTCTTCTGTCCCCTCTTCTAATACCTCAGGGCTTGGGTCTACACTTTGCATGCTTCCTAGCTCCTCTTCTGTTGTGGAACTTGTGTTGAAGATAGATGGAGTGACTTCCAGTCGATCAATGCCAAAGCTGGAGCTAAGTTGAGCAGATACAGTTGGGCCCAAAAGAAGCAGCAGCAGCAATGTGGCATGATAGCCCATCTTCAATGAGCTCCACATCTCCTGATATATATTCTTATAGAAACCTACCTATGATAGCCATCCTCACCAGGTTTAAGGAAGTGGGAACTTCCTTGTCCGGGAACTCTTCAGGTCTCGGTTCCTACTGAAATTGTTCTTTTCCAGTGCTTCCAAAAGCAGCAGCAGGTGCCAGGGTGATGGCAGGAGAGGTTTCGGTTGTTCTTTGCTGTTGTCAGTGTATCTCCCTGGCACGCTCACACACCCCACTACTGATGTGAATCAGTAAAAGAGGCATTGTTGATAAGCCAGCTTTTCCTTCCAGCACTATGAGAATCAATGGGTTTCTCACAGCGACAAGTCCAATCTGACTCTTTGAGAGACTGAGCCTGCCAGAGATTACGTAGCCAGCAGGTTCCAGCACTAGCGTGACACCAGGGGTACTAAGAAGAAAGCAAGCGGCAAGTGTGTGTGTAAGGGACAGGGAGCAAGAAGCAGTGGAAGTGTGGAAGAGGGGATCGTGTTTGAGTCCACCCTTCTCTCTCTCGTCTAGCTCTTCATTTGATCTGCTTTTCCTCTGCAAAGCCTCCGTCACTCGCTGATGTTTTCTTTCTCTCCTACCCCACCCTTTCTCTCCCTCTCTCCCTCTCTCTCTCTCTACATCTCAGATATGACCACCTCTATGAGAGACGCTCAGAGTTGTGGGGGTGATGAGAGTGACACATCTGTTAATGTTAGAGTTGCAGAGTACAGTGTGTGTTTGTGCGTGTGTGTGTGTGTGTGCGTGTGTGTGTGTGTGTGTGTGCAGAATAGGATGATGGACGAGTGGAATGGAGGGTAATCCTCTCTATTTGGGCGTGCAGCAGAATCTCACCGCTCTCAGGATTAACCCGCCACTCTCCTGCGGGGTCAGAGAGTGAGTGGTCTTTTATGGTATTTTAGTGTGTTAGTGTTGATGCACATGTATATTACTATTAGTCTGATTGCTATGTTTCTGTGTGTCTGGATGTGTGCAGCCTAGATCTCATGAAGAGTGTAACTCTAACAAAATATTAATGTCTTTAATGGTCCCCTTTAAAACAAAAGTATAAACACATTACAAACAACACCTGTAGAGGCAAGTACAGCTCTGTACCTGTGAAGTAGAAAGAGAGAAGGATACAAGGAGAAAGAGAGAAAGAGAGAGAGAGAGAGAGAGAGAGAGAGAGAGAGAGAGAGAGAGAGAGAGAGAGAAAGAAACACAGAGAAAGAGAGAGAGAGGGAGGGAGAGAGAGAGAGACAGGAACACAGAGAGAGAGAGAGAAAGAGAGAGAGAGAGAGAGAGAGAGAGAGAGAGACCTCTTCTCTTTATGAATCAAGCAAGTCCAGTCATATTGGGTGATGCAGGCAAATCCTTGTTTTGGTGCCATGGCAACAAGGTTCTGAGAATTCAACATCCATTCCTGTGGGTCCCCACCCCCACCAAGACTGCAGAGCATGTAGCAGTGATGTGTGCGTGAGGAAGGGTGTGTGTGTGTGTGTGTGTGTGTGTGTGTTTTGTGTTTGTTCTGACAAAAAGTATACTAAAAGAATTAACAGTGACAGTATATATATTAGCATATTTAGCTACAGTATGTGTAGCAGGCATCTAGTATCTACTTCAAAAGTGTCCTTCATCACTTCACACACAAACACAACAGGCATTAATAATTACTAAAATTACATAAAAACTAGACAACTAAAATATATAGTATAAAGTGTAAATCGTGTTTTTCTGCTAAAGTAAAGCCTGACTGCGCATACAGAAGCGATATCAGCAGGTTATATTTTGAAAGAAAGTATAAAGGCTGTTAAATTCAATCATAGTCGTGTTTCAGAGAAAGGAGCTAAATCGTTCGTTTGCAGCGACATCGTGTGGTAGAACAGCAGAATGCAAGTTGTATGGAGCGCTTGGAATAAATCTAATCACAGAGACGTTAACAGGAGGGTACGTTTACCAAGGCCCGCCCAATGACACCTCAGTATTAACAATTATTTGAAAAAATGGTTTTAAATGGTTAATGGCTTTTTATTTGTGGGTATGAATACATAAAAAGACATATACTGATAAATAAACAATAAATCGTTTCAGGTAAGAAATCACATACAGCTGTTAATACATTACTGACACAGGCTCCCAGTAGACTGGTGACATATGTCTCCTTTATAGCCGTCTTTAATTAATTTCAGCTAGAACGTATGTAAGAGAAAGTATTATTCGGACAGAAGCTAGTCTGGTAGAATGGCTAATCTGCATGAATCAAGTCTAAGCCTCAAATGAACTGTATAGAAAATCGCCAGAGCTCTTTTATTCATGAAGCACGACGCGCAATATATAGCGGTTCAAAAATAACAGGCCGTCTTGCTGCCGACATCTGACATCAGTGTAGCCAACACGACCAAGAAAACCTCCATTTGAAGCCGGAGCGCGTCAGTAAAGCGGGCAGCGCGCAGCCTGTGGCCGAGCGGAGCGCACCAACACCAAACGCGTCCAGTCTGCGGAAGTGAGGACGCGGGTGGGGCCTTATGGTTGCTTTTCCCACCTACATTCCGGAAAGTCCCGCCTCCTGGGCTAATTGGCTAGCATGTTATACTCAGAAGTGCTTGTAATACTAACCAATCGCAGTCACAAACGCAGACCGGCCTACTGGCCTACTAGCCAATCCCAGCTCGTGCTGAGTGGGGTGCTGAAATTTTGGTGTTTTGTGTTTAAATAGGCCACTGACCGAGTTGGGTTCAAATGATAGAATACATCGTTTCGGAAAGTTTTTCTTTCTGTTGTCAGCGTTTTTATAGGAGCGGCAGTAATTTAAAAAGAAAATTATTTTTAACGGTTAAGCTCAAAGGAGTAGCCACAAACCCGCTTCTTTTAAAGAAAATTAAGTGTCCTGTTTATAAATATACTAGTTTACTCACTGTTGCTGTGCTCACAGGCTATTGATCATGGCATGTCGCTCCATCCACTAGCATCTACCATTAACTTAAATGTTTACCTTACTCGATCTATAAGACCTGCTATAATTGTGATATAATTAGTCGCAGAAGCTACACGTGGGGGGGCCCTGCACCATGCGTTTAAGTGCATCCCCCCTCCCCAGTAGTTACGCCACTGCTGTTCATGACTTCGAGAATAAAAAGAAGATGAATACATGAACAGGAATACGTCAACCAAATCTGTTTAATAATACATTTATACAATAATACATTACATTTAGGCTGTTTCTTTAATGCGACCTTGAGTTTGGTAAAGATGCTATATAAGTCAATATTATTATTATTATTATTATTATTATTATGTGGTATTAGGCGCGATACTTCCTAAATCTGATACGTTTTTCTTCCTCTTGGTGACTGTCTAATTCTGATCTTCTATCCCTGAACTGATCGTTTTGCCGAGATATAAAATAATTTCGTATTTTAAAAAAGAAAACTGATAAAAGCCGGTTCGAGTTTAAACAAACACAACAGATCCGCGTTAAACCTTAAAACAGGCGGTGGCATACTCGCCTCCCATCCAATCGTGGTACGAGTGGGCGTTACTCGCCAGAATACGGGTGGGGGAAAAAACAAGCTATCGCGCGGGTGGGGCCTGTGTGTGCGCCGTAGAGACGGTAATGTGAGCAGAGACGCGCAAGCAGCCCCGTTCAATGAAGCGTTATAGATGACCCTGTGAGGACCCGCTGTTGTTTTTTTTTTTGTTCGAGATCGGCCTGTAAATGCCGTTGTTGTGTGGAAATATCCGGCGGCGCCGTGACGGTCGTGCGATGCTGAATGAGCGACCGAAGCGGTTTGTGTTGTGATTCGTTGTGGCGGAGGGCAGAGCGGGTTAAAATACCACGAGCGAGCGGATTATTAAGGCTTCCATTATGGTGCACTAGCCGAGCCTGATGCCTCGAGACTGGGGGGCGATGTGAAACGCATTGATCTCGCTCGCTCGCTTCCATTCTGTGCACCGAGGTCGAAGAATGAACGACGCGCGCGATATGTCTCCCGATTTCGTCTTGATGCGCCTGGTCTCCGCGGCCGAGGACGACCGCCGTTTGGACGACGAGAGCGGCACCGTGCCGTCGGGCGGCGGAGCGCTCTTGGCTCACGGCGGCGTAAAGAGCAAAGTGGAGCGCGCACGGGGGGCGCCCACAGCTGCTCTTCTCCCGACGGCGGCGAACAACAAAGCGCCGCGGCCCGGCAGCCCCGAGGCACCTGACGCCCGAATGACAGTGACGGCGCCCATGGCGCCTTCCCCGCTTAACGCCACCGAGGCCGCGCGCAGAGGTGCGATGGCGGGGCCTCAGTTGCTGGTGTTCCGTAACCTGCCGCGAGAGTCCGAGGGCTGTGACGACGCCGAGGGACAGCGCGCGACGGGCCCCGCGGACGGCCAGGCGGCGCGCGTCGGCATGAACCAGGAGCGGGAATGCGGCGCCATGGACGCAAGACAGCACACGACGTGGGCACTCCACCCGCGGCTCAAACTGGACGGTCAGGGGACGGAACTGTGCCACCGGCACGCCGTGGTCACGGAGAGGATGGACTGGCCTGTGGCAGCAGCGATGGACGCCAGCACCCCGCTTGGGCCCAAATGGGTGGCCGACGGGCCGGTTCTGGAGCTGGCGAGAACGTTCGGGCAGTTGGGGGTTGCCGGTGTCCCCGACTTCCTGCTCAAGGAGGGTGAGCTGCCACGCTGCTCCTGCCAAAGCGCTCTGAGCCAGGCAGCAGTGGCAACAGGGGTCAGACAGGGCGAGGACCCCACAGAGACCAGCGACGCCCTGCTGGTTCTGGAGGGCCTTGCGTCTGAGGAGGAGGTGAACGGCCTGGCCGTGGGGCAGAAAAGCCACTCTGGGCAACAGGACGGGCATGGTGGTGAGGTGGTCAAAGGGGAGATGGTGGGCGAGGTGGCGGGCGCCTTTGCCCTTAAATGTTTGCCTACGATGTTGTCGGCTCAGGCCGTTGGGATGAGCGGGACACTTTGCACCGCGGCATGCCACGACCCACAGCTGTGCTGCTTGCTGCGAGGCTCTCTGGCTCCCAGGGCTCAGGCCAGTCCTGCTGACAGGCTATCGCCAGACGTCCCAGCACCAGAATCCCACAGGGACACGCCGGCTTCAAGCCCCAAGCAGAGCACAGGGGGGCTTTCGTCTCGCGGAGCAAGTGGCGGAGGCCAGAAGATGCTCAAAGTGCCAGGCAAATCGAGGAAAGGGTCTCTTAAAATTCGCCTGAGCAAACTTTTCAGAACTAAAAGCTGTAGTGGCTCCAATAACCTGCTGGATAAGAGACCTTCCGTTACATTCTCCATATCTTCAGCCGGCAGTTTGGTGGACATGTCAGGGGTGAACAGCATGGAGCAAGACTCGGCCAGGTGAGATTTACTTCCCCGCAGTGTTGGTCATAAAGTAAATCCTGTTCACATTCATCTGGCCTCAAAGTGTTTTAAAAGTTGGCTGTGTGTGTTTTGTGATACTGTGTTTTTTTCCGCCATCTTTATTTATTCTGTGCAAATATGTACACTGCTCAGAGGGTGTTTAAATATGCTGCTGTGTTTTCAGTATAGGATACTTAATATCTTCTTACGTCATCATTGTGTTGCAGTAATTCTTTACACCATCTGTTTTCCTCCAGCCAACCTGGACTAACAAGGGCCCAAAGTGCCTTCTCTGCTGCTGCGTTCACTCCTGTCTTCACTGGTAAGGAGCATATGCTAAAGAGCAAAGAGGAAGACCTGATCTGGGATTTTAGGGTTAAAGTGTGAATTACCTAAAATAGATAAAAGCATATTTTCAGAGAGGGAGGAAAGTTTAAAATGATGACAGAAGTAAAACTGTAAGATTGCATGTGTTCTGTTCTTCATTAGGTTATTTGAATACAACTGTTGCCCTCTATATGTGCATCAATTTATCTTAAATCTGCTTTCACGCTTTCTTTCCTTTGGCTTTAGTTCCATAATCCACTTGTTAGCTTTTCTTATTCCCCAGACTGTCTGATATTTTTGATCACCCCAGCTTTAACCACATGATCAGTATCAGTGATGATCGTAGCAACAGTTGCATAGCAGCAATAGCAGTGTCTTGGGAGTTAGAGCTGAAAAATATTGTTAAATTAAATAATATTAAAAATGATCATTATCATGATACATGGTGTCACTCTATGTCCCTATACACTTTTCTGAACATAATATATATATATTGTCAGAACTTAAAGAACTCAGCATATTTAAATGGATAAAGAACAACATTAATCCTGTTTAATTAGATGCAGGACAATGCAGTAAACATTATTTGTATTCATAGTTTTTAATCAGTATTTTTTACTGATTACAGATTTTTTTTTTCAAATACTTCAATAATTTAGAAAATATTAGAAAAATAAATAGGGTGGTATATCATGTATTGTGAAAAGGTTATAGAAAAACTATATTTTATTAGATTTTTTGCCATATCACCCTAAGAAGTTAAAAAAGTTATTGCCTTGTACTGATAATTTTTGTAGTATAACACGGAATTATTAGAAGTAAACTGAAGTCTTGAAAAATGTTAAATCAGGAAATGAGTCTGTTATGCTACTGTATTGCAAACCCTTCTAGAGGATATATAGGATATATATATATATATATATATATATAGATAGATAGATAGATAGATAGATAGATAGATAGATAGATAGATAGATAGATAGATAGATAGAATAGATATAGTCTGATTGGGAGATACTAGGGCTCTGTTGATGGCAGATTGTATATGGCTTTTAGTGCCAAATTTTACTGTGGTCATCCATGCACCATCTTTTTCTTTGTGTCTTTTGACACGTACCTAAACAACTTAGGCATTTCTATTTATACATTTTATATAATCTCTGTTAAATACAATTTGCTTCTATATTGCCCTCTATATGTGCATTCATTTATTATAAAGCTGCTTTCATGCTTTGTTTCCTCTGGTTTTAGTTCCATAACCAACTTGTTAGCTTTTCTTATTCCCCAAACTGTCTGATATTTCTGATTATCCTTATGATCAATATTCATAATATTTTCAGTCATGATGGTAGCACCCTCATGGACAAATGGACCTTGTTTGCTTCCTGACTGGCCCTCTTGAATGACAAAAGAAATCAAAATTTTGTTAATTAATGACATCCTTTGATACACCCCTGTAAAGTAACTCTCAGTGGAAACGAATTCTGACCAAGTTGCACAACCAACGTTGAGAACGCTTGCAAAAAATGCCAAAGAAAGATAGCATTTAACACAGAAAAACATCTTCCAAAGAGGCCAGAGTAGAGATTGATGCTCAAGAGTATAGCTTCCAAAGATGTCCAGATTCGATCCCTGTCTAAATGGGATTGATAGAGGTGTACTTCGAGAATATTAACTACAACCTAATAAAACAGAGAAATTGCTATAATAAGCAAGGGTGTTGCCTGAGCAGGATAGTTGAGGTCTAGCTCTAAAATAGTGAGGTGTAATGAGGATCTTTGCAGCTGATTTGAATCTCAGCAAACCCAAAGAATTCAGTGGAATCTCTATCATTTTGGCAGTAATTTTTAGTGTCACAGAAAAGAGACTGAATTTACAAAGGTGTACAATCAGAGAAAGGTTCACATGACAAGGCCAATGCATCTGCATCTTGTGTCACTGTGTCTCTAGCAGACACAGAACCAGTCTAATTTTAGCTAATGGTCGGCCACCATTAGTCAGCAGACTGATAACAAAATAGTGCAGAGAAATCACTTTGGATTAATAGTAATTTATGCTGACCTTACTGAGATGCAGTTCAAGAAACATTTCATTCTCCTTATCTCAGTTAGAAGTAAGAGCCTACAATAAAAGAACAGATACTTAAGGACATAAACTAAAAAAATAGAATTATACATAAATCATTCATTCTGATTCTCAAATACTTTACTTATTGCATGAGTCATGAAGCCTATAGGGGGTCATTTTTGCACTGTATCTTACACTTTAAGAAAAACTGTTAGTTCAAATTTGGGGCTGAATGATTAGGGGAAAATATGTAATTGTGATTCTTTTTAGCACTTTTTAATTTTCATGGATTTGAGGCTTAAGTAATTTAATTTAATGTGTCAGTTGACAAGCTCAGCATTATTGGAGATCATTATTATTACCCCCCCCCCCCCAGTCAAAACTTGTCAGTAATTTTGGATAATATAGAATATCATTACAATTGTAGGCTTTGCAATTTGACAAGAGCTCTTCTAAATTCCGTTGTCACTATAAAAATTCTAAAATAATAAGGCCTTTTAAAATAAACAAAGAAAACAAAAATCATTGGACTATTGTGTTAAGATTTTGTAGACTAGGGATTTTGAATTTGGGCAAGGTTAAAATAACTTCATAAATAAGTAAGAGATACAAACACCTGTTTTAAGCAAAGCCAAGAACCTAATTTATACCAAATACACTTACTTTTTTTTAAATTTGTTATATTTAATTTGATTTCAAATGCAGCTAATGAGCCAAGGCATGTTTGGTGTCTTAAAGGTTGAATTTTGTCAGTACTTTAGTGCAGTATGTCATGTGAATCAGTAAGCAGATATGCAAGTCTGTTTGAGATTGCCTACTTATTCACTGTGGTTTGAGGCAAGTGTGTGATAGTTTAATCCTATGGTTTGCATGGTATTAATTGAGCTTCTAATAAGCTTCGATTAGTCCTTCACTACATTAACCTCATAACTCAGAAACTTTGCACACCATGTCTTGGATAATTGACTGTGTTTGGGTAAGGGGAAGACTATAGATTTTTGGAAGGACTATTACTTTAAACACATGATGATTGTTATTATCATATACATAATAATCCCCCCCCTTTCTTCTTGTATGTCCTCTGCTGGATGAAGGAGAGACAGTGTCGTTGGTCGATGTGGACATCTCCCAGAGAGGGAGAAACTCTCCCCACCCCCCCACACCCCCACCCCCTCCGCGCAGGAGTCTCAGCCTGCTAGGTACACACACACAATAAACAACTATTCTTGTGATCTTTTTTAGTTTCTGTCCTCTCAGAGCAATTTCTCTTTCTTCCTCTGTCGCTCTCTCTTTGCTTATCTTACATCTTCCTCTTTTTGTATCGTCTGCCATCTTTGTTGACATTCTCAGAATTTCTCGCTCTGCAAATATCGCACCATCTCTCCTCGTATCTCTCCCACGTATTGTTGCTTTACTTTCATGCCACTCTCCCATCAGTCCACGCATCTTGAGTTCTGTCTGCAAAAATAAAATGCAGGGTTCATACAAAAAGGAAAAAAATCAGTTCTAAGGAATGATGCATACCTAACTACTAATACTAATGAGGTAATTGGTTCAAAACCAGCTTCACTAGATCAGGTAGGATGATGCTGTTTGGAAAGTGTTCTTATGCAGTATGGTGGTCCATCAGCATGGGGTTCATTGTATTTGCTGGAATTGAAAGGGACACAATCTCCGCACTGATAGCATCCTTGAGTTGATTCCACTGTGTGATGACATGGTCTTTGTGGTCAACACAAGTCAGGATTAGTGTTGGGTCACAATTGGATGTTTTCTGACAAGGGTTAGGGTTCAATTAGAGGAGAGTTTTCCCAGTTGAATATTTAAGTATTTAAATCATGTCTTGTTACAACAATATAGATAAAAATGAGTTGCAGAATTTGGGTTTTGGCATTTTTTTTGCTATCCCATAAATCCATTTTCCATTTCAAGCTGACATGTCAATGCACACATTAGTATATGTGTTCTCACTTTTTTCTATGTATCCTTGTGTTCTTTTAAATCACAAATTGCATCATGCTGTTGAAGGTTGTGATTTGTGGTCTGTCAGTCTTACTGCATGTGCTGTAAGAGGATAAGATGACAGACTGCGGATGACTTGTTGTGTCATCTAATTGAAGGGATTTGCCCAGCTGTTCTGTGGTTTGGACAGTGTGAGGAAAAATATGTTACATCTACATCATTTGCTTTGCATGTAAAGTGAAGAGCTGTACTAAATCTAATTCATGTAGAATTGTTTTTGCAATATTGGCTTAAAAAGTCATCTTTTATGGCATATTTAGCAAAGTCTGCATAATGTCCTTACACCTAGCCTGGTATTAATACTCTTGTATTATGGCTGTATTTCTCAGATAACCTGCTCTGAACCACAAGTACAGCTAACTATAGTTATGGTTTTTAAACTGTACAAAAATGTGCAAACCAAACTCAATGAACCTTTTCCAGGTTCATGTTTGAGGCTCTATTGCTCTTTCTAGCATGACGCTGATTTCACCATTATGGCATCCTCCTAGTATTTGAAACTTTGCCACTCTGTTCCAGACGATATAGGTGGGCCGCAGCCTGGGCCTTTCCTAGTGAGTGTCATGGGGGCATCCCTGCAGTCTCTCCCCCTGCCTCTTCCTCCTCCTCCCCCCCTCCATGCCACCATCCAGCATAGTCTCAGCCTCAATGGTAAGCGTGTGGTGGCAGCAAGGTGTGTGTGATGGTGTTTTTAAAGAACAGTTCAGCAAAAAAAATCGAATTTACTCAATTTTCCAATTATTCCAGATGTAGCTGTTTAGCCAAGACATGTTCCGGATTTTGCTTCTTTGTGTAAAACCGGAGCTGGGAGGCTAATGTTGCTAACAAACACTAGAAGAAATACTTTTGTGAATGCATCCTTAAATTTAACTGTTTAAACTACATGGATCTTTTCATTAATGTGGTGCAGTCTTATTGTTGTAATTTAGGACAGAGTATAACTATTGTGACATTAGGACTGTTACACTGCACTGCTACAGATCGCTATTTCAGACAACACCAACACTAGAAAGAACTGATCTTGGACCTGATTGCTTACTATTTTTATGGTCATTTCCCAAAAAACATTCAACACTTCTATTCTTGGGGCAGTTTGTCAAAACAGGCCCTATTGTCTAAACAGGGTTTAGCTACAGGTTGAAGTTTTGATCATTTTTCATAGCTTATAATTATAATAAGTCACACTGTGTCCTAAACCAGACTCTGTCTGCACCACCTAAACAATAAGCTGGTTGTGGTTTAAGCAGGTCCAGAGAACTTTTAAGGATGTGTTTATAGAAAGTATTTGGATTTTTTTTTAATTGTATAAATATGATGTTTTGCCAAAATATTCCTTTTTTGAGACTTTTTTGGACCCCAACCTTCTCTCCCCCTCACCTGTCAGACTGAACACCATATTCTTTGCCCCTGGAAATAGTGTGTACAATAAAGGTCAAATACTTTGTAAGCTTCTAGCTGCACTTACTGCCTTTATCTTGGAAGATTGATTGAGCATGTGCATACAGTGGTGCTCAAGTTTTGTGAATTCTAGATCTAGATTTTTGCATAAATAGGACCCAAAGCATTAACTTCACTCATGTACTAAGAATAAAGAGAACCCAGTGAAACAAATTAAAACAAGAATACTATACTTAAAATGATCCAATATTACATTACTGTGAGTGGCAAAAGTATGTGAACCTTTAAGATTAGCAGTTAATTTGAAGGCAAAATTAGAGTCAGGTGTTTTCAATCAGCTGGATGACAAACAGGTGTGAGTGGATGCCCCGCTTTATTAAAAAAAACAACAACAACAGGGATCCATCAAAGTCTGATCTTTAAAACATGTTCAGTGGCATGAACACAGAAGATTTCTGAAGACCTAAGAGAAATAGTTGTTAATGATCATCAGACTGGAAAACATTACAAAACCATCTCTAAAGAGCTTGAACTCCACCAATCCACAAACAGATGGTGTAAATTCAAGACCAAAGGAGTGGTCAACCAGCGAAGATTACTCCAAAAGCAAGAGTGTATAGTAATTTGCAAAGTCACAAAGGAACCCAAGGTAACTTCTAAGCAGTTAAAGAACATTGCTGCCTGTCTACACTTTACTGAAGTGGACAAGCAAGATAGGCTACTGGAAAAAATATTTGGTGGACGGAGGAGACAAAAAATTGAATATATTGGTATAAATAAGCTGCATTCCTACATAAGAGCTTAACCATTTGTGAAAGAATAAAGTGGTAGTATCATAATTTGGGCCTGTTCTGATGTATCTGGGCCAGGGCATCATGCCATCATCGATGGAACAGCAAGTTGCTGATTGTAGAATGGAATTAATTTAATTTAACTCAACAGAAATGGGCCTGAATTGAGTATTTCATGGGAGGAAACCCAATGGCATAAAAGAGTTGAAGGTTTTCTGTACCGAGGGATGGTTTAAAATTCCTCCGAGCCCATATGCAGGACTGGTCAACAGTTACTGGAAATGTTTAGTTGCAGTTGTTAATGAACAAGGAGATCACACTAGATACCTGAAAGCAAAGGTCACATATTTTGCCACTCACAGATATGTAATATTGGATCATTTTCCACAATAAATAAATGGCCAATAATAATATTTTTTCTCCCATTTGTTTAATTTGGTTCTATTAATGTATTTAGCACTTGTATAAAAACCTAATTATGTTTTAGGTCATATTTATGCAGAAATATAAAACTTCTAAAGGGATAACAGACTTTCAAGCACCACTTTTTGCTTTTTAATACTGCTTTAATTTTTTCCCTATAACTGATTAATCTATACATCATTACTAATATTGTTAATAATTATTATTTACTTTAGCTGTGCAATGAGTGATTTTATCCTTCATGAAGAAATAGAAGGCATGTCACTTCTAAAATTACTGTACTTATTGCAATCTTTTGGAACTGGCCATATGTATCATCTGAACATTATAGAGCTTTTCAGAGCACTTTTTTCTCTAAGAAAAGGTTGCAAAGATGTTTTCTCCATAACTGAAATAATCAGTAGTGCCATGTTTTAAAAAATCAAAAAACTGAAATGACCAGTTTTTATTTAGTTTTTATTTATTTTAGTGTTTTATACACTAATTTCTATGTACACAAGACTCGTTAAGCTATCTTCCTAATGAAACTTGGTTGGTCATTAATGATTATGTTCAGAAAAGAATTTTGTGATGTAATTTGTCATTATACAGTAAATTATTGCAATGATGCCCACTCCTAGGAAAAAGGTTAGATTATTATTATCATCTTTTTAAGTCAAACTGTTTTGAACAGAGGAGGGCATAATATGGTTCCTGGTTGCATTTGAGAACATATTTACTAAGAAGATTATTATTTTTATATTATTATTATATTACTTTTTACCTATAGGTTACAGTCTGTAAGGATCAGCCACTTAGTCCATGTTTAGAGAAGTGGAAAAGAAGCAAAGCCGGTCGGTTCTCTTGTATTCCCTAAACAAGGGTTGCATATGCATCATACTGTTTTGTTTCATGAAAAACAGATTGGCCTAAAGGTCAATATGCTCTATGCCCTGGAAGGTCAAAATGTGAATCTTGCCAACAGTCAGTAACTTAAAGAAGGCAAATGAGGTGGGGGTATACCATAATTTATCAAACCAACACCAGTTAAAAAGTCCATCTACAGTCAGGCCAAAGCAGCCAGCGCAATAACAACATAGTCAAAGTCAAAGAAAAATTACGTCTCAAACTCTAGCAGTCTGAGGGTGTGACTCTCAGTGTTGTTATTATTATTACTACTTTGCTTGTAAAAAAATATTTTTTGGGGAAAAGGTAAAGCAAAAAAAAAACCATCCAGTCTAGTTTAGCCACTGAACATTATTATGTTCCACAAAGTTACGGGAATAGAAGAACTGGCACAAGACTAAATAAGTGCCAGCCTATTTCAAACCTGTCTGTTCACCAGCAGTCATGAATGCTTCTCAGTTATTGCACAAAGGTGTAAGAAGAGGGACAGAAGTTACTAGGATCCTATGGGCCCCAGTGCAAAAAGTATTAGGCCCTCTAATATTAAAATTACTTAAATTAATAACAATTACAAAGGAATTTGCTTGTTGACTTGGTATGATGTTAAGTTAGTGCCTTAATGTAATTTGTGGGTGTAAAATTGCACGCTGTCCTTCAGTTACTAGAATGTTTTTGCAAAAATTTCATAGTGAAGTAACCTTATAAATACTCCACAGGTATTTGCATTAAAATCTGTTCAAATGTTTGTTTTTGAGATACATGCTTTTTTTTTTTAACAGCGATGATAAGTAACTATATAAGGGGTCCAATAAACAGGAACAGATGCCACAGTTACACTGCCATTAGATAGGCTGATGGATAAAAACTTACAGCTTTAGTGTGTTGATGTGAAAGACAATATGAGACCACACAACTCTCAGAGAGGCTTTGCCACCTTTGTGCATCTATATACATGTACTATGCACAGACACGGAAATAAGAATAAAGTACTCCCCCAAGGACTTCCCAAAAATGAGATTTCCACTGTTGATCAGCTGATGTGTGGCAGTAGGGAGTCTACACTGGTACACAGTGCTACAAGTGTGCACTCTTTATCTCACAACAGGGAAGCACATTGCATTTGCATACCATCAAAAGTATCAGCATGTAGAAGGGACCACAGACATACAGGAAACACAGTAGTTTTACAAGCCAAAAATCAGAGGAAACTTTGGGTACTTACAGAGAGTGCATGTTGATGTATTGACCTTGGATGCTGAAATGCCAAATGCAGGAAGGAGTTTTAGTTTGGGGTGCCAAGGTATCCAAACCACTGCTGGTCCTCACTAATTTTGGTTTGATGAGGCTCAAAATTATAGTTTTGTTTTTGTTTTTTACTTTTCTGTGAATACATGCAGTGAATTGTCTAGTCTGGAAAGTACAGGCTGCTGAGCTAACTTGAGTAGTGTGTGACAGCACCGATCACAAATGACCATAATAAATGTGTTTGGATAATGCAGATTTTTCCTCTGTAGGGAACCAACTTAATGTTCTTTTTAATGCAATTTGTAGATTCTTAATTGTTCTTTATATTCTGTAAATTATTTACTTAAGGGGTCATCTTTTGCGCAGGGCACATTTTAGGTTTTGTTTTCCCCAATATGTTAAATTCCACAAATACACAATAACAGTGAATTAAAATGTCCTCTGTAGAGCATGCATACCTGTTTTTAACTTAATGTATCATTTAACCATGGGCAATCAAAATTTTGCTTATGACTATAAGTTAAACACACGATTGCCAAGAACACTATACTATGCTTGTACTTCATTAACATTTTTAGCAGTCTTAAATGTAGGGGGTGCAGCAGATGCCCTTTCTGCATCCCTGGATTGACCAGCAACATATAAAGCCGGGGTTGTGCTGGTTGGTCTCTCTGGTCTAAGTTTATGCCCATAGATTACAATATCATAGTTCTTATAGTGAACCAATCTGTAAACTTAAATTTTTAAAAAGCATTGGTAAATATTCTTTATTTGTGTTCTAGATGCTTTCTTCCGTGCACTTCCTCATTCTGCACCATCACCAATGGAGACTCCACCCCCATCTAGAGTGGCACCATCTCCAAATCTGTGTCCTTTGAGGGGAGTTGATTCCAGCAGCTTTACGGCTAGCCTGAGGGAACTAGAAAGGGTGAGAATGTAGAAGGGCATGTAGATTAAACTTCTTATGGTGGAACATGCTGATGAGGGATCATATAGTTTAACTTTTGTGTCTAAAAGAAACAAATGATATGAAACAGACAATCCATCAGTGTGTATAGTAGAAAAGCGAATTCTAAATTAATGAATTGCTGTCCGGTACGCTTTTTCAGATGTACACCATGGCTGTCAGTGTAGCACTTGATCTGCAATCAATAGGAAAGGCTAGTAGTATAAAATTGTTTGTGTTTCTCTTTATCCACAGTGTGGCTGGTACTGGGGGCCAATGAACTGGGAAGATGCAGAATTGAAGCTGAAAGGGAAGCCTGATGGCTCTTTTTTGGTGCGAGACAGTTCAGACCCCCGATACATCCTCAGTCTCAGCTTTCGCTCACAAGGGGTTACACACCACACACGCATGGAACATTATAGAGGTAAACAGAAGAATGCAGATTCCAGGGTACACCCAAATACATAGACCTTCCTAACTGGGGTGATATAGTTCTCTCTGCCATAGAGTTAGATTGCTGCAAGCAAACACACACATTCATAACAAAAAACTATTTGCCGTTTCATGTTTAGGGACCTTCAGCTTATGGTGCCATCCAAAGTTTGAGGACCGCTGCCATTCTGTAGTGGAGTTCATTGAGCGTGCCATCATGCACTCAAAGAATGGAAAATTCCTTTACTTCCTGCGGTCACGTGTTCCTGGTAAAACACCTTTTTCTTTGTATTGTATTATCCAAAAATCCAATCATTTGCTCTGACACTGATCTGATGTTTTTAGAGCTTTCTGAATGCAAAGGTCTGATCATTTTAAATCATATCTGAGCCATTTTCTCTGGGTTTCTGGAATTCATGCATCATTTTCCCAATACACAGTAGGATTAGGGTATGTGGATCATTTCAGTGCACATGCTTGATGACTTTTTTTGTTAACAAGTTTGCTCAACTATTTTTAATACAAAAAAATTGTTACAGAGTACTTATCTTTTACTATTTTTTTTATTTGTTATTTTTAGAAAAATTGATTAGGAATAGATAGCTTAGATAGCCTGAAAGGCAAATGTAAAGTAATATAATCAATTACCTGAATAATTTATACTTGGTATTTTTTATTATATAATATTTTTTAGTACTTTTCCTTCTCTTTGAGTTATCACTACCGCAGCAGTACTCTTTCTGCCCATGAGCTCAATGTCTTGTTTCTGTCTCTCAGGGCTCCCACCAACCCCAGTGCAGCTGCTGTATCCAGTCTCTCGCTTCTGTAATGTCAAGTCCCTGCAGCACCTCTGCCGCTTCTGTATCCGACAGCTCGTCCGCATAGATCACATCCAGGAACTCCCGCTCCCAAAGTATTGCGCTCACTCACTTGTGGTACCATACTGGTCTCTGCCACTTTCAGTGCTCATGCTTGCTTACGCTTCACTGAAAATGTAATCATTTTCTTTTTGCCCCAGACCACTCATTGTCTACCTAAGAAAATTCTACTACTATGACCCAGAGGAAGAAATGTATCTGTCAATCAAAGGCATGCGGCAGATGGCGGCTGTGGAGCAAGAGCCAGAGTCTGAGACATAGCCAGAAGAGCCATGCTCGCTGTAAGAAACCATCAAAAAAAAAAAAAAGCTATGCATAAAACTAACCCTTCTTACATATAATAACGTCTGAACTTGCAACTTGCTGTGCACTTGTAATCTGTTGACAATTAAACAAAATTAAGAAGTACAGGCTCATCTGATTACAGAATATAAATAAATGCAGATGTAATTGATTGTGTAACCATATAATTAAGTCAATGCATTATAAAAAAGTAATACATACATTCTGATTAAGCTTATTTTGCCAAACCAAAATACACTGTTTAGTAATTTAAAAAAAGTGTCAAAATTGAGACAAACATTTAAACATGTGTAAACTATAGAGCAAAGTGCCAATAATGACTTTTAAATTTTAACTAGATTATAATTCTAATTGTAATTGTGTGTTTTCAGGTGTTCTGGGTATGGATAGCAGATGGGATAGCGAATAGACACTGCTGGTGCACAGCTCTGCCCTAACTCCCCATCAGTCTTCCAGCAGAAGCCAATCATCGGAACTGCCCCTCTTCTTAGTTTTGATCAAAAAGAAGACGGAAGAGGGCAGCGGAATGCTGGAGTACTGTCCATATGAAACTGGCATTAAATCCAGAGACTGATCTGAAGTAGTGCATTAGTCTGGACAGAGACAGGACTAAAAACTAAACACTTAGAACATTTAATGTGATCTGGAGTTATGACATAAACCTCCATCTGTAGCTTTCTCATGGAAAAAAAACAATGGAGTTTTTAATCTGAGCACATTCGTGAATCACTTTTCTTTGTTTTGGTTCTTCTTTCTCTCCCAGTTATCTTGCTGTCCCCTTTATTTCTCCATTACCTCTACTGTAACTTCCTCAGTCTGACAGCAGCCCACCTGAAATCTTTTCAGTAAAACAGTGAAAATGAAAAGGTCTGTGGATTTCCACTTGACTAACTGGCAAGTACGAGACTACAGTACAGAACTGCAACAAAATGGCGGCTTTCTTCAAATGTGTTATCGTTGTGACGGTAAGAGCTGACATACAAAAATTACTCCAGACACTGGGAACTCTTTTTTACCATGAGTTTAATATGCAGCTCTATACTTTAAGAAAGGCACAAACAAACTAGAATGAAGAAAACAGTCTGTATTGCACTAAAGGCCTATGTTTACCACTGTTTTGCAGATCCATGTCTTATACTAGTGACAAAGATCGTGATTTGAAGAAATGCAGATCTAAACCATAATTACTGCTTGTCAAAGACTACAGATAAACACAAATTTATTCCTAATCACAATCATTACACTAATTCCCTTGATCATGTAAGGTCCACTACTTCAGAAGTACAATGAAAGTAGGTGTGTAAGTAAGGTAATGAGTTAGGAAAAAAGTTCAGGGGGGATGCATCCACATAAGAGTTCCATTTGATGGGACAGACCGCTGTTTCTGTGTTGTGCACGCTACACATTTTGTTTTTTATTGCTCAACCCATGCAAAATACCTGATCAACTCCTGGTTGATCAGCTTCTGTGCATTAAACTGTTTACAGAAAATGTTACATTAGAAAAAAACATTAACAAAAATTATTATATACAAAAATGATATATATAATTTATATATATAATTTTACACTAGTGCTATGAGGCTGATGTTTAGTGATGTACAGTGGTGCTTTAAAGTTTGTGAACCCTTTAAAATGTTCTATATTTTTTATGAAAGTGACCTAAAACATCATCTAATTTTTAAAAGTCCTAAAATTAGACTAAGAAAACCTAGTAAAACAAATGAAAGAAAAACTATTATATTTGGTAATTTTTTTTAAAATCCTAAAACATATTCATAATTTGAAGGTAAAATCATAGTCTGATGTTTTTAGTCAATTGGATTAAAGGCAGGTGTGAGTAGGAGACAGGAGACAAAAAAAAAAAACAGGTATCCATCAAAGCCTGATCACACATACAACACATCTGGATGTGTATCATGGCTGAGAACAAGAGTTATTGATGCCCATAAAGCTGGAAAAGGTTACAAGTCCATCTCTAAAGAGTTTGGACTCCACCAGTCAACAGTCAGACAGACTGTGTAAATGGAAAAAAATTAAGTTTTTACCCTACCCAGAAGTGGTGGACCATTAAAGATAACTCCAACTGCAACTCGTGTAATAGTCCAAACGGTTACAAAAGAACCCAGGGTAACTTCTAAGCAACTGAAGGCCTGTCTCACGTTGATGAATGTTGATGTTCATGAGTCCACCATGAGGAGAATGTGAACAGCAATGGTGTGTATAGCAGGGTAGCAAAGGAAAGCCACTATTCCCCCCAAAAATATTGCTGACCGTCTACAGTTTGCTAAAGATTATGTGGACAAACCAGAAGGAAACTGGAGAAATGTTTTGTATACAGATGAAGCCAAAATAGAACCTTTTGGCTTAAATTAGGAGTTACATTTGGAGAAAGTAAAACACTGCATTCCAGCATAAGACAGTTATCCCATCTATGAAACATGACTGTGTGAGTGTTTTTGGAGGGGAAAATGTCAAGACATCTGTCCCTATATTGTATCTCAAGAGACAGTGGGCCATGCAACAAGACAACAATCCTATCCACACAAGTTGTTCTACCAAAGTATGCTTAAATAAAAATATAGTAAATGTTTTGGAATGGCCAGGTCCTGACCTTAATCCAACTGAAATGCTGCAGGACTGATCAAAAGTTACCACCAACATTTAGTTGCAGGTATTGGTGCACAAGGAGGTCACACCAAATACTGAGAGCATGATTCACTTGCACATACCTGACCAAATAAATTCATTTGTGTGTCAGTTGTTTACTAGGTTTTCTTCATGTACTTGTTTGAAAGTCAGTTGATGTCACATTCATATAAGCACAGAACATTTCAAAGGGTTCACAAACTTTCGAGCAACAACGTAGCTAACAAATACTACAAACACTCAGCAAACTTTTGCCTTTTCCCAAACCACACCCAGCTCTTCCTAAGGTAGTGCAGACTTGTCAAATGTTTTTTTTTTTGGGGGATTATTGTGATCTATGCAAATAAACAAAACTTCACTGCTACAGGCAAACACCACCAGGGTTGATGTTCACAAAGCGATTGTAAAGAGGGCTGATCTTAAATCATATTCCTCCAAATTAATGTAAGAAAAACTGATTCTAGATCTGCACTTTTAATTCTGGTTTATGAAAACAGACCCTGTTGCGTTAAACAGCTGCTGGCAGCATTCGGGTGATTTGTTTATTTTTATAGGTCATGTAAGTCAAACTGTGCCCTAAACCACACTGACGAAGCTGCTTCACATTATAAAAGACTGGGAAAGTGGGTCACCTTACCAGTAAAAAAAATGTGCAACACCAGCACTTGAAATGAGGGGACAGTGAAGATGTTTTAAGTCGTATTTAGGCCTACGTAAAAATATAGAAAAAGCACCACTGTATGTGGGATAGGTTAGCTAAACTGATAAATACATTGAATACTAAATGGTTTTGAACAATTAAGCACTTTAAAGTAGTTTAATGGAATGGCTTAGAAATGTCCACCATTATACCTGGTTTGAAAAGCATGTGGCTTTAGTGATATCTTGGCAAGATCTGCTGCTTAAGTCAACAACTTTAAGGATTTAGCTACTTACCATAGAAAACAGTACCCAACGTTTTGCAGGATTTCGTGCGTTATGGAATTGATCGTGCTTGACGAACTACGTTGCATTAGTATTACACTTATAAAGAGTTTGGCAAAAAAACAGCGTACTGTTATGTCTCTGTTCGTACACGTGATATCATTAAATATAAACGAAAACATTTATTGTGCTAATCCACTAACGTGGTTTTAAAATGTACACACTTTGCTGGATACGTTTCTACTGCGCCGCATTTTTTTTCTGCCTATTCGCAGAGGCAACACCAGCCCTGCCTCTATCCAGTAGTGCTTTATGAACACCCCCCGCGCTACTGGCTTTCAGACGCACTTCAACATGGCGAAGGTTGTTGAGAGCGCAAACGAAGGCACAGTACTGAGACGTGTAAAGGCAAGTTTGACACATAGCTTAGTGTCTCCACATCCTCCCCAAAGTAATTCAAGCGTCTGCGACTAGGCTTGAACGGATCGATCAAAATGGATGTCAATTACTTTTGATTGATATGTTATGGCCATTTCTAACTGGGTGAGATCAACGTCACTGAAACACACGACCACATATCATTGGTTAAGTCTCGCTCTCCTTTCCTCTCTCAGCACCCACCTATTTTCCCTGAACCAGGACAAGCTATTGGTTAAGCGCCCATCCATCAACTGTCGATGCACCACTCGATTATTCTATTGGTCAAAGTAAATCTCAATCACAAAGATGGCTTATGCTGATTGGGCAGAAGTGCCGTCCTTCAGTTACCCACGAGCAGGCGGATTGGTCGAAGGGTGCAGGCGGTGTCCTGCATGGGCTTGCTCTTGAAGGCTTCACGGAGAGCGAATGTCGTCATGAGCGGTGGGTAGGAATTATAACGTTGGTGTTTATATTACTATCTACTTTGTTAAACACATGGTCGACTACAATGCATTATAATATACAGAGTATCAGATATCCGTTATAAAACGAACTATAATATGGCACTTGCAGATTGCACACTTCCGGAATCTGGCTGCTTTTCCGTATCAAAGAGTTTATCTGAGCTCGTTAGCATGCTAGCCTGCAGAGCACAGCTTGCTTTGCAATTCTACCATCTCACGGATTTGGGTTAAGCCGTTCAGAGTTTTGATAAGGATTTTTATCGCACATCCTTATACGGCTCTCGCGTTGTTTACTCTTAAGAAATGCCCGAAGTGTAATATGAGTGCACCTATGTCTGTTTTAAGTTAGAAAGAACAGCTAACTGCAGCAGTAAAATACAGTTGGCTAGCTTTTTAGCTCGGCCACTAGCGAGCTAACGCGTCGTCGTTGGTGTTTAGTTAGCACCCAGGCAGTTGTAGCACATTAGCTGCGCTAGTTTTATTTTGAGGTGGCGCTGTCAGGCCGCGCGCGAAAATTGTGGGTGTCCTTTTTTTCCCCCTCTCTCTACTATGAGTTCCAACAATGTCCAGTTTAAAGCACTCTCTTGCAGTTTTTTGTGCATCAACATGCTCGTTTCAATTGTAACTGGCTAGCTACAGTAAATATGGCCAGTTCAGCTGCTGGTACCAACTTAGTGCGACTTAAGTTGTCATAGAGAAATAAGTCGCTTTGCACAGAGCTGGGTGGCACAGTAACCCGTCGAGAGTAATATCACGTCTCCCAACTATTCGCACAGATATGTTCAGTAAAGGTAGCGACACAGTTTCCAATTCATGACTTGGTGAGCTCACCAAATCGCGCTAATAAAGCTCGTTAGCGAAGCAGTGCTGTAGTTATCAGGGTCTCATCAGGTGCCCCCAGTATGTACAAATAAGGGATTTGTTTACACCTCCTAGGTGAATCGGGTAAATCGATTTAACATTGTGCTTTACATGCTTCGATGTTTCACAGCTTTGTTGCTACGTTGTTTTTTATAATCACATGCCATTCTCTGCCTGCATTTTGTTTATACACGTGTACTCCTGTAAATATGCTGTCGGTTCAGGATGCATGTTAAAAGCAGGTGCATGTTACAGCCTTACCAAACTTATTTTGTGTACCTTTGACCAATAATAAACGATTTTAACGTTTTTCTCTAGTATACGTTTGATTTGTCTAGCGTCAAAGAGTACAGTTCTATGGTGTTTTTTATTTGCAATTAAATACGATAGGAAATGTGATTTAATGTTGATGTATAGAGTAATATAATCCCAAAAAATAGATTAGTAGAGGTTGAGGTGCGAATTGTGACCCATTCAGTATTGCTTGATGGTACTATGTCCAAGTGGTGAAACAACCAAATCAAAACCTGCATAGGTTGATTCACAGAAGTGGAAAAGTGAATATAATTTATTGAACAGCTTGAGTCATAATGTCCATTCCTAGACATCACTGCTCTCCCAATTCATGCTCATCTAGATAGTTAAAGGTAATACTTCTTTAACTTTGTGCATATAGTTGCAAAAGTGCATGCAAGCAAATGTTTATATATTTTTAGAACATTTATCCAGTGTTTGGTATGCTGCTGTTAAACGTGTTCAATTATGTTTATTTGAAAAAAGCAAGAAAAAAGCAGAATTGGACATTGCAGTGTTACCTTGTTCGTCACCTGCTGACTAATTTAGTGATTGTGGCTTACCATTTACCACATTGACAGTTTGTAAGCTCTTCCCTTTCAGTCATCTGCTGCAACAGTTTCTCTTTTCTTCACAGAACAAAAGGACAGTATGGCCACCACTGTTGCTGTCAGCCCCAGTGAATACCTCCAGCCTTCATCCACCACCTCTCAAGTAAGACCTCAAAAGTTTACAGCAAACAATCTCAGTTCATATTGACATTTGCTGTTAAGCCCAGTCAGCTGTTTTTAAATCAGTTCTGCAAGCAAATTTTTATTCAGTGTAAATGAAGTTCACCAAAATCAACAAATTGATTTCAACTGCAGTATATATTTTTTCACAACTTTGTCCAGCACTACTGTTTTGGGTTTTATGGTTTGCAATTTCTATAGCTCACTACATGCACCAAAAATAGAGTATAACTTTTGCTCCAAAGGTTCCCATGTATTTTTGTTGGTTATGCACATTTCGCAGTGCAACACAGACTATCAGTTTCTAGTATGTTTATGGACTTTGAGTTTTGTGTATCTTGTTAAAGTTATATTTTTAGACCTTGTGCCTGGACATTTGAAAGTGTTTCCATTTTATCTCATCTTTCTGTTTATAATGAGGGTTGCTAAATTTTCACCTAAATTTAATTTAAGTCTGTGTTTACTGCAACATTTACAAAGCTGGCCCACTTATCCATGCTTTGCATGTATGCTCTGTTTTGTTAATTTTCTAGGATTCCCAGCCCTCACCTTTGGCCCTCCTGGCTGCAACTTGCAGTAAGATTGGCCCACCTGCGGCCCAAGCTCCAGTCAGCACTCCACCGGTCCAGCCAACTACACGTCGCCTGCATCCCATCAAACCTGCTCCCATTGCTCCGGCTCCACCCAAAAATATGGCCTTCCTGTCAGCTAAAGGAAATGTGATCCAGCTGCCTGCAGGCTTAGGTTCTTCAGGAGCGAGCCCCATCCTTCTTACTATTCAGGCTCCAGCACGCACAGCGGGCACAACTACTGCCAACATCCAGTACCAGGTGGTGCCCCAGATCCAGGGAGCTCAGACCATTCAAATGGTGCCCCAAGGTGGACAGATCCAGATCATTCCTGGGACCAACCAGGCTATTATCACCTCACCTGTCACAGTTCAGGCTGCCACACCCACACCCACATCTGTGGCAACAATGCCTGCAACACAGAAGACAATACCAATCAAGCCATCAACACAAAAGCGGAGGCAGAATAATGCCAACATTACTTCTAACACTAATGTTGTACGTCTGTCTGGTGGACTTACCTTACCCTTAAATGTTGCTACGGGTGAAGTGGGTGGAGGTCAGATTGTCACAGAATCAGCAGCTGCCACACCTCGGCCAGCGAAAGCAAAAAGGGGACGAAAAAAACAAGTTGCCACCCCTCAGCCAGCTTCGACTCCTCCTGCTGAACAAGTGGAGACAGTGCTAATAGAGACCACAGCTAATAATATAATTCAGGTAGGTTATGTATTGCACCCTTCATTCATTAATCTTACATATTTTTAGATCCAAAGCCACTCATTGAACTGGTGTATAAATCACTCCCTTCACCTATAGCAAGCTGAAAATTCCATTAGCAGTCAAACAGCTTTTCATGCTTTACAATAGCAGTGCTTTTCATCACTAAGGTTTTTTTCTGTTACTGCATAAGATCAGAATTTTCATCAAGTGTGTATGTATCTGTTATGTGTCTTGGTGCAAGTAACTTCTCTCCATAAATATGGAGTTGCAAGTGGGCATTCTGGTTTATCTTTTAGAATGTAAGTGTACATACAAATACTTAAAGATTTCCTTTGTTAGTTTTGTGCTATTTATTTGGCAAACTAATTTTATCCTAGCAAATTTCGTCCACCCCATTAAAAAGTGTGTAGTAGTTAATTAAATGTGTTTTCAGTGGTGCAGAAACTGTAGTCCCGATCTACTACATTTTAAATATTGTGTGCATTTGCTACTTCAACCAGAGTTTTTGGGCCTATGGTAAAATATATAGAAGTTTCATGAAGGTTTTGAGCTGCATAAACACCACACGATTTAAGACCAGACGTCTTCACCTTTTTGGATGTTGAATCCTGGATTCTGGTTCTGGATTTTATCACTGGTAGATTTTATCGCTGGTACATTGCCTGGCCAATTAACAATTCAGTTACTGCTAGTGAAAAAAATCCAGGAATGTAAACTGGATTCTAGATCCAAATTTGATGATAAAGCTACAGTGCAGTTAGACCGAGTCTTGCCATGAATGTCTTGTTGAGCCAGTGTTTTTTAAAAGTATTTCCTTATTTCATTTTCTTAAAGGCAGGGAATAACCTCCTGATTGTACAGAGTCCAGGGGGAAACCAGCCTGTGGTACAGCAGGTGCAGTTGGTTCAGCAGAAATCAGAACAGCAGGTGGTGCAAATACCCCAACAGGCTCTAAAAGTGGTGCAGGCTGCTTCTGCAACACTTCCCCCTGTGCCCCAGAGACAGCCAGCTACACCCAGTGTGCAGATGACCCCCTCTGAACCCACACAGGTACCCCAGTGTTTTCTTTGCTAATTATTTTTTTAAACAGCATAGTCTACGCAATTAGTACAGTTTTATTTCCAGTTTTGATTTTGTCTTTCAATGATTGTGATTGATGTGAATGATGTGATTGAAAGGAAACGATTGTTGTGCTGCGTTCCATTAGATTTTTGGATTTCTCTGGGCTAATCATTCACACTACACACTGCTTATATTTATATCATTATAAATTAATAAATATATATTTAAAGTTAAATAAAGTTCGTTATTAGAAAACAAGCTTTCTTTAAGTTCAGTAATTACATTGTATTTCCAAAGCCAACAAGTAATAGAGTTAAATGTTCACGCTTGGGATTAGCATGCGTCCTGGGTGATCCAATCACAAGTGGACAACACTAAGTACGTCTTTTTACACCTGACACTAGAATGCATCTCCACATGCATCTCAAGTGTCCACTCGTGTTTTTTTTGTTTTCAACTGACAGGGGGCAGCAATGCACTTAATATGCAGAGTCACCCAGAAATAAAATAAGAAAAAAATTAGTGTTACTGATGTGAAAAAAAACATTTATATACTAAAACCAGTTGGTGTCAGATAGCATGTAGCATGGTATGTATGATTTGTGTGCTTTACACATGTTTTTTTACTGTATAACTAAGCAAGTTTTAATGCTGCCTTGTGGTTTTTTCACTTAAGTAAGAAATATTTGCTAACATTGCTATGAATTGGGATAATTCTGGCATGATTACTTCATGAAATGATGCAGGTGTGTTATGTTTTGTTTAATGATTATTTTCAAGATTATTTTCATTAGGAGCAATACAGTAACATTTTGTTACAGTGCAAACCACATAGTTACTGGTGCAGGATTATTTATGGTATTACTGTGTATTAATTACACTATCAGTATTTAAAATTTTAAATATGGTTATCGTCAATACTGGCATATAACACCGCTAATTCATATTATTCATATGATTCACATATAAAAATGGCTATGATGGCTAATGCTATCTCTGCAGTAGGGTTTGTTAAACACAGCCAGGGCTGGTGGTGATGTATTGAACAGCCTTGAAATTCATAAACAGATTTTTTATTTATTTAAATAACATTTTTAAACATTTTATGTTAAAACATTTTATATATGTGTGAGCACACTAAACACTGAAGCCTTCATATGAAGACTCTTTTTTTTTTTTTTTTAAACACTGGAACGAATTTGAGTAGCAGTGATAGTCATTTTGCTTATAGTCATTGATAAGACGCTGCTGAATGAGCTGCACAAGGAAATCTGCAAGCGCTACATCAGTGCAGAGAAAACAAACCCATAACGTTCAAAAGTTCTGATGTGAAAAATGTTTTCAAAACTTACCTGTACACCTTGCACTCTGTGTGGAATGGCTTTTTTTGGCTTTCTGAGGCCAATGAACTCTGCTAAAGATATGCATAGTATGTATTTACAAAATACCTGGGATTTTAAATGATGAAATAATCTGACTCTTTGGTTTTGTTTTCAGCATGCATTGTTTTATGTGGACAGAAGGCCAAAGTGAAGTGAAAGTGACTATTTGTCATTGTGAACACACAACGAAATGCAACCTCTGCATTTAACCCATCACACGT
>JBBPDA010000039.1:16161347-16171347 GCA_037974385.1 Arnoldichthys spilopterus
GCAGCTACCAACAGCGCCCGGGGAGCAGTGTAGTGGGACGGTACCTCGCTCAAGGGTACCTCAGTAGTGCCCGGGCCGGGACTTGAACCAAAGGCAGCGTCCTAACCACTAGGCCAGCACTGCCCACTGTTTTTTGACATTGATTTCCAGACCACAGCTCTATATAAAGAGCTAAAGCTGTTTCAAACCCCCCTCAATACACTGCGTACACAACACAAGGTCACAACATAATGTCTGTCTCACTCAATTCACGTGTGCACACAAAGAAACTTTACACCCACATAGAAAGCTGTGTTAACTGAAACCAGCGATGCCCGCCATTTACTCGACTGCATTTTTGTGAATATTTCCACAGGAACAGACAACATCTTTACCAACAGCTTTAACATCTGTTGATGTACCTTAAAGGGACCATATCATGGAGAACTCAATGGACCTCACTGTTCTGTAATTTAACAAATGTATATAGCATGTAAAAACTATGCTGCAAGAACACAACTGATGCCACAAATAACAATGAAACAGACTCTGTCATTGTGAACACACTCAAGCACCAGAACGAAATGTGACCTCTGCATTCAACCCATCACACGTGCACACGCGGAGCAGCGGGCAGCTATCAACAGCGCCCGGGGAGCAGTGTAGTGGGACGGTACCGTGCTCAAGGGTACCTCAGTAGTGCCCGGGCCGGGACTCGAACCTGCGACCTTCAGGTCCCAAAGGCAGTGTCCTCACCACTAGGCCACCACTGCCCACTCCCAAAATACCAATACATTCACACACATCTGCCTCTTCAGTCATCCTGAAGATATAAGAACTGTTTCAGCCTGGAACAGGCTTTTTGAATTTGGCAAGATAAAGGGCAGCCAATCACAACAGAACTCACTTACATATATCAAGGTTAAAAGACCGGTAAGAAACATAAATCAGCAAAAAAACCAAAACAATGACATAAATTACTGGATAAAGAAAGGTCCGGTAAAAACAAACTACAGCTTTTCATGGTATAACAACCCACGTCATCAGCAGTTCTCCCTTCCTGGTTAAAGAGGTGCAACAACATCAGGGTTATTCGTGAATAAAAGCATGGTTACAAGCGGATATGAGAATAGCTACATGTATCAGTACTTTATCCAGGGCAGTGGTGGCCTAGTGGTTAGGACATTGTGCTGGGGACCTGAAGGTCACAGGTTCAACTCCTGGCTCTGGCACTACTGAGGTACCCTTGAGCAAGGTACCGTCCCACTACTCTGCTCCACGTCTTGGAAGTCGCTTTGGATAAAAGCGTCAGCCAAATGAATAAATGTAAATTATTGTTTTTGATAGATCATGAATTAATTTCCCGAAGGAACCTTCCCAAGGGATTTATAAAGTTTTTATCTATCTATAGGAGTACAACAATGCTGGTCAGATTTAACATGTCATTAACAGCAAACATTGTTGCAGTAATACATTTTTTAAAATAAATAATAAATAAGTATTACTGGCCTGTTTTACCATGCATATGCTTTTAGTGGTTCATAATGGAATATTGCCCTGCAAAAAACACTTGAACTAGTTTGACCTTAAAATTCCCTGCTGAGAAGCAAATGAGAATTGTAATATTTTTTCTGTATTGTTTACTAACCAAGGGATCTGTTTGCACTGAGCATCAAGGCGAGCAAGGTCAGATAAAAAAACAGATATATATTGAGATAAGATACAGTTTGGCACCTTTTGGGTGCTCTCAAAACATCCTTCCAAAAGTGTGTTTTGCAGTCTGCTTTTTTAACAGTGTGCTGATATTGCTTTGGTTCTTATATTTTTTCTTTTTTCTGTGGTTACATCCCTGCTTGCACAATTGGAAATGCAGTCCATTTACAGTGAGCGTCTTTCTTATTCCTTCACTGTGGCAGACTGAGTCAGCTCCACTTTTCTAATGTTCAAGATGGTCAATGGTGTTAAAAATGAGGAATACTCTGTTGTAATTATAAGGCACTGCCAGCTTTGTTACTGCAGGCTTTAGCTCTGCCCTGGTTTAAAAGACAAATGCTGTTGCCTGTGTTTTTAGCGAATAACTTACTAGCTTCTTTAGTAGGTCTAGCAGATTTATGTACTTTGTTAAACCTTATTTCTGATATAATTTGTTGAGCATCAACAGTAAAGTGTAACAAGGTAAATAACAGGTAAATAGTTTTAATAAATACAATCTGCATCTAGTGAGAGTGTAACTGTGTTGATGGTGAGAATGTTTTATATATGTAATGAAATATTCTTAATGCCAGGAATTAGCGAAACACTTATCATATGATGGGTCAAGTGGTGGTTGGCATGGTGGTGCAGTGGTTAGTGCTGTCGCCTGACAGCAAGAAGTTCACCGCTGTCCAAAGGTTTGCCTGTCTGTGTTGCGCTGTGATGGGTTGGCCTCCTGTCATGGGTGAACCCCGCCTTGGGCCCATAGGCAGCCAGGGTTGCCTCCAGCTTCCACCGAAATGGAAGAAGTGGTGGAGAAAATGGATTGATGGGTCAAGTGGCATGAGAATATGGATTCACCCATAAATATTCTTTTCCATGACAGGACAAGGACATCTATCTGATGGATGATCCTATAGCGGCAGTGGATGCAGATGTGGCCCAGCATCTCATGAAGAACTGCATTCTAGGAATTCTCAAGAACAAGACCAGAATTCTCTGTACTCATCGAGTAGAGTTTGTGGAAAAGGCCGATATGGTGGTACTGATGGACAGTGGAACTGTTGTAAAAACAGGTACAGACTAACACAAAAATAATGAATTTCAACAAAATTATATAGCAGACACAGCTTAATTTAAATAATTGCTAATGAGGGTCTTTTTCATTTAAAAAATTGTTTACTAAACATAAACACAAAACCAGAATCCTTTCTTATTTGTCTGATTTGGTTTGCAAAGGAACACCAAATGAAGTGCTATCTCTGGTGAAAGCTGTACCAGAAGACAGTAAGAATGACTGCAAAGTGAAAGAGAAAGGTACTTATTTTGCTCTGCCTGTTTATTACCTGTTATACATAGCAATGTGTTATTCCATTGAGAGTTAAGGACTGGATGGTGTTTTTCTTACAAATGCATGCTTACATAGATGGTGCTAACCAAGAAGAAGAACTGACCAACGAGCCAGATTCAGAAAAGGGACTAACCACAGTGGGAGAAGAGCAGAAGCAGAAGGGTGGCCTTGCCTTTACAGTCTATCAGTCCTATTGGAGCGCAGTGGGCAGCTGTATGGCTATGTCTGTTCTTTTTTCCCTGTTCCTCATGCAAGGTATGACTGAAAAACAGCATTTTATCCATTGCCGATTTGCAGTCATTTCTACCCAGAACAAACTAAAAGGGGTCTAAAAACCCAACTTTTACTCCAGGCTCCAAGAATGTGTCTGATTGGTGGCTGTCTTACTGGATCTCCAACATAAATACTAATGGGTCTGAGCTGGTGTCTCTGACAGGAGGTCCCCTTTCTTCCATGGTGCTCCTCAATCCAGAAAGGCATGTGTAAGTTTATCTTAAAAACCTACTTAAAAATCTACTGAGAGTACAAATGAGATGGGATTAAGAAAGGGTACCATTTTACAAGAAGATGAATCTTGTTAAGGGTATATAATTGGCTTAAAAGATTTGTTATTAATTGGGTCATAAGTGCCTTCAAATTATTAACAATAAATTGTAACAAATAAAATCACAAACAGTGACCATTTCTATTTTATTTGTGATGAACATGACCGGTATAATGCTGAATGGTGGAAACAAAGATCAGTAACCAATTAAATATAACAGTGTAAATGAACGTGGTATGAATATTCGTTGAGCAACACATCACTGTTGCCCCTTTAATATATTATAAAGAAGTACCACAAAAAGTTAGATTTGGGGTAGTAGGTAGTATTTTACCTATTTTTGCAGTTAGAATAAAAAAAATTTGGATACAAAAAGCAGTCATAAATACCAACAAAAATGTTAGTAAATTCCACAAACTTTATTCAGATACTCTTTTTTTTTTCCCTGTAAGTGCAAATATGATTTGATCTATCCATATATTAAAATAACCATCTCTATTTACTAATTCTTATCATTTTACAAATTGTATTATATCTATAGTAGAACTTTTTAAATTCTTGCCATCCTTGACATTACTTTTTTTTCTTCAATATATTCATTACCTTTAGGTTCCCGGTACCACTGAAATACACAAATATGTTTAATAATATGAGCACTGAGCTGAAGTTCTACATGACCGTGTACGGCTCTCTAGCTGTAGCGAATACCGTCTTTACTGCTGCTCGCGCTTTCCTCTTTGCTTATGGAGCAATCCGTGCTGCTACTGTCATCCACAAAAGACTGCTGGATAGTGTCCTTAAGGTAATATCTGCTTGTTCTTCGTAGCTCTTTTGTTTAGATTCCTTAATTCCTAAATTTCACATCTTCTCTAATGATCATAACTTTTTTAATTCCAGGCAACAGTAACATTTTTTGATACCACACCCCTGGGCCGAGTCCTTAATCGTTTCTCCTCGGATATCTACACCATAGATGACTCCCTACCATTTGTCCTCAACATCCTTCTAGCCAATGTGTTTGGGCTGCTGGGGATGCTGGTGGTGATGAGCTATGGGCTGCCCTGGGTGTTACTCCCTCTAATTCCACTAGGGGCACTGTATTTCCAAACGCAGAGGTTTTATCGCCACTCATCCCGTGAGCTCAAAAGGCTTTGTAGCCTCACGCTGTCGCCAGTCTACTCACACTTCTCAGAGACCCTCACTGGCTTGGTGACCGTGAGGGCTAGTGGACATACTGCTCGGTATGAGAGCTATATTTCCCTCTTTTTTTCATTCTGCTCTTTCATTTCAGCTCTGAATTCTAATGGTGTGTGTGTGTGTGTGTGTGTAGGTTTGAGGAGGAGAATGAGAGGCGTCTGGATCAGAACCAACGCTGCATGTTCATCAGTAATGCTGCTATGCAGTGGCTGGACATCCGCCTGCAGATGATTGGTGTTGCTGTAGTGACAGGCATTAGTATAATAGCCGTCATTGAGCATCAGATAAAATCCATTGATCCAGGTTTGTTTCTTCTCTTCTATTATGATTTATATTTTAACTGAGTTTTTTAAACAAAATGTTCAGAAGCCTAAAACACATCATCTCTACCATAAATAAAATTTTTCACTGTACAAATATTAATATAACTATGTTGCAACCTCACTTCCTGAAAAAGGTGGGTCACTGTGTAAAATGTAAATAAAAGAAGAATGTGGTAATAAGCAAATCATGTAAACATCAGGGAAGGCCTTGCTTCTCCATAGACCCTGCCTATACAGTTGTATGCAAATAAGTGCCTCTGGCCAACTTGCCCTGTTGATTTTATAGGTGGAAATAAGTACACATCCTCTACTGAGAGCACATTGTTATTTAACATACTGAGGGAAGAAAAAGAAAACACAGGGCTTGCGTACATTTTATATTTTGTTTATGTTTCTCTAACATGTTAAATTTAGAAATGTTTTAATTTAAGAAACTGTAAACTAAAGATTACAGAAAACAAAAAACTTATTCCAATTCTATATTGCAGGTTTAAATTTGAGGGCACTGTAGCGGATTTTTGAGTCAGCCACATCTAATTTTCTTCTTCTGCTTTTTTTTTCTTACCAGGTCTAGTTGGTCTGGCACTCTCATATGCACTGTCTATCACTAACCTCCTGTCAGGGCTGATCTTCAGCTTTACTCAGACTGAGATGCAGCTAGTGTGTGTGGAGCGCACTGAGGAGTACTCCACCAGCATTCCATTGGAGCCCCAGCATGGGAGAACAGTGGTGAGAGAGGCAGTTTTGTTAACTACATGTGCCAACATTTCCCAGCCTGCAATAGTGGCATGCACTAAAGACTTTATTTCCTACAACAGAGTGATATGGTTAGATAGTCCTAGCTCCTATTTTGAGCAAATGCTGTGCTTAGATAGCAGATTAATGAAAAAAATAATGGTAAAGTATCTTACAAAGGTGTCAAACACATCAGATTACCTTAATGTTAATTTGGAGTGACCTCTAAATGGACTGAGAAACCCATCACAACCCTTCAGCAAAATGCCCTTCACAGTATAAAAGCCACTGGACCCCCTCATTGTAGGGGTCCAGCTTTCAGGCCTGTACCATTCTCTTGGTAACCAATTGCCCACTCGTAAATAGTATGATGATGGAATATTCATATGACCATATCACATTTCTCCCCTTGGTAGATTCTCAAATATGCATTAGTCTTTGTAATGAGAGGTTTATGCACTACAACTCCACTATAATTTATATGTCTGTATAATGTGGGTAGTGGTAGCTTACTGGTTAGGGACTTGCTTATGTGATCAGTAGGTTGCAGGTTCAAGTCCTGGCCCAGGCACCACAGAGGTAACATTGAGCCTCCAGTTTGTTTTTCACCACAGTTTATAGCCCTATTTATTGATGACTTTGCCATAGATATAGATGAGGATGTCCAAACTGTCCAATGCAAAATGACTACAGGAAAAAAAACTGACAAAAGGAATTGCTGGTTTTGTTGTATTTGTACAAGAGTGTAACATACAGATATTTTAAGTAACCAACGTGGCTTAATTTCCAGCCGCCAGCCTCTTGGCCAGAGCATGGTCAAGTGAAGTTTAATGGAGCTGTGCTAGCTTATCGGCCTGGCTTATCCAATGCTCTGGATGGGGTAAGCCTGGTGATAATGCCAGGTGAAAGAGTGGGTATTGTTGGACGCACAGGCTCAGGGAAGTCCACACTGTTTTTGGCCCTGTTCCGTATGGTGGAGCTGAACCATGGCCAGATACTACTGGATGAGGAGGACATCAGTCAGGTTGGCCTATCTCAGCTTAGGTAAGGATTACAGTTATTTATGTGATCTGTTGCTAAATAACTTGAAACTCAGTCCAACTGGAAAGTCCTAGCAATGCATATAAGACTAAATCTATCTGCTTTACAGCTAAACCTGCTCACAAATAAATTAAACACAACACTGTGTCATTTGTAGGTCTAAGCTAGCCATCATCCCCCAGGATCCCTTTTTGTTCTCTGGTTCTGTAAGAGAGAACCTTGACCCCAGTGGTCGTTACCTTGATCACCGGCTACTCGATGCTTTAGAGCAATGCCATCTGGGAGAGGTAGTTTGGAGAATCGGTGAGTGCCAATGAAGGAATCTCAGTTTTTATGCTTGTGTGGTTAAATTGATGCCACTAATGATACGGTCTTATTCTTGTGGATTCTTAAAAAAACATTATATTCATTTATTTATGTTTGCTCTTTGACAGGAGGGTTGGATGCAGAAGTGGGAGAGCGAGGGAAGTCACTTTCAGTTGGCCAAAGGCAGCTGCTCTGTCTTGCTCGTGCTCTTCTGACTGAAGCAAATGTATGGGCAGACTATAAATTCTTGTTTTGATTGTTCATTATAGCAAATCATGTGTCCAATGTTTTTTTTTGCTTTTCTTGTAGATTTTATGTATTGATGAGGCCACAGCTAGTGTAGATCACAAAACTGACATGCTTCTACAGAAAACTATCAGAGAAAGATTCAAGGATAAGACTGTCCTCACCATTGCCCACAGGTTAGACCCCTGTTCTTCTCTGACCTTCTATTTGATTGTCTTATTTGTGATCTTTCTGATTTATGCTTTGTCATTTAACATTTTGCATATGCTTCTTCTTTTATATGACAGGCTCAATACAATTATGGACTCTGATAGAGTCCTGGTTATGCATGCAGGGAAGGTGGTGGAGTTCGACAGCCCAGCTGCTCTGTGCAAAAGAACAGATTCAGTTTTCAAGAAACTGCTTTGTGGAACAGGAGAATGACTGACTGATTTTATCAGGTGGTAACTGGAAATCTGTATTTTAAGGGCCCATATCTTACTTTTTTTTTTATCTAAAGCCCACTTATGATATTGATCTGCATTACATTTAGACAGATTTGTTTTGTTAAAGCATTTTTATGATTTATCTATTCATTTATAAAAGATCTCAGTTATGACTGGCTTCCCTGCATTGAGCCTCATTCAAAAAAGCCATTCAGGCTGAAACACTTCAAATTAAGCGTAAATGGGCAGAGCTCTTGCTGTAGGCTGAATATGTGGGTATATGCTAATGAGATGGATTTTGTGACATCGCAAAAAGAGACTACACTTATGCTGTAAATACTATTTTCTTTATACATTTTCTGTGTTTTGTTATGCCAGTGAGTGACTGTAGCATCATATTGTTTATTTTGTTATGACTAGCATTATTTTGCATCAGGGTTTTTTTTTTTTTAAAGGTAACTGGGAGAGACTCTGGGAAATATATTTTATTTATTATTCTAAAACTTTTAGATTTAAATGCAAAATAGGGGGGTATTAAAGGTTTAGCTCCTGTTTTATAACTTATTACTGCATAAAGTAGAAAAAATATTTATTTTTCTATATTTTGTGTAGAAATAAATACATTTTCATGTTACCGTTCTTGGATTAAAGCTTAAAAACTCTTTTTTATTAACTTTTTGTCTCTGTGGAGCAATTTATAACTACATGAAACAGAAACAACCCAAATAAATATGCATAATGACCACATAGCTCAATGAGTGGCCACTGATCAACCTGAGAGCATTAGACCCCTTGTCAGACAGACATCTGGGCCTGTTATGATCATGATAATGTTTGTCTATTTCTTCAATGTAACTGCCCTATTTTTAATTGTTTATTCAGCCCCCCTTGACAAAAGAAAACCGTGTTAATCTTTTTATTTTAGCATTTCCTAAAGTTTGTAAACCTGCCTCCTCCTGTTCATAAGCACTAGGCCACCACTACCATGTTTTTAGCTTAATTGTTACGTGTTTAAAGATGTGGAATGTCTTTATCATAGTGGTAATAGTATCAGGGGACATTTTGACATTTAATGTTCAATGTGTTTGTTATCTAGTTATCCCGTCTCTTGATTTTGCTAGTACTTTCCCAGTGGTAGTGGATGGCAGAACAGTTTCCTCTGTGTTGCCTTTCTTCAGCCCTAATAAATCAAGACTATATGGAAAGCCATGAAACACCTACATTTTCCAAATTTTTTTGCAAGAACATTTAAACTGCTGTATGTGTGGCCACAAGAAAAAATTGTTTTTTTATATTGTGTATTATAATAAAAGTGTATTTTTATATATGTGTATAACTCAGTATGCGCTATT
Organism: Arnoldichthys spilopterus; assembly: GCA_037974385.1. Taxonomy (NCBI): domain Eukaryota; kingdom Metazoa; phylum Chordata; class Actinopteri; order Characiformes; family Lepidarchidae; genus Arnoldichthys; species Arnoldichthys spilopterus. Next base: position 16,170,539 of record JBBPDA010000039.1, read on the forward strand.
TATTTTTATCAAATCTTTTTCTAGGAAAACTATACCTGAGTATATTTAAAAACAAGGGAATGTATTCACTAAATACAGCACCAGTGGGTTATTTAAGAGAGTTAATGTATAATAAATATATATAATATAAAGTATATAGTATATATTTTTTAAGTTTTTGTATAGGTATCTTCATAAGTAAGGTGTGGCATCTTTCTTACATGCCCTTTAATAATAATGCATGCATATTTAGTGTGTTGTGTCAGAGAAGAGCATGCATAACCATACTTCATGAGGTGTGTGCACTATTAGATTGTCTCCACCCAGATCGTCCTGTCCCCAGAGAACTGTAGACTATGAATTGAATAGAATAGCACTGAGACTTTCCCTGAGCACCCTGAGTCACAAGGGAGGATGCAGGTGTGACTACTTTTTGTTGTACCTTTTTTTCTAAGCTTTTCCTGCATGGTAGGTTGCCATACCATTTTGGAGCAGGAATTTGCAGGTTAGCGTGTATGCCTTGGGGTGTGAGAGGCTAAACCAGTTTGTTGGCTCTTACAGTGTGGGATGCCTTAAAGAGGCCGTCTATAAACAGTCAATGGAAAGCAGAGGTAAACATGTTCTTGCCACTCAGTGCGTAGTAGCATGGCTTATCGACATGGCAAGATAACTTCCAGATTTGGGGAAAAGTCTTGAAATTTAACACAGTATAAGGTAAGGTTCTGCTTTATTACTCTGGCTTTAATAATATAAATACAATAATGTCAACCTAATTCAAACTAAGTTTAGTAATAGAAATAATAAAATGATTTTATGAAATGAACTTGGCC
>JBBPDA010000039.1:16176347-16181184 GCA_037974385.1 Arnoldichthys spilopterus
ATGGATGTTAAAGGAAACCTGGACATGCCAGATGTAAATGTGTCCTCACCAAAAGTAAATGCTGAGATTAACTCACCTGATTTCGACATCAATGGCCCCAAAACAGACTACACAGTCCCTGATGTGAACTTTCCATCAGGCAAAGTGAAAAAGCCCAAGTTAAAAATGCCTGGTTTCGGACTCTCAGGCCCTAAAGTGAAAGCACCTAAAAATGATCTTTCACTGCCTAAAGCAGAAATTAATTCACCAAATCTTACACTCCCACGGTTAAATGTAGCTGTACCAACCGGTAACGTGAAATTACCAAGCCTTGAAAAACCAGAGGCTGACATCAATGTACCGGAGTTTGATGCTGACATACCTTCAGGAAAACTGAAAATGCCAAAATTTGGGCTTTCAAGTAATCTGCCTCAAGGTCCAGATCTCAAAGCCCCCAAGCTACAGGGTGAGTTGCATGCTCCAGACATGAATTTGGGTTTCCCTGAAGCAGATATAAAAGGGTCCAAACTAGATGTGAAATCCCCCAATTTCGATATAGATGGTCCAGATGGCAAATTCAAAACACCCAAATTTAAAACCCCCAAGTTTAGCATACCAGGGTTTAAAGGACCTGATATGGATGTTAAAGGAAACATGGACATGCCAGATGTAAATGTGTCCTCACCAAAAATGAATGCTGATATTAACTCTCCTGATTTCAACATCAATGGGCCCAAAACAGGCTTTACGGTCCCTGATGTGAACTTGCCATCAGGCAAAGTGAAAAAACCCAAGTTTAAAATGCCTGATTTTGGACTCTCTGGCCCTAAAGTAAAAGCACCTTCAAAGGATCTTTCACTGCCTAAAATGAAAGGAGAAATTAATTCCCCAAATCTTACACTGCCACAATTAAATGTAGATGTACCAACCGGTAACGTGAAATTACCAAGCCTTGAAAAACCAGAGGGTGACATCAGTGTACCTGAGTTTGATGCTGACATACCTTCAGGAAAACTGAAAATGCCTAAATTTGGGCTTTCAACAAATCTGCCAAAAGGTCCAGATCTCAAAGCTGCAAAAGTAAAGGGTAAATTGCAGACTCCAGACATGAATTTGGGTTTCCCTGAAGCCAATATGAAAGGGCCAAAACTAGATGTGAAATCCCCCAATTTTGATATAGATGGTCCAGATGGCAAATTCAAAACACCCAAATTTAAAACCCCCAAGTTTAGCATACCAGGGTTTAAAGGACCTGACATGGATGTTAAAGGAAACCTGGACATGCCAGATGTAAATGTGTCCTCGCCAAAAGTAAATGCTGAGATTAACTCACCTGATTTAGACATCAATGGCCCTAAAACAGACTATACAGTCCCTAATGTGAACTTGCCCTCAGGCAAAGTGAAAAAGCCCAAGTTTAAAATGCCTGGTTTCGGACTCTCAGGCCCTAAAGTAAAAGCACCTGAAAAGGATCTTTCACTGCCTAAAGTAAAGGGAGAAATGAATTCACCAAATCTTACACTGCCACAATTAAATGTAGATGTACCAACGGGTAACATGAAAGTACCAAGCCTTGAAAAACAAAAGGCTGACATTAATGTACCAGAGTCTGATGCGGACATACCGTCAGGAAAACTGAAAATGCCCAAATTTGGGCTTTCAACTAATCTGCCCCAAGGTCGAGATCTCAAAGCCCCCAAACTAAAGGGTGAACTGCATTCTCCAGACATGAATTTGGGTTTCCCTGAAGCCAGTATGAAAGGGCCAAAACTAGATGTAAAATCCCCCAATTGTGATATAGATGGTCCAGATGGCAAATTCAAAACACCCAAATTTAAAACCCCCAAGTTTAGCATACCAGGGTTTAAAGGACCTGACATGGATTTTAAAGGAAACCTGAACATGCCAGATGTAAATGTATCCTCACCAAAAATGAATGCTGAGATTAACTCTCCTAATTTTGACATCAATGGCACTAAAACAGATTTTACAGTCCCTGATGTGAACTTGCCATCAGGCAAAGTGAAAAAGCCCAAGCTTAAAATGCATGATTTTGGACTCTCAGGCCCTAAAGTAAAAGCATCTTCAAAGGATCTTTCACTGCCTAAAATGAAAGGAGAAATTAATTCCCCAAATCTTACACTGCCACAATTAAATGTAGATGTACCAACAGCTAACGTGAAAGTACCAAGCCCTAAAAAACCAGAGGCTGACATCAATGCACCAGAGTTTGATGCTGACAAACCGTCAGGAAAACTGAAAATGCCCAAATTTGGACTTTCAACTAGTCTGCCTCAAGGTCCAGATCTCAAAGCCCCCAAAGTAAAGGGTGAACTGCATGCTCCAGACATGAATTTGGGTTTCCCTGAAGCAGATATAAAAGGGCCCAAACTAGATGTGAAATCCCCCAATTTCGATATAGATGGTCCAGATGGCAAATTCAAGACACCCAAATTTAAAACCCCCAAGTTTAGCATACCAGGGTTTAAAGGACCTGATATGGATGTTAAAGGAAACCTGGACATGCCAGAGGTAAATGTGTCCTCACCAAAAATGAAAGCTGAGATTAACTCACCTGATTTCAACATCAATGGCCCCAAAACAGACTACACACTCCCTGATGTGAACTTGCCATCAGGAAAAGTGAAAAAGCCCAAGTTTAAAATGCCTGATTTTGGACACCCAGACCCTAAAGTAAAAGCACCTGAAAAGGATCTTTCACTGCCTAAAAAAAATGCAGAAATTAATTCCCCAAATCTTACACTGCCACAGCTAAATGTAGATGTGCCGAGGGCTAATGTGAAAGTACCAAACTTTGAACAACCAGAAGCTGACATCAATACACCGGAGTTTGATGCTGACATACCTTCAGGAAAACTGAAAATGCCAAAATTTGGACTTTCAACTAATTTGCCTAAAGCTCCCGATCTCAAATGTGCCAAAGTAAAGGGTGAATTACATGCTCCAGACATGAATTTCCCTAAAGCTGATATAAAAGGGCCCAAACTAGATATGCAATCCCCTGATATTAATTTGTCATCACCCAAACTGAATGCAGAGTTTGACGCTATTGCCAACAATGGACTAAAAAATGATCCTAAATGTCCTAAAACTGGTCTTTCACTTTCAGGATTAGGATTCTCAGGGCCCAAAGTTGAAGCATCTGAAATGGATCTTTCCACTCCTATAATAAAAGGAGAGATCAATTCACCTGACCTTAATATCAAAGGTCGTAAGCCAACGGTCACAGCTCCAGAATTTAATGTAGATATCCCTACGATTCACAATGACACACAGAGAGGAAAGGTGCACACAGATTTAAAACCTGAAAGGGACAACAGAGGACCTTTTCAATTAGAAGCTGGCCTTAAACATCCAAAACAGCACAGAGATACATCAAAAGGCAGTGTAAAAATTATGAAAGACTTGGAATCTTTTGCATCAGGCATGGAACTTGAAGTACCAAAAGGCACCCTAAAAAGTTCAAAGTTTAAGTTACTAACAACTGTGTGATGCCAATTAACTTAAAAGAGAAAATGGAAGATCATGTTGATGGTGGTATAATTTCTCATGTTTTACAAGATGTGGGATTATGATAGATTCATGTTTTATCTAAAACATATGCCATTTTATGTATTCTCATATGCACATATTGTAAGTAAATATTTGTAATAATGTTTGCCTGTGCAAATGAACATTAAACAAATAACAATGAATTAATTTTGTTGAACAGGATGTCAAATGTGTTTACATTTGATCGTGTGGTTACATGTGATTTTTCTGTAAGGGGCTTCTAATGACCTATAAGTATGTATTTATTTTTGTTGAAGCACTATGCAAAGGATCATTATGTATTTTTGGCACTAGGAAACTGGGAAAATAATAAGGGTATAACTTAAAACTGTGTGAAGTGAATGTCTGAATGTAAACTATATTGTAAAAAAATGGATTAGTGATATGTGCCTGTAAATACTGCTAAATAACTGTAACTGCATGATGAGTTTGTCTTTGATTTACTCTTATGTAAATTTTGTGATGATGCACTTTAATTACTCAAATGTATTGAACATTATACAAGTTTTTCTTCATGTTTTTTTATTTTACTGTTTATATTGTGATTTATAGTTTCTATGTATAAAGTAAAGGCTTTCTCCAAATTCCTTCTATCAACTCTTTTTTAGCCACATATCCTAACAAGGGGTGCCGAAGCCTACCACAGATATTATGTTTTATGGTTTAGATATTGTCATTTTTATTGTATTTATAGTTTTTATGTTTCAAGTTAAGGCCTTCTCCAAAATCCATTTATCTACTTTCTGAGCCACTTCTACTGAAAATGGGTGTTGGAGCCTACCCCAGTGCTCATAGGCGAAAGGCAGAAAAACACTATGGACAGGTCACCAGTTCATTCATTGCAAGACAGATACAGAGACAAAGCTAGGGACAATGCATTTGGACTCTGTGAGGAATAATAGAAGTTGCTGTAGTTCCTAGCAAAAATGCTCGCAGACATGGTGATCTTGGTGGGATCATTGATCCTAATCTTTCATTTGAAGCTCATGTAGATAATATTACTAGGATTGCCTTCTTTCATCTCAGAAATATTGCTAAAATAAGAAATATAATGTCAATGCACGATGCAGAAAAATTAGTTCTTGTCTCTCGGTTAGATTATTGTAATGCTTTACTGTCTGGATGTTCTAATAGGTGCATAAACAAGCTCCAGTTAGTTCAGAATTTATTTTATTATTATTTTAAAGTTATTGACCTATAAAGCACTAAACGATCTTGCACCACAGTATCTGAGTGAACTCTTGGTCTCTTATGATCCACCACACCTACTTAGATCAAAAGGTAC
>JBBPDA010000039.1:16181284-16205483 GCA_037974385.1 Arnoldichthys spilopterus
CCGGTTTCTGTAAAGCTGCTTTGTGACAACGTCAGTTGTAAAAAGCGCTATATAAATAAACTTGACTTGATTTGACATGGGAAGAACATGCAAAGTCCACATAAAAAGGGCATTCACACATTTAGGGTTATGAACTGACCTTAGGGCCTTCTCACTGGGAGGCGACAGCTCTAACCATTGCACCACGTTTACTAAAATCTGTTTTCCTAATTAAAAATTATAAACTACAAGCAATACTAAACTTAAAATTAGTCACCTGGAATTAAAAGAATATTTTAACAAAAACAAGTTTTTCCTTTACCTTAAATGCAACCAATCAGCCAAAGCATGTTTGGTGTCAGAGGTTTTGAGGTTCAAAAGTGATGCTAATGTAATGGAAGACTTCTTTTCTTTTTACATAAGTGCAACACTAAGGAAGCAAACTTCAGACATCACACACCTTGAATGATCAGTTACATTTGAGATAGGTGGGCAAAACTACAGTTTTCATTTTTCAGAGAACCATTATTTTAAAACACTCTAGGTAAATTACAAAGGTAATTTAGGTTGTGGGTTTTTTAAGCTTTAAAAAGTGTTGCTAGCCCTTTAGTAGTAGACTTAAAGTTCTGCTTGGAGTTTGTAAACCCTTTAGAATTTTCTATTTTTCTGCATAAATATGACCTTATTAAATTTTCACACAACTCCTAAAAGTAGATTCAGATTTTCCAATTAAACAAATGAGCCAAACATAACTATATTTGGCTACGGTGGTCTAGTGGTTAGGATGCTGCCTTTGAGACCTGAAGGTCACAGGTTCGAGTCCCAACCCAGGCACTACTGAGGTACCCTTGAGCAAGGTACTGTCCCACTACACTGATCCCCAGGCGCTGTTGATAGCTGCTCGCTGCTCCATGTGTGCACGTGTAATAGGTTAAATGCAGAAATTGCATTTCGTTGTGATGCTTGAGTGTGTTCACAATGACAAAGTTTCACTTCACTTATTTTTTTATTTATGCAAATTAACCAATATTACATATCTAAGTGGAAAAATAAGTGAGCTTTTGCTTTCTGCATCTGGTTAGGCCCCTTTGTGCATCAATAAGTTCGACTAAACATTTATGGTATCTGCTGATCAGTATTGATGCACATTGGCTTGGAAGAATTAAAGCCAAATTCTCTGTACGGAACAGCTTTAACTCTGAGATTTTAGTGGGTTTCCTCACATGAACAGCAAACTTCAACTGTAAATGGGTTGAAATGTTCTATTTGGAGAGCAGTGACTTTCTCCTTTAAGCCCTGCCATGCACACAATTGTTGTTCAGCATTCTGTTGATAATGGACTCATGAATATTAATAGTGGCCATCATGAGAGAGCCTTTAGTTTCTTAGAAGTTACCCTGGTTTCCTGTGTGGCCTCACAGACTATTAAAAGCTTATTAATCTTTGTCCAACAAGCACTCATGGGGAGAATAACAATGGTCTTGGAATTCCTCAATTTGTCTGTTTGCTTGCGGACTGCATGAATACAGATTCTTTAGAGATCATTTTGTAACCTTTTCCAATCTGATTAGCATCAGCAACTCATTTTCTGAGGTCCTCGGAAATCTCCTTTGTTTGTTCCAAGATACACTTCCACAAAAATGGGTTGTATCAGAGTTTGACGGATCTCTGTTCTTTATATAAAACAGGGCACCCACTCTGAAAACACCTGAATACCCTTAAAATTAACTGGTAATCCTAAAAGTTTCATTTTGTGATTATAGATTTGTAAGACTGGATCATTTTCCTCAATAAATAAAAGACCAAGTATATTATAAAAAAATCTTATGTTTTAGGTCATATTTATGCAAAAATGTAGAAAATAATAAATGGTTCTGAAACTTTCAAGCACCACTGTACATACAGAATAGTGAGTGATTTAAAGATTTAAACCTGTGGCTTTGTTTATCCCTTGCACTTTATCATAGTTTTGAATAAAATTAAAGATGAATATTGTAATACTGTAAGAAAGTTTTGTTAAGCTTTTGCAGCTTCAGATAACTGTCTTTCAAAACCTACCATCAATTTCTTCTTAGTTGATTTGTTAGCAAGCTGAAGACAGAACTACCTGAAACATCCACCTGTTAACACGTAGGAGATATGAAAATAGTGTTTTCCCCAACTAGTGCTCTTAAAGTCAAAGAAAGTTTCATTCCTTTCCAGTAACATTTTTTAATGGTGTGTTGAGGCCTCTTAAAAGTCTAAAAAAACAGTGGCCAATGTTTATGGAGCTGACCCCCACTCTGGCAGACTCTGAAACTAGGTTACTAATACCTTTTCGGCTCCAATCGGAGCACTTCGGGCATCTGCCTCCATTTTGTGTTGACTCCTCGATTTCCGGGTTGCTTCGATCTGGCTTCGCTGAAGCTCGAAAGGAAACGGGCCCTACTCACTTGCTTGGAAGGAAAAGTTTCAAAAGCTTGAGGTTGTCTTTTTTTAGCATGTCTGGTGCAGCCTGCTGCTGACATTTCTGACTGCACCACTACCTACTTTGGCGCAATACGTTCGTCACCTTAATCGCAGCGATTCGCCGCCAGTGTGCCTCGTTGGCGAGTAGAAAACATGAAGCCGTCCGCGATGAGTTAACGCTGCTCAGCTGCCAGGTTTGCTTTTCTAGCCGGTTGGTCGGTCATTGAGGGCTGTGTTTTCTGGAGCGTTCTGACTGAACCTCGGTTTCTTCCAATGCTGTTGGAAACACAAACCTGTCAGTAGCTGAAGGTAAGATATGGCTGACAGAAATTCTTCACATGCTGTTGTCAGAGAGGGACTGTCGAGTTGTACTGCGTCTGGTCTGTCATGTAAAACTTTGGCAGCACTTGTTGACATGAAGTAAACATTTCCCTGCAGTACATTTACGAATTAACTACACACAATGGTGTTATTGTGAACCAAGCTAGTGTTCGTCAGTCTTTCTGGCTTTACATACACAGACTTTATTCATAGCAGTTCCTTTTAGCCTGCTCACTAATAGAAGTGCGGGGCTTAGCTTTGGGTATGTAGCAGTGTAGTCTGTCACTGTAGCGCGAAGCTACGTTTACTATTGTTATTGTGTTAATGTGGGCTGTTTATTCTCCACAGCTGTGATATTTTGTTTTATTTGATATCTGTCTCTGTGTTGCCAAGTTCACCATCATAGGTCACTATTGCACGACCCTTGATTTTACCTGACGAGCTATTTCCTTGTTCAGGTTTTGAAATGAGCCTCTCGTAAAACCTGTGTATATATAAAGTCTAACTTGTAACCGACTGTTAAGGTTCTGTAAAGTACACTCCGTTCCACCACATTTGACGTCGTATTCGTAGACTTAACGTTTAAATCCTGTGGGCTACAATCTGCCCTCAATGCTAAACCACACTGGCCAGTCTGCACGAGTGTCAACAGCCTACTGTATTTTGTTCAACAGTTATAGCTGGACATGTAATCAGAAGACATCTGATTGTATTAAAGCTTGTCCGATCCCCAACACGTCCTGCTTTGTCATCAACATTTTGTTCCAGAGAGTGAAATTAAGATCAATGAAGCTGCTGAAATGTTGATTCTTAAGTATACCTCCAATATTGGTGGGGAGGCTGTTGTCACGTGACGTAATGTACAGCAAAGTATACGAACCAATTCCGCAACATTGTGCAAACTATGCTTGAGCTTTTCATTTGTCCACATACAGCATATGTGAAAGCTTTTGACAGCCTTTTAAGGTGAACATATGACATTTTTAACAACATTTTGCAAAGTAAGATAAGATAAGATAAGAGAACCTTTATTAGTCCTGCAAGTGGGAAATTTGCATGTGGGCCAATGTGGACCATGCTTTCAATATATGATCAATATATTAATACAAATAAACTGCATACCTGTAGGATGGAAAAGAACTCAATGTAATAACCAGTGTATTAGGAGGCTTCTGCATGAGCTACGAGGCTGAACAGCCTTTTTTCATAAACTGGGACAGAACTATGACTGGGAAGGAGATGGGGTGGTGGTGGGGTGCGAAAACTTTGTCACAGGAAATGCAGGATGGAGATGAAAATTTATAGTACATAAAATTCATCCCAAAGCCTAATTGTTGTATAATATATATTTTTAATTAATTAAAAAAATGACACAAATTATTTGTTATTTTGGTTTAATGTTTCTTTAAGTTAAGGACTTGTGAGCAGCATACTGTAACCCCCTTTCAAGAAATGTAGTATGAAGATCACCACAGAACTAGAATTCATATCCAGTTTTAAACAATCCAGACACAAAGCTGTTTGAGACAGTGACAGATTTGAGGAATCTTGTGTAACAGGGGCATGCGGCTTATGCATTTTTCGTTTTTTGTAAAAAGATTTAGAACAAGGTAAACTATTACTTAATATCTTAGAAATGCATGTATTATGGGGCTGATGTGGTCACCGCAGTGTCTGTTTCACCTGAAAATGTTTTATACCTTACACTTCTCTTACTTGTTTGGTTACTGCCGATCCTGTCTTACAACATTCCACTCTGAACTGACAGAGCTTTGTACCACTTTGTCCTGTTTACCTGGAGTGTGTGTCAGGGTGTGTTTGTGTGTGTCTACATGTGTGTGAGACAGAGGGATGGTGTATGAGACACGGAGATGATCATGTGTAAACCTGCTCAGACATTTTTGGAAAGTAGGGGTGTAGTCTGGGGTGTAGGGAAGGGAAGGCCTAAGGGAGCACTAACAGGGTGCTAATAGCAGCAGGCCCATCAAACTGGTTTGGGGAGCTTTAGTAACTAGCATTCTGGTGATCAGTGAAAAGAAGGAAACAACAGGGTTTGGTTTGTAAATTACTTTGATGATGGAAATGTACATGTGATTTACACAGAGGTATACAACTGTAGATGGGTTACAGCAGTGTGTTTAGAATATTTCCTAGGTTTCTGTTCTATTCATGAATGGCAATGTTCGTTAGTTCATACCAGCACTATATACATTGTACACTTGTCCTCCTGCAGGGCCTTTGGAAGCAAACAAGACAGCTTGCTGAGATTAAGGTGACGGTTGGCATTCTCAGGGAAGCATCAAGATGCCTATTCCTCCTCCCCCACCCCCTCCTCCTGGACCTCCACCTCCCCCTACTCTCAGTCAGGTAGCTACAAACTAAAGAAAACCCCTTTTGGAATGTATTTGTTCATTTTTACTGTTTGTATAAGTGCTTTCTGAATTATGCACTGTCTTGATCTTTACATTTACTCAAATCACATTATCTTTTTACAGGCAAACACTACTCCACCCAAGCTGTCTCGTGATGAAGCTAAAGGAAGAGGAGCTCTGTTGTCAGACATATGCAAAGGGACCAAGCTGAAAAAAACCACTGGAATCAATGATAGAAGTGGGCCTATTCTTGAGAGTAGGTCAACACTGCCTAGTTTTTCATAGAAGCAGAATATTTATTAAAAAAGAAATATTAATGTCTCAAAATACATATTGTTTGTGTTTCCTTTTTAGAAACTGGAGGAGGTGGAGGGGGCAGCAGCAGTAGCAGTAGCAGCAGCAGCAGTAGTGGTGGAAGTGGAGGGGGTTTTGGTGGCAGTTCTGGACCTATGCCAATGGGAGGCCTGTTTAGTGGAGGAGTGCCTAAACTGCGACCAGTGGGAGGTAGTTTTATAAGGTCTTCTACAAAGAAAGCTTTTCTGTCATCTTCAGCACTAGTAACATTGGGTTACTTTTTGGTTGATTGCATAGAATATTAACTTCACCTTCAACTAGAACTAAACTCATCCCTCTACTGAACACAGAAGACAGACAGGCTGTTGATTAAAATACACAAATCTCTATACACACATACACACACACACATAGTAGCATATATATATATATATATATATATATCCAATTCAGCTGAAATTTTACATTCTACCTTTTTGAGTTAATTTATAAGTAGACATGAAATTCAAAATTTATAAGTAAAAAAGATTTAGCCAGCTTTTAGCAGGGATTAGCGCTGGCCACTTGTTATGAAATTTGAATGCCTTTTCTACGTATGGGTTCTCTACCACTTAATAGAATTGGGCAGCAATTGGCTGCAAGATCGCACTACAGCTCAGGATTTTGCCATTTGTCCTTCATCTCCTGAACCATGAGACCTAAAACCAAAGTTATCATGCCATGTTATTCCTGGCCCCAAAACAAACAAAAGGTGGAAAGTTGGTTAAGGGATGGATTTAATCTGTGGATTGCTAAATTATAGATTTATAAATAATTGTACTTTTAAATTTTGGTCTTGTGGAAACTGCACTATTTAGAAAAACATTTCTGATCATTTTATAGTGAAATCTGTTACTGTGAAATAGACTGAGTTATGGTGGTGTATCTCCATTGCAGACAGCACTGCTGGCAGGTCAGCGCTGCGGCCACCTGGTTCCCGTCCTGCAGTACAACGCACTGGCGATCGTGCTCCCTCACCCTTGGGTCGTCAGGCCAATGAGGAGCGTCCTTCTCCCCCTGAGCAGCATCGTAACTCCCGTCCCTCGTTACCTGACATCTCCAAACCAGCCAGTACTGGAAAATCCAGCGGATCTGCCCCTCCTCCCCCTCCACCTTTCAATCGCAGGCCCAACAATGCCCCTCCCCTTTCCCATCAGAAAGTCACTGGTTCCTCCCTCAGCCGTGAGAAGCCCCTTCCACCACCACATGCAAGCAAGGCTCCTCCACCTCCATCACCTGCACGTGACAGCCACTCAAGAAACACCCCTGTATCTCGGCCTCCACCTGCCTCATCTTCTGCACCTCCACCGCCACCACCTTACAGACAGCCCCCTCCTGTTGCTAATGGTGACCCACCCCCTGAGTTGCCAACTCGTCGCAACTCGCTGAGGAGGAACCATGCCAATGTTAATTCTCGCAACCAAGCTGCACCCCCTCCTCCGCCACCACCACTCCCAGTCCAGCAGAGCAGCCGACCTCCACCACCAGTACGAGACCCTCCAGGGCGTAGATCAGGTAACACACCCACCATAATGACCACTAATGTTGCATTTGCTGTTTATAATACTAGAACCAAGAGCGGACTGGCCATCAAGACATTCTGTAAAAGTCCAGAATGGCCATTCGTCCAACAGCTGTCAGTCAGGCTTTATGAGTTAACTATTTTTAAAGGCTAGCAAGGCTAGCACTTCTCTCTGCATCTACTGTGATCTAAGTCAGTGGCGGCCAATCAGCCAAGAAATATATGTTTATTTCATCAAACCTGCTTCGAACTGTACTGACCTTATTAACTAATTTCAGATAGACTTGCTTATGTAGTTTCTGACATTGGATGACATGAACATGACAAATACTTGGGCAAAATTCAGGCTCAAAGGTTGCTGCTACACTTTTGTCCCCTTTTATAGTGGTACAGTTTGTAGTAGTACTAATTATACTATGTTTGACTGTATTACAAAAGTGTTATAAAGTACTGCAACAGTGAAAGGTGAATAATTGGGTAAAACCTCACTCAGTTTAAATGTATTTTTTTGATTAAAGCCCCCCAGGCTCCCCCATCTGGATCTCGGAATGGCACTCGAGATGCGCCCCCTCCTCCTCCCCCCTACCGCATGCATAGTGGTGCGCAGCAAACCTCAGCTGAACCACCCAGCCGAATGAGACCACCTCCACTTGCCTCTACTGGTCGCCAACCCTCAGGACACGCACCTCCTCCCCCACCTGTTCGCAATGGACACACCTCTGTCCCTAAGGCTTTTGCAGGTGAATCAGAATAGGTTGCAAACATTTTTTGTGGGATTTAAATTGTGCAGTCCATAAGTAATTTGAGAGCGTCACACATTTTCTTGTATTAGTTAGTTACCAGTGGTCTTCTGAAATGTAGATATAAACTGTGATTCCAGATTTGCTTAAAAACTGCTGTTTTAACTTTATAGTTATTGTTCCATTTTGGAGTACAGAGCCATTATTTCATTGTCCACTGTCCATTTTTACTTGTGTAATTGTCAAATGTGTAAATGCAATTTGAGAGTAGACTTCAGTTTTCCAGAACCTGACTGATCAACTTATCTGCAGCTTGGACGTTATCAGTATTTGAAAATAGTACTGCAGTCAAATGATCTCTCAGGAATTCAAATTGGGCCCCTGCAGTTCCTCTTTACCTAAACCAATGAAGAGCATTCTCAGAATGCAGAGAAATTGTGAGGTCATATAGATTTATTCATTTGGTTAGATGAGGCCAGGAACTACAGTGTCCTCATCACAGGACAATTAACCTGTAGCCTACTGGAAGAGGATGTTCTTTGGTATTGTGAGATTGCTTGTGTGTGGAAAAAAATACCAAACATATTGAACCATGCAAACAAAATTAATTGGTTTTTCCAATTTGTTTAATTTTCCTACTATACATTATATACATGTATTTACATGGTTCAGGTCTGTTTTGCTGCATCTGGACAGGACAGCCTGTTGTCACTGATGCAGCAATGAATTCTGAATGATACCTGCGTACTCAAAGGGAAAATAGCAAGACAATAGGCTAAAACACCTTGAAGTCCATGTACAGGACTGCTCAACAGTTAGCGTAAATGTTTAGTTGTACATATTCCTGCGCTTATATTGCTGCAAGAATGCTCCACAATCCTTAAGACTTTCGTTCGTGGCTATTCCAGAGCATCCCATTCCTTTGTCAGTCTTATATATGGAGATTATATAAGCTACAATTGAGTTAGTATAAGTGCGTATGTGTATAAACATATTGTCTTTGAAGTTAAGGTCTTAAACTTTTGTGTCTCCTTGTTGCTTTTCAGATGATTTTGAGTCTAAGTACTCTTTCCATCCTGTTGACGACCTTCCCCCACCAGAAGAGTACAGACAATTCAATAAAATCTATCCAAGTAAAACAAATAGAGGTAAGAACTAGTTTTACACAACTTCCTATATTCTGGGAAATATTGGAAGACACCTACTAGATAATCTATATTCTTAATTATATATAAGAATATATCTTAGCACTATATACACTACCTCAACTGGCTCCTCTCGACGTGGAGAAGCAAAGGTTTTACTCTGAGGCTCTCCCGGATGTCCAGGCTTCTTACCCTATTTCTATGGGAGGGCCCCAACAGACTGGTTAAGCGCCCACAACACTGCTGACGCCGCCCCAATCCCCCTGTCAAGCTCTTTCTCCTCTACCCTCACTCGTGAACAAGACCCCAAGATACTTAAACTCCTCCACTTGGGGCAGTACCTCCACCCCAACCTGTAAAGAGCAAACCACCCTTTTCCGACTGAGAACCATGGTCTCGGACATGGAGGTGCTAATCCTCATCCCTGATGCTTCACACTCAAAGACTTTCCCAGACAGGCTGAGAAGTGTGATCCCCCTTATAGTTGGAGCATACTCTCCGGTCCCCTTTTTTAAATAAGGGGACCACCACCCCAGTCTGCCAATCCAGCGGTATTATCCCAGACCTCCATGCAATGTTGAAAAGGCATGTCAGCCATGACAGCCGTACAACATCCAGAGCCTTCAGGTACTCTGGGTGAATCTCATCCACCCCTGGGGCCTGGCCACCAAGGAGCTCTTTGAGTGCCCTGGTGACCTCATCCACTGTGATTGGCAAGTCCACGCCAGCTCCCTCTGGCTCTGCACCCTCTGTTGTCTCAAGGGTGGCATGATTAGGTGGGCTCTGGATTCTGAGGTTGGGTTGAGGAAATTCTCAAAGTATTTCGTCCACATCCAGACGATGTCCCCAGTTGAGGTAAGCAGCACCCTACCCCACCATAAACACTGGGCACTAGGTGTTGCCTTCCCCTCCTGATATGCTGTATGGTTTGCCAGAACCTTTTTGAGTCTGACCGAAAGTCACTTTCCATGTTCTCCCCAAACTCCTCCCACACCTGAGTTTTTGCGTCCCTGACCGTCCGAGCCGCGTTCCACCTGGCTTGCCGGTACTCATCAGCTGCTTCCGGAGACCCACAGGCTAACCACGGCCAATACGCCTCCTTCTTCAGTTTGACAGCTCCCCCGGTGTCCACCATCGGGTTTGGGGGTTACCGCCATGACTAACACAGACAGTCCTGCATCCACAGCTCCGAACAGCCACTTCCACAATGGAGGCACAGAATTGAAGATCAGGCGAACAGGGGTCTCCGCCAGACGTTCCCAGCAGACCCTCGCTACACGCTTAAGCCTGCCAGGTCTGACCAGCTTCCTCCCCTGCCACCTGAGCCAACTCACTACAGATGGTGATTGGTTGACAGCTCTGCCCCTCTCTTCACCCGAGTGTCCAAGACAAAAAGCCTCAAGTCAGCCAATAAAATTACAAAATCTATCCTTGACCTGCGGCCCCGGGCCTGTTCGAACCATGTCCTCTTATACTCGAACATGGTGTTTGTTATGGTGTTATTGTTATGCTTTGCACAGAAGTCCAAAAACAAAACACCACTCGGGTTTAGATCAGGGACACCTTTTCTCCCAATCATACCCTTCCAGGCTGCACTGTCATTGCCAATGTGATCTTTAAAGTCCCCCAGCATGACAATGGAGTCCCCCTGTGATGCGTTATCCAGGGACTTCAAGAAGCCCGGGTACTCTGAGCTGTCATTTGGCGCATAAGCACAAATGACAGGTGGAGGGAAACCACCCTCTTGCTCACTGGGTTGAACTCTGATGTTAAATCATGGAGTTGCAGGGCCACCAAATGCCCCACCCCTGCCCAGCGTCGCTCACCAGTGGCCACTCCAGAGGAGAACAGCATCCAACCCCTCTCTAGAAGATTGGTTCCAGAGCCCAAGCTATGTGTCGAGGGGAGTCTGACTATATCTAGCTGGTACCTCTCAACCTCATACACAAGCTCCAGCTCTTTTCCCACCAGAGAGGTGACATTCCATGTCCCGAGAACCAGTTTAGTCAGTCGGGGATTGGTCCGCCTAGGTCTCCACCTTTGGCTGCCACCCAATCCACATTGCACTGAACCCCCAATGCTCCCAGTCCCATGTCACTCCTTCAGGCTGGGCCTGGTCACCAGGCGCTTGCCCACCAGCCCCTCCCCCAGGCCTGGCTCCAGAGTGGGACTCCTGTGACCCTGGGTGACCTTTGGTTTTCTCTTTATTGAAAGCTTCTGAATTGCCCTTTGTCTGGTCCCTCCCCTGAGACCTGTTTGCCTTGGCAGACCCTTTTTTATGTATGTAAAAAAAAAACTTTTTATGTATATAAAAAAACACATTAGATATTCTCTGCACATTTCTATGCTGTCTTATCTGTAACATTTACCTGGGCAGTAATCAGTTATGTATAGAAATTAGGATAACATTGATCAACATCAGAATATTGCTGTTTTAGGTGTTTATTTTAAACTGTATGTAAACATCTCTTTTAATCCCAGTACCCTACAGTTGCCATTCATTTATTGGTTCAGCTAATTAGTGCTTTATCAAATTAAATCCTACTGTCTACTGTGACTACTAATGACTACTGTCATTATATAATATTATATTAATACAGGATGTTGACATATAAATGATGAACATGCTTAATATGGACTATAAGTAGATGGGGTGATGAGGAATAAAGATGGAATTATATTAACATTACAATTAGAGCATCTTTTGTGATTGTGAGGAGAGGCAAAATAACCATTGCTTTTAATAACTATTGCACAAGACCAAATGGGTGTTTACAATAAATGCAAGCAGCAGTGGAAGATTGCTCATTGAACCTTTACTCTGCATTTGGTTTTATGAGTCAAAGTAAGTGGTTATGGCTAAGTTAGTTGTTTTTGAAAATTGCATTCATCTCACTCAATGAATGAATATGTGTGATGGCAGTTAGTGGACTGCACTACTGTAAGCTCCACCCACATTTCAGCTGCTTACTTGGTATCAAAGCAAGAAGGGTTACTAAATTAAACATGGGTACGGTATAGATTACCTGGCAATGGAAATGATGACAAAATGTGTGATCATGTATATCTAAAACAATCATTTCGCAGTGCACAGTGGGAAAAAAAACAAGTCTTAAGTTATGAGAGCATGTCGGGATACACTGAACTACATAAGATTGTGTCCCTTATTAATACTAACATTTCTTTCTGTCTTACTGTAGCTATGATGAGAGGAGCTCCTCCACTGCCACCTGTTGGAAGGTGAACTGCACTCAGGAAGGAAAATGACTACAAATTTCTAATCCAGCAAAACACATGCACACAGAAACCAATAATACAGTTGTACACATTAAGTGCTGTTTTTGACACATCTTTGTGTCCAGTTAAAAACAGCAGATTTTGATATGCTTTTAACACAAGCCATGTGAGCTGATATTTAACATAAAGGTGTTCTATGATCTCACCATCTGTGCCAGACATATGCTATGCTCGTGTGGCTTGACACAACATGTGTTCCAACAACTCAGTACAGAATCAAACATGATATTTTTGTCTTCGCTTGATGATAAATCAGTTTTTAAAGTGTATACTAAGATATCATGCTTGGTTATTGTGCCTTACCTTTTGTTAAAGCAATAAAGAATTACACACACACACACACATATATATTTATTTGTAAAATGCAAATAAATAATAACTATGCATTTAAAATTAAGCATGCAGACCTTTTAAGGGGTGCTCACAACAGGAGAATTCAACTAAATAAAAACTAGAGCTAAAATAAATGATTGTATAATGATGTATTGGCTTCCAAGAAACAGCCCAAGCTAAATGAAAACTTTTTATCTGAGAATCAGTACTAATGAGTTTTCATTGGTGACTCACCTTAAGGTTAAACACATATATTGAAAACTGACCATATATTTCTATACTGTTCAGGAATGATACCTCTGCATAATAGAACACTGTGGAATGGCATGGTCCTGATCAGCTCATAGTATAGGACTCACTTGTATTGTGCCTTTATAGAACCATGTGTTGTTTAACTCCAGAGAGTTATTCTATATATATATAAGCATTCCATTTTCAAATATAACAACTGCACAATCTACTAAATAGACCATGTTGTTTAGCACTTGATCATGTTTATCCCTATTAGAGTGGGAAAATAGATTGCTTAATGAATTAAGTAGACAATCATTGCATTATGAAGAAAAAAGATTATTTCTTTCTTGAAATCATGAAGTTTGTCATACACTGTTTCTCCTCAATGAGACGCATAATATCAATGTATTAGGCAAAACTAAATTTTGAAATGTTATACCAATTATTTGGGGATGTAAAATTGTTTTTGTGGTGTAGTCCCTATGGCTTTTGCTAAAATATTTCATTCCATTTAAAGTACATCTCTGAACAGTGGGTTACTGAGTAGGAGCATTTAGCAGCCATGCGGTTGCCTTTGCTGCAACTTGTGAAAACTTTTTCAAAGTGAAGAAGGGAGATTTGATACCATGATTTGTACTAAACTTAAAACAGATTCTTAACCACTTATTTAGTACTGCCCAATAGGCTACCCTAAGTGCCACTAAGCCCACAGTTTTTGCAGTAGGCCCTGCCATATTTGTTTCAAGGGTCAGCTCAAGAATGTGTGGTGCAAAATGCGCTGTTAATAATACAGCACCTTAGTCCTGTATTTAATAATCACATTATAAATTCCTCTGGAAAACATTTTAAAATGTGACAAATTTGACTGGTACCAATGTTTTGTTTTTATTTGTTTGGGTTTTTTTTTTTTGATAAAACACTAGTGTGCTAATGGAGAACTTTAAATGTAATAATGTATATTACACTATATAAAATAGATTTTTTTTGTAAAGTTTTGTAATACAGTGGATTAAACGTTGAAAATATAACTACAAAAACATTATGAGGAGACCAAACTTCTTTCTTACCAGGTCCCTTTCTATGAAACGTTTCTCTGTCTGTAGTCTGTAAGTGGCCAGAGATGGGCTGATTTTTTCTCTTCAGTCAGTTCTGAGCCGCCAAGCCAAATGTGCAGATTGAAACTGTAGGCTGACATTTGTACGAATATCGTATTAAATTTGAAATAAACGGTTATGGGAAGTTTGTGTGATTTTTTTTTAATATATTATTATTTATTTGTTTGTGGATATAATTTAGATCAGCAGTGCACACGCATGCTAGTTATCTCATTTGTCATGCTTAAACTTTCCCGGGAATTTTTTTTGCGCCAGAATGTCAACAAAGAAAATACCCGCCAACAATATTCGGTCACTGAGGGAAGGGGAGGATCTAGAGTTTTGATTGGGTCTTAACAGTTCTTGGCATTCGGGCACCCAATGAGGTGTAAGTACGCAGACGCCGTCAGAAGGCGGGTTCTACCAGCTGATCCAAGAAGATCTCTCGTTTTTGAGAAGCGCGCCAGACGAGTTACTGTCAGAAGAGGCTGCAGGCGAGGAGATCCTTTTTCAAGACAAATACCCTTTTAATACAGCATTAAACAGGTAAGCCGCAAAGTTCGCTCAGTATATTAATTATCAGCAGTATGTCAACAGCACGTTGAGTTCCGAATTTAAAAATTTCAGTGGTAATGTAGTTTGTTTTGTGTGCACCGCTTGGCGCCACGTTAGGCAGTGTAGCCAGCTAGCGTGCATAGCTCGATATAAGTTAGCTGCTAAGGAAAGTTGTATTTTACCAAGTTAAGACTTCTGAATCATGTTATATATCTTTCCAGGAACGTTTGCCTCTTCGTCGTACGATGAATGGGAACACTTAATTTGTTTAACAAGGTGTAGTGGTGTTGGCGAAGCTAAGTTGGCTAATGTCGGCGTGCTACAAGTAAAAAGTACTTTGGTCTTTGATTTGTTATAGATGTGTAAGTTACTTCTAGCTTATTCAAATGGCACATTACGGAACGTCGGTTTAGTAAAACCCTGCCCTCGGTTAGTGATCATCTTCTGAACTATTCCTAAAAGAAATTTTAGTGGTACTTCATGATAACAATGGAGCATCATTAAAGAAGTCTTTGTAACCTCCTCAAAAATTTTACAGGAGAATACATATTTATCTTTAATAAAGTAATAAAAGTAAAATGGTAAAAAATAATACAACCAAAAATGCATTCTGATGTACATAAGTCTTAAAGTGACACGTTTATTTTTTAAATTAATTAATTAACTCCGTGATGAATATTCAGCAGTTCAGTAGTCTGATTGCTTGTGGGTAGGAACTGTCTGGAAATAAACAATGTTCTGTAATGGCCTTTTGCTTGCTTGTCTTTTTCTACTCAGAGCTGCAGTGTGCTCCCCTTATCAAAATGCCCAGCACACGTTCTCAGAGTCAACCCACCCTCCAATTCCCCAAGCGCAAGTCGTCCAGGGTGATCTCCCGTTCCAAAAGTTCCTCTCAGCCTGATTCAGAAAAGCCGATGGACGTCAGAGGAATTCCTCTTTCTCCCAGAAAGCCAAATGTAGGGGAAGTCCATATTACAACCCTTTCTCCTAGAAAAATGAACATTGTGGATATCTGCACTCTTCCAATCTCTCCCAGAAACCCCAAGTTCACAAGCAGCTCTCTGGCTGATAGGATACCCCTGAGCCCCCGGAAGCGCACAGGTATTTAAAGAATTGTGCCTCTTTTTTTTTTTTTTTGGTCAGTTCATATTGTAGTTACGTTTTCTATGTGTGTATAAACATAATAAATTCCCTTTCAGGCGATGAAAATGGGTGCAACTTGCCAGCTGCTCTGCAGGGTTCTCCTCCTAAACAGAGTCGTCCCTCTCTGGGTTCCCCTCGCAAGCTGTCCTTCAATGAGAACACTCCTGTTTTTGTGTCCCCTCCGTGCACTACACCCTTGTCCCCCAAAGTCCCTGTCTCATCCCTTCTTGGAGCTTCCCCCAAACGCGCACAGGCTGTCGATGCTGAATCGGTGTCACCAGGGAAAACTTCAGCCGCACAGTGTTTTGTTGAACAAAGTGAGTTTTTTTTTTTCCCTCCATTTTTATGTGGGGGATGTAAGTGAAAATGGATTTTTAGAACCTCTACTCCTTTGTATCCTCACATTTTCATTGTACTTTTGTTGGGCACATTCATCCAAATAACCTCTGCATATGTATTTTGTTTTCCTCACTTAAGAGTCACAATACCAGAGTGTGAAGCAAGCTCTGCATACAGCTGTGCCTGAACGTCTGCTCTCACGTGAGGCAGAGCGAGCCTCAATCGTGTCCTTCCTGCAGAACCATGTTGTGCCTGGAAAGCCCTCTAGCCTTTATATCTCTGGAGCTCCAGGGACAGGGAAAACTGCCTGCCTCAACTGTGTGCTTCAGGAACATAAGGTGAGTTTAAAGAGGATGTTGGATAGGTTTTGTAATAAGCAGAATAGTTGCAGCACACATCTTGTTTTGTACAGTGTGCTTGATTGTAGCATGTTTCAGTTATTTGGTTTCAGTTGAAATGGTTCAGAACTTCCATGACTTTCTTTACTCATACAAAACCTACTCTTACATGTCCTTGTTCCCTGTTCAGGCTTTCCTCAAGGGGGTACAAACTGTGGTGATTAACTGCATGACATTGCGTAGCTCTCATTCCATATTCCCTCTGTTGGCTGAGAAGTTAAAGACCTCCAGGGCCTCTAGTGATTGCAAACTGGAGAAGCTGCTGACCAGTTCAGGGCCCACTGTGTAAGTGTTTGAACATTAAACATTTTGTGTCTTCAGTGCAAGCCCATTTCCTTTGAAGTTTTCTTGTACATTTTTGCTTTGTTTATTTGTACAATTGATTATCTGTGTATGTCTAAAACAGGCTTTTGGTCCTGGATGAGATGGATCAGCTGGACAGCAAATCCCAGGATGTCCTCTACACCATCTTTGAATGGCCTTATCTTCCCAAGTCTCGGTTGTGTCTTATAGGTGAGTCTTTAAAAAAAAAATTTTTTTCAGAAAATGCTATTATTTGTCTATGAGGGGAAATTATATAAATGGTATGATTTCTTTGTGCTGTTTGTATTAATGCAGCAATACAGAAAAATAGTGTAAAATGACTGTTTGTGGCAATCCAACTTTCTCTCCTCCAATCAAAGCCTATTTTGATCACTTTTTTTCCTCGCCTCAGGTATTGCAAACGCTCTAGACTTGACAGACCGTATTCTGCCCAGACTGCAGGCCAAGCCTCACTGTAGACCGCAGCTCCTCCACTTCCCTCCATACAGCCGCCAAGAACTGACCGCCATAGTCCAAGAAAGGCTCACACAGGTAAGGCAATGTTTGTGTGTGCGTGTGGTTTCTAATCGATTAAACGTGAACTAAAATTTGAGAGCTCATTACCGTTGTGGTTGATGGCAGTACTTTCCCCCCTCCCCCCAGGTGTCAGGAGAGGAAATTTTAGATGCTGCTGCTGTTCAGTTTTGTGCTAGGAAAGTGTCTGCTGTATCAGGAGATGCTCGTAAAGCACTGGACATTTGCAGGTACAAGAAGCCTGTATACTTCCTAATTACTGTTGTTAAAATGGTTTATGATCTCATGACATTCTTAAGCCTAATCAGTCTTTCTTTTCCCCCCTCTTCCTTACCTCACAGGAGAGCTGTAGAGATGGTCGAGTCGAACAACAGATCCAAAGTACCATCTGAGACCACAACCAATAATAAAGGTAAAAGCTTCTAAATGGCTGCCCATACAAAATGTAAAAAAAGATAAACAGCTTTAAATCTGTCATGACTTCAATGATATGATGATACCCAGGCACTGTCCTCACTCGCTAGCTAATTTCTTAGCAGATCATGACATATTACATGTTATGAAAATTGATGGTAATGTTATCTTGTATCTTTGTTATGGGGAGGGAATAGAACCAAATGTAGAATCTCCCCAGCGTGTATGTATCTCCTTTCTTCCTTATCTGCCAGTCTGACTCTGTACTGGGCAAAAAGTAACATTAGTAGTAAATGGCAACACTTTTGATAAGTTTTCTAGCATTTGTGCCAGCATTTCTCAGTATTTTTGTGGGCTTTTGCAACCAGTCAATTAATAATCAGGTTAGTTAATAATTAAAATATTAATACGTTTGTTGCAATTAAGTTACTTAAAATACTTGAAAATTAATGTGAGTAAAAATTCATTACATAGTAATTGTCACAGGGGATGTTTCTCCATTGATTACTCTTATTTTTAATACTTTTAAATATGTTAAACATTTCATTCCTTTTAAGGGTCACTGATTCTGTAATAATACTGATAAACCAAGACTGTGATGCACCAAAACAGTTATCAGAAAATCCCTCTGGTTAATTTTAGAACCTTCAGTTTTCACACCTGTAATCTTGCTGAATGATTGAAATTCCCTGTAGTAACTTGACTGGTCTGTAGCCATGCATTTGAAGGAAATGCCTGATAAGTTTCTCTCGTTGCAGTATCACGCGTGACAGTTCCTCAGGTGGCAAAAGTGCTGTCGGAGGTATATGGTGACCGCATGACATCCAGTGGTGGAGGAGATGGTGAAAGTTTTCCCTTGCAGCAGAAACTGCTGGTGTGTTGCCTGCTCCTGCTTACCCGTAATGGCAAGAGCAGAGAGGTTCAGTTGGGCAAGGTACGTTTCTGTTTTAATGTAAAGCTCAAATGACCACCAGTCCAAGTTTGGAGATGTAAAGCTGTAGACCACTTCTCTAAATGTTGTTTTCTTGCCTACAGCTGTGTGAAGCCTACAGCAAGCTATGTCAGCAGAGGCAGGTCAGTGGAGCGGGCCAAGGTGAATGCCTGTCTCTGTGCAGCCTGCTTGAGAGCAGGGGCATTTTTTCCCTCAAAAAGGCTAAAGAAGCACGGCTTACGAAGGTAAGCTTCATTCACACCTACATTTTAATTCCATGAAAGAAAGGTGAACACACTGGTTCTATGAAACCTTCTTTCCAGTCTGATTTCTTTGATGGTTGGTAAGGAAGTGGGCTGCATTCTTGCAAAATCATGGAACGAATTAGTCTGTTTATGAGCTTCTCTAATGTAATATTTACAAGTTCAAATATTGCCTTTATGTACAAATGCCTTATTTGTCCATATATTAATGCTGAAGTCTGTGTTTTTGACAGATCTCTTTGAAGATTGAAGAGAAGGATGTGGAGAATGCCCTGAAAGATCGTGCACTACTTGGCAGCATCTTGGCTGCAGGCCTGCCTTAAGATGAATAAGGCTACACCCCTCAACCCTCTTGCACAGCTTTTTTTTTTCTGCTTTGGGGGAAAATCTCTTGAATTGGTTTTCCCTCTAAAATTATAATGTGACATGTTTTGGTTGTTTTTTTTTATGACCTACATTTACACCTTAAATGTATTTTATTATATATTTTTTAAATCATGTCACTAACATTGGTAAATAGTTTAAAAATTTGTGTAGTTTTAACAATTATTTGATATGTAAATAAGACCTAGTCAGGTGACCTTATGAACTTTAAATGTTTTTTTTAATTATTGCAAATAAATCAATTCCAAAGAAAAGCCATCAGTACATTTGCAGTTAGTAACCAGTTTTTATTTCTTTTTCTACAAAGTATGAAATAGAAACACTATAAAGACAATCCCTTGTCATATTTTGAACATTCCAACTACAAGTTAATCTCAACTGTGTAAAACCTTTGACGTTAACTCCATGTTAGCGTTTCCCTTATCATTGCGTTTATATATCGTTGTAGACAAAAATGAACTTATAATTTTGCCATTGGACATGTGGGATATTTGTTCCTCATTAATGTCTGTACATCCTAATCAGTATGTTAAAAAGCATGGTGCCAGAGAAACAAGCATCAGCTATCAGAAGGCCAGTGTATACACAGAGTAGAGGTGCTGCCACTACCTGCAAGGGGTAGTTCAACAAAACAGACATAACTGATTACAAAAAACAAACTGCATACACAATATTCGCATTTAGATCTACAGATTTTTTTTGTTACTGTGTGGGAAGGGGCAACCAATTCTAAGTTTTATTTTTGAATTCAACATTGTTCGATCTTAATATTACTAAAACTTGCAGCACTTTAGAATATTTGAAATTTGGTGTTTCTCACACACTTTAACCAAGAGTTCTACAACCATGTCAATGACATCAGCCAGCCCTACAGTGGAGATGCAATACAATGGATTTAGGGAAAAGTTAAAAGCAAAGGAGAAACTGATGAAACCCATTATTGAGTTTTGCATCTTTTAAAGACAGTTCCAGGCCATTACATGAGTAAATCCTCCATGGACAAAGCTATAAACCTGAACAGGTGTCAGTTTATTTCAGCTTTTCAGTCTCCGTGCTGGCAGCATTTTCCACAATAAACATAGAATAAAAAATAAAAAGCATGATTATCATCAACACAACTCCATAAAATCTCTTTGGCAGTTTCACCAGTCCTCTTGTCAGCGATGTGTTTTCAAACCTCCCCATTAAGAGCCCTAAAATACATTTTCTAAACAAACAAAATAAGACAATGTGTGCCATTGTTTCCATGAGAAGGCAGTGTTGAGTAATATAGGATTCTGTCCCTCACAGCACAGTGATAATTGCATATAATACAGCAGTGTGCAGACCCAGTCCAGCCGACGAAAGGCTCTACAGGGCTTTTTGAAACACCTCCATCACTGTTTCTTTTGCTTAAAGAATTACCATTCTGTAAAGAGAAAAAGAAATATACATAGGAGCATAATTTCAGATCATGCAGAACATGCTGATTTTTTTTCTACACGACATTTACTGAGTTGATAACCCGCATTTTTAGAAATATTAGGCGTTCAAATTAATTTTTCATATTTTGTGCTTTAAAAATGCCTTAATTTTACAAAGCTGTAAGTATACTCGCAAAAGAACACTGATAGCTGAGAGGCATGTCTGTATGACAAAACTGCCTGAAATCTGAATGTGGCAGTTGAACTCTTTAGTGATTCACTTTATCACTGCAGGCACAGAATCTGATGGTCAACTGCACTGACAAATCATGGTCAGTGCTTTACTGTATATCACAACAAAATCTACTATTATATATATACACTTTATATAACATCTACTGTACATTTACAATATTAATATGCCTTTTATAATGGAGCCAACATAAACACAAAAAAGCACCCCCATGCTCTGTTCTGGTTTAGCGTGTTAATGAAAAAACAGCAGGACTCGGCAGGCGAGCAAGCAAGAGTAAGAGAGCAACATGAAGACAGAAATCTAAAGATGTTAAAATGTGCTTAATAACCTGTTAGCAGGCATCGTAAGGTCTCTGCATTGAGTCGAAAGCATGTGGGTAATCATCAGGCATGTCAAAGTCTCCCGGCCCATCAAACATATACCCAGCACCAGCAAAGCCAGGATCAATATCTGTAAAACACATTTAAGCACATTCACATATTGCTTTGACAAACTGAGGGAGCCCTTCACAAACTGATGGGATGAATTCTGCTACAAAGGCAAATTTGGAAAGCTCTATTACTGCCTTATCAGGGTCAGTTAGATCATAAAAGGTCCATGCAAATATAATTAAAGCATGTTTCATACTAATACAGACCATTTTGTACATATCCAGGATCCATCATTGCATTGCTGTGAGCCTAGAAATATAAAGAAAAGTTAAAAATGCTAATATTGCATAGGCTCAGTAAAAGAAAACACACCTTCATATTTGCTAAACTAGGTATTTGACCTCTTAGCCACTAGAGGGAGCACTTACCATGTCCCATGCTGCAGGGTCATGTTTGAAGAGAGAGTGTGTGAGCTCCACAGACACACGTTTCTTGTAGTCTGCATTTTTGTCCTCAGAAATACGGAAAAGCACAGCAGCTGCATATGTAGCTGATAGAAAAGGCAATTAAAAGTTATTTAACTACACAAAACATTCAGCCCCTTTTAACTTCTATTCACAGTGTTCCAGCCTGGTTAAATCCTTTATCACAAGAGAAAGATAATGGAACTCAAGCAAAACCACTGGTGGATCAGCTTCACATAAATAGATATTGTACACCAAAGGACTTGTATTGTACATTAAAACTAACTGCTAACCAAACTGACCTGAGTTGTGATGCATTTATATACTTTATAGCCAAAAGGTTAGTCAAATTCATCCCAAGAACAACTATCAATGTTAACTATCATGAGAGGTTTTTAACCAGCATATGTTGCCAAATTCAGCTTTCCATAGCTAAATATCTTTTTTAGGATCCTTAAATAATTTGACCACACCATGTTAAAAGGCTTACACAAATTTAGCCTTTCAGTATATTTCATTTTTTACTATTTTAAAGCAGTACCTTCACACCTCACTACACTGTAACACTGTTAAAGCCAAATATAATTAATTTATTAATGCGCCTCTTTTACTCACCAATGCCCTCATTGCTCGAGTGCAGAAGCTCCATAAGTGGAGCGCAGGCTCCCTCACTATCTATGACGGTGGCTGAGTGTTTATCTAGAGCCAACTCACACAGCACGCCAGCAGCAACTCGCTTTATGTTATCCACTGGGGAGTAGAGTAGCTATAGAGAAAAAGAGAGATGGGGATATGCAAGGCACATTATACATTAAAAGCTCTGCCCCTTGAGAAGAGGGGAGCATAATACTCAGTGAGAAAAACAGAACTAAAAATAGATCTATACAGCCAAAGATAGGAAGGAATTGCCACTGTAACTTGTTGCAACATTAACCTGCACAAAGAGTGGGATGGTATCCATGTCCGCAATGACGCCTCTATTGACAGGATCTCTGGCCATTATGTGAAGTGCACCTGTGCAGCCCTCCACAATCTCCTCCATTCTCACACCATCCTAAGACATAAGCACAGTGGAAAAAAAATTAATGAGATTCAATGAAAGGTGATCTGGTTACTGTTCGTTTCAGTGTATCACATGAATAATTAAAGGAGTAACACTGAGGACTGTGACTGGGCCTTCACTTATTGAAGGTTATCCACATGGTACCTGATGCCAGTAGCCAGCTGTTTTACCATGCTGCGGTTATACATCATCACATTTCAGGTTGTGTGGACAATGTACTGTTGCCTACCTGGTATGTTTGCTGGCTGGCTGAGCCGTGCTTCTGAGCATCCTGGTGGGCACTTATCAGCAGACTGACCAGCTTGGGAATGGCATCTGCATCTCTAAGAGGTGCCTGATTGGCTGGGCACAGTGCCAGATTACGGATCAGGCCAACCACAGCCTGAAAAAAAAAAAGAAGGCAACAACTTGAGTTGAATTCATACTTTTAAGTTCTTATGATACACTTAAAAAATCTGGTAGTGAAGAAGCATTAGGCCTGCTGCCTAACCACAAATAATTGTCTAGCCATGAGTTGATCTGTTAATATGCAGTTAACTCTGTATATTACTGCTTACTCTAAGTACTGGACAATTCAGCAATTGCTAGAAAATAAAATAAACAAATCTCGATTTAAAAATAAATTACAAATTTAACTCTAAGTGGACTCTTTCTGTCCATTACAAACTGGTTCTCACCTTGACCACAGGCCAGTAGTAAGGCTTGTTAAGCAGTTTTACAATGGCGGGGATGCCATAGTGTGTGCGAACGGCATTCTGAGCCACTTCGGCTTCCGGGTGACGGCTAGTGAGGTGGCGCAAGGCACAGGTGGCTGGCTCAGCCACATCCTCTTTCTCGCCAGCCCGGAGCAAAGCGTGGATAAGAGCCTCCACGCCGTTGTTCTGAGTCACGTGAGTCTTATTGCGAGCATTGTTGCATGTGAGGTTGGACAGAATGCCTGTGACACATGCAAGCATGTTAACGTCATCCGTGGAGAGAAGGCCAATCAGAACTTGCAGGAGCCCATCCAGTCCATCCTATACAGAGAGAACGATGTGTTCAGGAAACTAATTTCAATATCAGTATGTGTTACTGAATACAAAGTAGGTACTGCCTTTCAGTGATGAAAAAACATACAAATTGAACAATCAAAAGTACACAGTTCACACCCATGAATAATACAGACAAGTGGCACTGCTGCTGACCAAATGTGTTTTATCTCTTTTTATGTTATAGTAAATTGTTCTGTATTTATTGCCTATTGTTTATATTGTTGCTTTTCTGTTGCTGTTTCTTAAAATCTTTGAACTTGACCTAAGAAAAAAATGCATTCAGAATGTTAACATATCCACTATATAGTTGTCAAAGTTCTCTACAAGAATACATAAACATACCTGTTTCGTGGCAGCATCAGACAGGTTCCTCAGAGTCCACAGACAGTTCTGTGAGAGGCGTTGGCTAGAGCCAGTCACATGCTTACCCAGAGCCTGCATGCCACCTGTACGAGAGAGACACACACACACACACACACACACACACACACACACACACACACACACACACACACACACACACACACAC
>JBBPDA010000039.1:16205583-16226952 GCA_037974385.1 Arnoldichthys spilopterus
CACACACACACACACACACACACACACACACACACACACACACACACACACACACACACACACACACACACTTAATTAAACAACCACACATACACCTACATACCACCAGAGTATCACAAAATATAATTGCATATATTCTCCATTATCAGTTCTTCAGCTTAATAAATGCATTTCAAATGCTATATACCCAGTAACAACACTACAGCAAAACACTCTAACTAGATGTGCTAGAAAAGAGTTAAAAAGAGAGAAGCTGAATGAACAAAACAGCAACAGAGAGAGCTGAAAGAGAAAGAGCCAGCACTCTCACAGAGCCTGCGACTCCCCAGAGATTGATTGTCCTGTTAGAAGAGCAGTCAGTCCCTGGGAGCGGGCTTAGAGTCCTCCACTCTCACTCACCAGCCTCCACTATGGCAGGCTTGTTGCTAGGACACACAGAGAGCACTTTGAGCACGCGGCTGGTGGTCCACAACAGCTTCTCATAGTTGTAGTTCCTCATGATCTGCACCAGACCCTCAGGACCTCCATTAGCCAGGATTATCAACTGCAAAGGGACAGTGAACAGAGAAACCATAGGATTACACCAATATTTCATTGTTTTATATTTTTACTTGAATTAAACATTTTATATATAAATATGACTATACACATGTGTGTGTACACATGTTAAACACACACACACCTTGCTCTCCTGGTTGCCATATGAGAGAAGCTGAAGGCAATCTGTGGTAATAGCCAGAAACTTGGGGTTGCTCTTCTTCAGCAGTGGGACCATCCTTTGCAGGCCATCAGCAAGACGCACAGCCATCTTGGCACCCTCCTGGTGCAAGAGTAGGTTGTGCAGGGTGGTGATAGCATAGAACAGCACTGACTCCATTGGAGAGCTTCAACAGAGACATTACCTTATTTAAGTATGGTGTGGTTAAAGCAATTCAATATCAATTCCTAAATAAATAGTGTATCTTTTGGAATGTCTACTTGGCTCTCAGCCATGTTATACCTTAGCATGCGCACCAGGGCAGGAATGCCACCTGATTTGAAGATTGACAATAGCCCCTCGCGCTGGTGTGAGAGGTTGTGCAAAATGCTGGCTGTGGCCCGGGCGGTCTCCATGTCACCGGTGTTCTGCATGGCCCTTACCACTGCAGCCACCATCTGTGGTGACTGCATCAAAGCCCGCCGGGACGCCTCCTTCTTTGTCAGCTGGTTTACAATCTGTGCCGCCTTGTTCACCACCACCTGGCAAAATGGATGGTCAAAGGTCATCATTCTTGTTAATGTCCCAGGAATTAAGTATTAATTTTGAATGAATAAAAAGGTGTTCAACTGCTTGCCTCAGGGCTGTAACAGCTCTCTGAAAGACAGAGGTACTACATAAACAATCCTACCTCCAGAGTCTGAGGCTTGTTTTTAAAGCTATTTAATATAGCAAAGCCTGTTAAAACTAAGTTTGTTGTAGATTTTTCTCATTAATTATCTAGCAAAGTCAGATGAAGTCAAAATTCTGGCTGATTAATTAAAGAAACAATCTACAGATAAATAATATATAATGCAAAACAGTAATTAGCTGCAGCACTACTTTGCATTCGACTGAAGGCACATTATATATAGAACAAAGAAGGTTATTAACTAGGAGAAAAATACATCCCCTAACTAAAGACATTAGTAAAAAGACATCCAAAGCCTGCACTTTTGTACAAACAAATGTTATGCAGTGTCAAATAAGTCTATCAAAGTCTGGACAAACAGCTATATTTGGATAAAGGAAAAAAATTGGGTAAGTTTGATTTTTCTCCCAAACTATTCCTTTAATACGTTAATGTCTACATTACAGAATAACTACACTGTAAATAAAGTTCTCTCTCTACCTGGTCGTCGTCGTTGAGCAGCTTCGTAAGCTCTGGCACAGCACGGGTGGCCAGCTCGGCATCATCTTGGTAGTTGATGAGATGGATGATGGCAGTCTTGAGCATCTGGGACGGCTCGGCCAACTTCTGCACGTTGGTCTGCTGGGACGAGTCCAATTGTGTAGACAAAATGGCTGTTCCTTCCCCCATTGTTTCAGGGAACATCGCTGCCCTCACACGCTGGGCACGAGTCATAGTGTACTGAGACTCCAGATCTGCAGGGAAGACAGTAAGCATGTGGTATTGTTAACACTGGAGATGGGGGATAAAATCTATGTGTGGGTCTCTGTATCGAAGCAAAACAATAATAACTTTTGGTAATTCTTTGTATATATCAACCGTACTGGGGTAAATGTAAAGAATTACTTCATGCAAAATGTAATTTTTACTGTAACATGGCAATTGCAGTAACTACAATAACAACTAAATTATCCAGTATAACATGGCAGAAAGTAAAAGCCAGCCAGGGTTGTCTTTACATGTCTGGGATAAGTCAATTCTGTTATTGTCCCTTGTTATGGTATTGACTGTTAGATCATAAAAGTGTGTGTCTAGTTTACCTGCAGGGTTCTCCATAACTGTAGAGGTGAAAGTATATTTCTTGGTGCTGTATTCTGTACCATCATCATCTGAACGCACTGTGGTGGCTCCTGATTGGATGCCTGAGTCTCCTGTATAGTAAGTCTTCTGCCACTCTGTAACCTTCACCACGCCCTCACGCTCACCCACTGCAACACAAAGAACCACACAACCCACAATTAGATCCAACAGGCTACTACTGAGTATTAAGCTTTCTCCAACCTTTCACTGATGGTGTATTTTTATTTCGCATTATTACTTAAAAGTTTTAATCAATCATCAAGCGCTTTGTTTGCATTACGTTGACTTACTTTGCATTGCCATCTTAGCCTCCTTGGCTCAAGCGCAGTCC
Source organism: Arnoldichthys spilopterus (assembly GCA_037974385.1). Taxonomy (NCBI): domain Eukaryota; kingdom Metazoa; phylum Chordata; class Actinopteri; order Characiformes; family Lepidarchidae; genus Arnoldichthys; species Arnoldichthys spilopterus. The sequence continues at coordinate 16,208,422 of JBBPDA010000039.1, forward strand.
ACACTTTAAAAACCTGGGGATAAAACAAACAAAAAAGGCTTAGAAGTCAAACAAAAAAGCCTTGCACGATGAACGAGGTACATATTTAAAAATGAAAAAGTTAATTGTATATTTATTCCCCCACTGTATTCCATTAAGACCTGCTTCTGCCTACTGTCATCTCAATGTTTTTTTGTTCAGCTCGACCAAACGCTCATGGAGAAAGCACCTGCTCGAAGAATGCATGTATGCATGCTCATACACAGCTGTGTGAGAGGAATGCCAGCTGCAGATTTTTCCCGACCTTTGACCTCAGCCTACACCCACATCACCGGCGTGGGATCGAAACAAGCCATAGTCAGCACAACTCATCCAACCGGCTTGGCTTGATTTAGCCTTCACACACCCATGCACACCTAATGCTGCCCTTAAGGGGTCTCTCTTCACTTAAGCTAATGCCCAGTCTCAGCTCACTCTCACTTAAACAAATGCTCACCTCTCTGCTCTCACCACCACATGCTTTATGAACTCACGCTCACACATGATCACAAGCTAAACAGAAACAATCACTTGTTTATCAAACAAAATCTCATTTCGTCCATTCTTCCTTTTTTCACCACAGTTTGACTTCTACCATCTTTCATCGTCATCTTCTCATCTTGGAGTTTTTCATTATTTCTCCCCTGAACCCCTAGGCATTCCACCCTTTTTATTTCATCTCCATCTTTTACTCAATTTCTTCTCACTCTCACACACCTGATACTACGGACTCACCAGGGTGCCTTTACTGTCTGATGACACAGCCAGTGTGTCTGCAATTCTAATGAAGTTTGTTCACCAAATATGCTATAGGAACCTTGACTTGCATTAGAGTCTACTACAAGTTACAATTCAACTGACAACATATTTTGCTATCTGCTATAAAGGCTATGATCAGAGGTGTTAAAGCAAATCGTCTGAAGTAAGTATGTAACCTACAAATACTTCCAAGTAAGCAAAGGACTCAACAGAACCAGTTGGAGAGTAGGGTAGGCAACACAATATCATTACCAGAATAAACTGTGGTAATGTGTAAGGTCATTACTTAAAGAACATGGACAGAAATCGGATGCACAGTATTATAGGAATTATAAGTTAATATTTTTTAAAAAGCAGTTGAGCAGAATGTTTAGGTAATGCTGAGCTACTGAGCTATAATGTCTGTACATTATTTACATTACTACTACCGTACAGATTTCTACATTCTTGAACCGCTAATGTACCAGCACATATGCACAAGAAACATTTGAAATATCCATAACTTCTGACCTGAGCAGCCCATGACAAAACACTAATCTGTCATTCAAAAACAGAATTACCAAGGGCCCTCAAGTAGTGCAAGCTGCATAAGGTTTCTACTATTGTTCAAAGATCACAAGCTCACATTCCAAAGTCCAAGCCACCATTACTGCATAAGAAAGTGCACTCACACTTTATTTAAGTCCACACCTATACCAAAGTGTTGTAGAACAATCATGCAAAATAGCCAGGTGCCTCTTACCTTCGTTGTAGCACTATATTTAGTTTTATGTTGTCAACTAATTGTTCACTTAAATATTTAAAATGCCAGGTTGGCCTTTAAAAGAGCTCATAATGTGCCCCTTCATGTGTCACTTTGGGTTTAAAAAAACAAAACAAACAAAAAAAAAAACCTAGTGGTGCAACTTGGAGCAAAAACTCATCACAAATGCACAGATGAAGCTTTGTAAATACTCACACTTTAGTTAATGTTTATTTGAGTAAAAGTGAGAACATTTTTTTTGATAACTGTGTTTTTTTAATTTCCTTCTGATTAGGTTCGGCTGTGACCTGCATCTTTAAAAAGAAAACTGTATTTATATGCTAGAAGTAACAGCTCTTTTCTACTTGTAAATATCTACCAAACAGACCTGGATCGTGACAAGTATTCTGTATATAAATATTTAACACAATGTGTACAGAGTCAAAAGGAAAGCAAACCAATGAGAGCTAGGCACACAACTCCAATTCATGCATAAACACATTTGCACAGAGTGTGACCCAAAAAGAAGACACTTTCTCAAATGATGTTTTTTGTTATGTATAAGCTGAAATAAAGACCAGAATATTTCATTACATTTGCATTTATTATTTAGCAGATGTTCTTAATCTAGCAGAACATAGCAACTCCCAAGCTGGAAGTGGAAAATAGTGGAAGCTAAACCAATATCCCTGACATGAATACGCCTACAGGAGCTGAATAACCTGAAAAAAAAAAAAAAAAAAAAAAAATCCACCTTGTTTAGCCCAGCCACACTGCTGATAAAAACATGCACAAACATGCAACAGGTATGACTAGTGTCGTGCTCCTCCCAAACAACACATCACTCTGCCCTGACTTCCCTGTGAAAGAACGGGTGTGTCCACTTTCCCAAACACACCGTTTAGAACATGGTCAAGGTGAACAACTCCTTTTGTCGAGCATTCATACACCCATGACTAAGGTCATTAATATTTATACAGCTCCTTAAGGGATTTCTTTATTATAGAGAGTCAATGCAATAGCAAACATACATCAGCTTTAATGTTTATGTTATGTGTGGTTTTAATGAAAGAGGCCAGACATTCAAAAATATACTGATCTCTTTCTGTCTATGCTTTGGTTTACTGCTGGAGTTTTACCTCGGTCGACCCATTTCCTTCAAATTCCTGGAGCCAGTTTGAAGTGGTTTTGGGACATAAACAACAGTCTAGAGCTGCAGATCCAACTTGTCCATGCACTAGTTTATTTCTAAAATTTCTAATCCCCAAATGCAAGCCAATCTTATTTCCTTACATTTTACCAAACGAACCAAACACATGAGTTAAGTGCATGACAATGTAACAATATCACAATAACAATATTGTGTTAAGAAAAAAGCTTTCTAAAATATAATCCATGACACTTGAAGGTCTAAGTTTCTGTTTCAAGGTGCTTTAGTTGTTTGCATTCAAGTTGAATTGACCTAAGTAGTGTTACAACCTGTGCTGAATGTACAACACCGCTAGCTTGTCATTAAAATAACAATGATATTCCCAGAGAACAAAATTAGCACTATTAAAGTATATACAGACATGCATGGTGTGACAATTTCGTAAAATTACTGGCCCAAAATAATCTGGAGATATTTATAGATTTTATTTACTAATTTAATTCATAGTAGCAGTGCTAATAACTTTTTGGGGGGTCTGAAGGTACCTGGACCAATAGGCCACTAACTGCATTGTACAAACATCTAATAAAGCATGAGATCACAAAAACACAGCATAATGGGACCTAAAATCTGCCAAAAGGTTGTAACTTGTTCGACTAAAATGTTGTGATGGAATTTCAAAGGGTCCCGATAACATTTTGTTCTGAATATAGAGGTGTGTACATGTGTTTGAAAGCATGCGCTAAGCATTCACTGACTGCAGCTATGCAAGGCATGTGAATAAATTCAGTCAGCAAGAAATTGTGTCACGACTGAAACGATTGTTCAAAAGCTGCCTACATATGGACAGATGTACGGCAGAGTGCTGATGTGGGCTGATATACAGATAACATTCCACTGCAGACTTTGGACTTCAGCCCAAGCCATACAGGGGTGCGAGGGACTGGTTAATGAGTAATAGTCTGTCACAGCACTTTCAGTTTTTTTGTGAACACTCACATCACTGAGAATGACACACCCTCAAGCAGAGTCTGTTGGTTCTCTTTTCACTTCTGAATCAATGCAGCAAAGCTGTACCTTTTGAACTTGACTACAAAAATACTGTTTACTGTAATAAAGTACAATTGTAAAAACACACTGACCACTGACAAATGTGACTCAATTTAAGAATTTTTACATTTGAAAATGTAAATACATTTAGTCAAAAATTAGCGACTCGTATTTTGAACATTATTATAACACTGTTACACTATTTGCTCTGCAGACAAGTATTTTGCCTAAAATGCACATTTCCTAAAACTCCTTTAGACATGTAATGCACTGCTTCTTTAAATGATCCTGCTCTTACAAATGGGTGACAAAGTGTAACGCAATAAAAAATAGAATTTCTTAATGAATAATTTATTTTTCATCACCATTATGATATTGGTGGCTAGAGGGGTTGAGAGAGCAAGGGAGGGCCTCAGAATACAGCACCTCCCAGCCAAACCCAGCCAAGCCCAGCTCTCCATACACTCTAATCCCGGTGTGACATTCCTCACCCCGAGCATTCTCACACACTCTCTTTCTCCCCCTTGCTCGCTCAACTCAACGTCTCCCTCACTGGCACTGACTCACTTTTCTCAGTATCTTCCTACCAATCTCACTTCCAGTCTATGTTGCTCAAAGCCACACCCAAGAGTAAAAAGGAACTGTAGAAAACAAATCAGAAGGTTGATCACTCACAGTCCTGAACAAATCTGTGACTGCAATAAACATTGATGCATGTCGCTTCTGTCCTTCATTCTGCCCCTCCTCCCTGCCCCCAGGACAGACAAGGAGTGTCTCATTTAGGTGGGGTTTGGGTGTGTGCAGCTTTTTCTTGTCTAGATAGCGCAAAATCATGTCTGAGCCACCATTTCACATATACAGAGGAGTCACTAAATGTGCACCATGAGTAATGATCTTAATCATGATTTAATAAAATCTACTTTTTCCACTACATTTTTTTTGTTCATCTAGATAGAGTAATTGGCAAAATGGGTTATGATTCTCTCCTCGTCCAAAGCCAGTCCTTCATAGAACATGCCAATTTGAACAGCATTGTTGATCCCCACGTTTCCAGACAGCTGGGTGCCATTAGTAAAATTGAGGCAGAAATTATGGGCAATTTTCCATCCAATCAGCCATGTTCATTTGAAGCACAGATAGACACAGAGATAGAGTATCCAAAGAATACAGCCTCTATGTCGGAGATCCTCAATTCTGTGAACTCAATACCCACACCCGTACACAGAGTTAATGGGTTTGGAAGCACACACAGCTACCAGCTGAGCCCATACTGTTAACAGCCTGTGGTCACTAAGTGGTCCCCAGACACAAGCTAGCTTCCGCTGGAGCATGAGCGGGATGTGGGCTAGTGGGTGGCTACTCTCGGCCCGGCCTCTTGGGGAGACCCTAAAGTGATAGTTTGGTGAAAAATCTAATTTACACAGGTTTCTTGTTCTCCCTCCAACTCGTAAACGTAGCCATTCAGTTAAGACATTCAAAGTTCCACTGGAGCTATGAGACCAAAGAAGTTCAACTGTTCAAATTTAGTGTATAAAAGTTTTATGCCTGCAGTGCCAAACCAAAGAAACAAACTTCATGTGTATTCTCTGATTGAGTATATTGTTTTTTTAACAATGCATGTCCATCAGCCCTCTCCACCCACCACAATACTAGTATAGCAGCCTATGAAATTAAACAAAATCAACTATTGCTAATCTCTTTAGAGATCTGTCCTGTGGACACTTCTTGTTTAAGAAAAATATTCAAGAGTCTGGAGAATTTAGAACCCTAAAGTGCAGTGACCGCCACAGAAACTCCCCAAGGGAATTGAAGATATCTTCCTCAGAACTGATCTATACCATTAGTCACCAATGATACGGCAGTAAAAGGCTTCTTCAGCATTGTCTCAGAGGTGTCTCCCTATCCATTAACTGACCAATGAGGAAACAAATAAGACAAGTAATGACACCAAGATAATGTTTTACATCCTTGGAAAAAGTTAATACGTGAATAAAGTGTTTTAACTATTTTTTCTTACTGGAAATTATGCAAATACAAATCAAATGACACAGGCACAAATGTTCAACACACTGCATGTATAAAACTATTATAAATCAAACATTTTATATGGTATTCAGAGGCGACAACACACTGTGGTTACAATGTGATTCTACTCAGAAGTAATAGCTCAAGTTACAGTTGTACTCGGATGCTTGCTTTCAACAAGCTTTGACAAGTTCCAGCATTCTTTCTGCCTGCAATAGGACCATTTGCATAGAAAAGCCAAACCATTAGAACCATAAAACTATCTAGTGGTAAAGAAAAACTACACAGGCATGCAACACAGAACCCCACATCAAGGTTTGACTACATTGTCTCTTTAAGAAATATTCCATTATTTTCAGTTCTATCTGCCAAATATGAAATATATGGATGATTACAGACAATAACTTGACTACTCAACTACACAAATTCAAAGAGCAGAAAAGGCACTGACATCTAAACCAATGGCCAGAAGAAGTTTGGATTCAACGGTTTGTTGATTCTTCTGTAAGTACTGGGAAATTTGTCCATGTAATGTAATGAATGTGTATGCAGCAGAGACTACAGATTAGATTGAAAAATAATGGAATATTCCTGTAAGCAGTTTTTTTATGTTTGTTAACTGCAATCTCCTGTATAAAAAGCATACAGAGAAGCATGACCCTCTTTCATACACTCTAGGTTGTACAACACTGAAATATTTCTGAAGGGCTCCCTAACATTCTCCTGCACATTTATTTTTATGCAGAGCAGAAGAGAACATTAGAATTCTGCATGCTTAGAGAGAGAGAGCGAGAAGGAGAGAGAGCAAGACAGCGAGAGAGAGAGAGACAGAGAGAGAGGGGAGGTGTGAGAGAGATAGAGCGCAAGAGGTGGGCAGAGAGCCTTGCCTGTTTGAGAAGTGAATCTGAGCCTGCTGTGGGTGATCGAATCACTTCACAGAAGGGTGACAAGAGAGAGTTGTGACAACGAACTTCAGTTTTACCATCATGACTGGGCTTGTGCTCTGAACAGTCATGTAGATAATATCCACTTTCCCTTACACCCTTCTGTGCGCTACAAATGAAGATAATAAAAACAAGTGGATGTTTGCTTAGACCTAGATATGCACTAGATAGGAATGATCAGATCACAGAGAGAATAATAACTGGTGAGGAAAAAGGCCACTTTAGAGAACACGAGAGGGCATAAGGAATTCATTTACTGAAATTTATGCAAGATGATGTGAAGCATCAATGCTGAGCAGTTAAACTCCTAAAATGTCCCTGCAAATGGCAGAGTAAAAGGTTTTCAGCCCTTACTGCAGCAGGGAGCACTGCCTTATCTTTAAACCACTATCCCAGCCCCTTTTTAGGTTAACAGGGAGGCTACGTCACAAGAGATATGCATGAGTTTGTATCTTGCAACTGAGTCAATCTGACAGTTGGTGAATATTTCAATGATTCCAGAGGCCCTTTGGGAAGCTTAGCAGGCAGAGCATAACGCGCTTGCAAAATGAGTTTAATAGCAAAAAACTAAAAGACCCTGTAATAACTTGTTAAATGATTCAGTGAAAAAAAATATGGTCAATAACCATGTCATAACTCATAGTGGGGAAACAAAGGTGCAACTAGTAAAAGCAATACTTTGGAATGCACTGATGCATCCTTCAAGGTGCACTTAGATTCAAGTTCCAGTTGGGCCATTTACTGCCTGTGCTTTGAGCATGCAATGGACTTCTCATTAGGAAGAAATGATGGCACTATTGTTTTGGAAGACATGAGCTCTTAATTATAAAACAAGTGAGCTACACAATACACAAACTGCTGCTAAATATTCAGTAATACTTAGGCTATAGCATTAATGATCAGGCAAACTAAGCATGGACAGCTACAAATGTAGCATGACAATTTAGCATCTCTTCCACATGGTACAATGTATCTGCAAATGAAGTATTTGGTAAGTAAAAATCCTTTTTATCCCACTTTCTTGAAAACATCTATACAAATTTTAAAGTACACCTGCACATTGTTTTAACAATTGTTTATTGCGGTTTGCATTTACCTTGTTCTTCACCAAATAGAGTTGCCCAATGGATCTGTGTGCATATTCAGTACAACAGCTTAAACTTCTATGGAGACTTAGCTACATGGTCCAAACATTGTAATTTGAGTCAACTTACAGAATTTTATGCAACCAGAAACACTATGGGCCCTATTTTGCACCAGTGGAAAGCATGACAGTGTGTTTCGTTTCATTCTGGCACATTACATTTTATGCCATATATGCATTTTTAAAAAACAAATACTTTTGCACTCCTTTCCTGCTCATATGAGTGCTGCTTTTTAAATGTGGTGTGACTGGGAGCATTACTGATGTGTTGCTATTTTAAGGCAGCAAAATGACACTGCGCTTTTAAGTCAGCAGCTCATTATTACACAATATTTAAGTTGCACATTTTAGTAATCTGGTTCAATCTGGTTTGGCAGGTAAATACACCATTATAATATCAATGCACCACAGCTCATGAGCCCCTGCCTTTAAAAGATGTGGTGATGTGCCATTCTGATTAGTTTATTGCATATTAAGCACAAAACACACCTTTAAATAATTAAAGAGAATTGAGACAACCTTTTTGCACATTGGCTCAAAGTCTGATTTTTCTGTTGTCAAAATAGCAAAATGGATTTGGACACAACCATAAATATTAGTTTCACACTAGCTTGTTCACATTAGCTTCACACTTTGGATTAGATCTTCAAACAGGGCTGACCTATAGAGGTCAGGCGAATGGGTTTTATCCATACAGAATGAAGCATGTGCTGACCAGGATTATACCATGGTGCTGTTGGGGGCTGTACAGTGAAACACATTCACACTACACTAGGAATTAACAATGATGAAACTATGACAAAAATCTGCCAGCCCACTCAGTAAGAACCGCTCCCCCTCACAGTATGACATTTCCTGACATTTATGTGGACAAAAGAAAAGCAAAAAGAATTTAATGATGTACCAAATCATCTGGGTGAAATAGAACAGGCAACATGCCTAATAAGCACTCTGAAATTGTCTTCAGCGTGTGAAGATTCACTGAATAGATTTGCGCCCCCCTCCTGCATAGCTCCTGTGAGCACATTTGAACTAAGGAGTGGTAAGTAGCAAATGCCTAACTACTCCCACATTATTGCCTAACATTCTACTTGTGGTGGAGAACAGCAGTGCAGATAAGAGTTTTAAGATTCTGCAGTTTCACTTTCTTAACAAATTTCTGTTTGACAGGTAAAGTGGCTGTAATCACATTGAACATCTGCATGTGAAAATCACATCTATTCTGGGAAGTGTATGATACTCTTTACCAGCCTGAAGAAAGAGACTTCGTGCTTAGTGGCCAACTCCGAGTTAAAATGTTGAGAAGGAGAACTCATTAAATTATTTATCCTGAAGCCTAAAAAGGAGACTAGCATTCATTTTGTCTTTCGTTTAAACTGTTGCTTAACTTTCCACTAAACACAGTCAGATAAACCCAAGAGAGAAGTATCTGAAGTATCTGTAAATCCCTACTTATAGCTTCTGTAAAAAGAATTCTGGTTGATGTGACACAAATGACCTCAATGACTATACAAGACCACTATGAATTATAGATTACTGAAAGGAAGGGTGAACATGAATCAGGTTAAGGTGATTAAAATCCTTGTCTTGGCATAAGATTCTTGACCAATAAAAAATAAAATTACATACAAATAACTGAAACATCAGACATCCACTAAGTACAGTACACAGTTCATTATATAGACAAGAACACATTAAAATGACCTACATTCACTCTATTAATATCAAGCAAAATCATATGGAGGCTACTCCATAAGAGTGCAGTTGGTGTGCAAGCTGTGTAATTAAGTAGTACAAGACTATTCCCACAGATGCTCGTGTACATAAACATCTGTGTGGTAAAAGAGAAATGTATGACCTTCATGATGATGTACATTAAAAGAAACCTTTTAAGCTGCAGGCTGAATACTTAGCTATTAATTTTAATAAGATGTATAGTTCACTACTACATACTGCTATAATGGGTAACCATCAAGTTACTCAAGATGAGTTATTAGTTACTTCTAGTTTGTTATCATCTGTTAAACGTCTAATCCAGCTATCTGCCCTCGAGTTCTGCATATTCCTGGGCCGCTGCACTGAATGAGCTACAGAAGTCACACAATGTTTCACTTTTGAGACAAAACGAGTGAATAATTCATCAAAAACCATGTGGTGATGATGGCAGACACTTTACAACCCAAGCTTTGTTTTTGTTTAGAAACACTTCAGATTTTGTTCAGTATTGTTGAACCTTAAGATGAAGCTGCAAGCAAGCTCTGTAAGCTACAGTCAGCCAAACATTCCTCTTATGGACATAACGATACAAATATAGATGTGAAAGTGGTTCAAACTTGTGTGTTTCTTTAGAAGGAATAATCAAATGACACTTTTTCTCAACTTTAACAATGATGTCCATTGATTTTTACACAAGACAAAAGTAGTAAGTAACTAGTTTACTTCAATTTCTTACTTAACTTGAAGTACTTAGTCACATTTCTCATTGCTGCCAAAAGTAGGGAAACTAAAGTAGTACAGTAAGATGCTACTTTTTAAAAGCTTACTGCAAACACTGGCAACAATGAAACTAATGTGCAAGTTATATTGTTATCAGAGTACGAAATTGAAGTGTGCACCCACATAAGAACCTTTACCGTTTTAGTGGTTAAAGGGAAGTGACCACTTACTAGTACTGAAGGACCCTAAGAGACCCAAAGCTACACAAATGATGCCAATCTGTAATCCCTTTTGCCCCTTTGAAAGTGTATTTATAAACTAGGGGATCACACAGTGCCCCTTGCTCTCCTAATGTAGGGCAGTATTAAGGATTTAAGCTGGCTGGGGGATTAAAGGGTTTGTGTGTGTGTGTGTGTGCCCAGATGCTGTAAATCTCAGCCTGAAACCTGCAGCCAACAAGCCAGCTTGTCCTGACTGTACTACTAAACATTGTACCACAAAAGACAAGACCCTACTACTTACAAACCACATTTATAGTTTCCACGAGAATGAAAAGTATATTCCTAGGATCTACATGTACATATGCAAATTGGCTTTCTGCTCCAATTAGCTCAGAACATCCTTGGTCTGCTAAGTATTCATACTAGTTATAAATGAATAGGTTGCAGAATCCCATCCCTTTTACATGTCCTCACGGTCATATCAAAACCCATTAATGCAATTTTTGCCCCCCCCCCCTTTTTTTTAATAGAGTTTCTGTAGATAACAAGGTTGTTCTGCTAACCATCTCATACAGCACAAGCTCATAATGCTACACATTTCACTTCCTGATTCTTTCTACATGACTATTATCAGTATGCAAAAACAGAACAGTTCCCCCCATCGTTATCCTCCTTGATTCCTCATTAATTAACTTCACACAGCACGATTAAGAGTCAAGACAGAAGCGATGTTATCCACAGCTGGAGCCTGACGAGGATGAGAAGCTTCAGTTCAGGCTGGCTTAGCCGCTCTAATGCTGACCAAATCCATGTCATTAAAGTTTGGTGAAATTAGTTTAAAAGATTGCTCGTAAGAGCATGCAGATGTTCAAGCCAAATTATATCCACTGTGTCACAAACAGGAAGGGTGGATGTTAAAGAATATTACTTCCTGTCAGATATATTAATAATGCATTTTTCTATGTACTTGTGTTGTAAACATAAAAATATCTGACTGTAAAGCATCTTCAGTGTACCTAACGTGGAATAGATCTGGCAGGGTGTATGCTGTTTAATGCTTACAGGTGCTTTTATTACAGCCTGTGCAGCTTGCCAGCTTGCAGAATTAATCACTGTGTGGATCTAACATGCTAAAGCTCTCTCAAAGCAAAAACACACATTCACCCCCTCCCACACACCCAAGTTTGTATTCCTATCTAGGGCTGTCCAACATGTAAAAATTACATTTGAATACTTTATGATACATAATACACACTGCAATATTTACTTTTGCATAAGTCTGGAAAGTTGGCACAGAGAAAAAGGGACCAGTACACTCGTCAGTACAGTGACATCTTTGAGGTGGCACACACAATCCTCTGCATTAAATCAAATTAAACAGACTAACTGCTCTGTATGCAATGAAACATGTAGACGGTCAATGTTGTTTTAGTACTGACGATGTCCACAACCTGCTCAGACAGACACATTGTAACAATTTACTATGGGGACAAGAACACATCACAATATTTTCAACCCCTATTCTGTGCAGTAATTCTTATAGCTAAATAATTTAAAACCATACATAACATCTGTAACAAATGACTGATACAATAAGTACATTTACCAAAATGTCAAAATGTTTAGGTTTCTATTGACCTGGGGATCCATGAACTGAAGGAAGATGAACAGAGAGAGAGAGAGAGAGAGGGAGAGAGGGAGAGAGAAAGAGAGGGAGAGAGAAAGAGAGGGAGAGAGAAAGAGAGGGAGAGAGAAAGAGAGGGAGAGAGAAAGAGAGGGAGAGAGAAAGAGGGAGAGAATAGTAGAGACACACAAAGTAAGCGAGAGAGAGAGCAAGCAACAGAGACAGGTAGACACACGAAGCGAGAGAGAGAGAGAGAGAGAGAGAGAGAGAGAGACAAAAGGCTCATCAAAGGCAGCATTTCTATTTCAATTTAAAAAAAAACCTATTTTCAAATTTCACAAAAGACAAAAACTAGATGGAATGGAAAATTAAACGCTCATGTCCTGCACCAATTCTAAGTCACTTTCCAGACACCTGGCAACATGTTACCGGAATCTACCCCGTAACAGCAACACACACCGTGTGTACATGAAAGGTGTTTCTAAGGTGTGGCATCAGGACGATTAGCCCCTATAGCTGGTTGCTCAGTTCATTTCAGCCACTATAGCAATATACATAAGACTATATGAACACCTGAACGGAACTGGAGCAGAAGTTACCCATCACTGGTTATAAGCTCAGTCTGACATCTTTTGCCTCATTACAGCAGTCTCCTGAGTCAGGCCTTTGTTTAAAAACGATTTAGCCCTACCTTCCGATATTTGTCTGCTGTGGACACTGACATTTAAACTGCTATTGTGCGAACAACTCTCCCAGAAAAGGGAAACTGGGAAAAATAGCAGCAATTTTCCCAACACTTGGGCTCGTCCTAAAGTAATATACAGCAAATCACAGCCACGGTGTGGACATGGTCGCAGATGCCCCAAATGACTGCGGCTAAGCAAACGCTGTAGGGAAAGTTGTGAGCAACAGAAACCCGACACACACGGAAGTGGGGGCAAATTTCACCCGCAGGTAGGTAAACCTACACCGAAACCCTACTTTAAGGAACACAACACAAAGGCATTTCGCAATGGGAGCTCACGACTACTTTTTAGGCGACTCTAAGCGCGAGGCAGACAGAAAAATTAAGCTAAATGCTACAAACACGCAGACAGAACAAGTGACGTTTTCGTAGCCTAGGCTAAGCAAACACTTAAATACAAAAAACTACAATGTGTACAGCGTTTTCAGTATTTCGCCTACCTTTCTGTGGTTATTTCAAAAACGGAAAAAACAGAGACTTTTTCCAACCTCACTCTGCAGGCCGGTTCGTGCGTCCAGTACTTTCCCCGAATTCCAACTGGGACGAGAAGCGTGCGGAAAAGAGAGGAGAGCTAAGCCACACCTCGACGAGAGAGAGCGAGAGAGAGCAGCTCCGCCCCCGATACTCGAGGCCAGAGCCACACCCAAAATCTCCACACCCCACAACAAACACTAAAACACGGCTGGCGGCTCGGGTAGCACTCAGCGTAAACTTCGATGAGCAGCTTTAATTGTTTTCCAAGATTAGCACTTCGCTATGGACAATATCCACTGATACTTTTTAACGTGTCGTTTAACTTGCTTTTACTTCCAAGTGGCTTCATTACTAGAGCTTCTGTCGATTGTGTGAGGACTTGTTACCACAAGTAGCCACACCTGTAATTACGCCATAGCTTATCAGTCGGTCGTTTCATGAGTCACAGTCAGCCGAGACATGAGAGCGTTTGTCATGACGACTGTACCTGTACGCGTGTTTGTGCTTTTTTTATATTGCCCCCCAGAACCACGGGGTCCAGAGTTTATAGTGTAGAATCTATGACTCACACTCTTTTGGGAAGTACAGAACTACAGCTTGTGTAGTCTTGTTCAGTGCAGCTGTTGTTCCAAATACAAAATTCCCACGTGACCGCCGAAATAGTGGAAAGAAACAATATCTTAGATCGATACATAGATATATACTTTATTCTTCCCCTTAGGGAAATTCAGATATCCAGTATCTCACACCCATAATTACAGGTCTTGTGACCTGTATTGACAGTATCATTAAAAAAAAGCTGCAGGGACAAATGATCTTCTGAAGCATTTAGTTCTGCAGAGCAGTGAGAGAAAATGACTACTGCGTCAATTTCTTTGACCTGCCAGAACAAACAGAAAAATCTGTATCACCAACTGGGAATAGTCAGTTGAAAATAATATCCATTTAGTAACAAATTCAGTGAATTTGTTTATTACAGTGAATTTGTTATTATATACTATATGTTAATAAATAAATCTTCTTTTAGATGTCTCCTTGCCCTTATGCTGGTCAGTGAACTGAATGCTGTCCTTGAAAGTGAAGTAGTAAGGAAGCAAAGGGTGTGGTTTGTATGTTGCCAGTGATAACATAGGAAAAAGTCGCCATCAACTGGTCACACAATGTGAAAACAAACATGTAAAATTGAATGGAGATCAAACTTTGTGGTAGTGTCAGTCACACAAAAGCTCAGTTTATTAGATTTAAATACGTGGAGTACAGCTCATGTAAAATTGGAATTAAAGAGCCCCAATAAGTAGGATGAGAAAGTTCATACATGTAAATGATCAAGAGCCGTAAATAACCACACAGTAAGTCAACTGTCCAAATAAGATATCATTATTCATTTATACACAGTAAAAAAAAAACACATTTTCAATGATGGCTTTACATCTGCATTTGTATTAGGGTCAGAGGTCAGCATTCCCAGACAGGTTTCCCTAGTTAGCTATAGGAGCCAAAATAGCGTGTGCTAACATGTGCTTCAGCCAGGCCTCTTTCTGCATCTGAGCAGTACTACATTTAGCCACATAAATACTTACACTGGCACCTCACCCCCCCCCCCAACAAAAAACATAAGATACAGAACTCTGATTGTTCTCCAAGTGAGAAATAATTATACGTTCAAATGGCAACATATGATGGTTTCACATTATGTTCAGGCATATTACAGAAATAACTCTATGAATACAGTGATCTCTAAAAGTCAAGGCATGTTTTCTAACCATACTTTTTTCTCCTCAAACATTTAATTCAATATTAACAAAGTGTCTTTACCCAAAGGTCATGGTGCTTTTTAAACAATATTCAAAAAGCACAGAGAACACTGATTTCAGATCTATAGTAAATGCATTTGCACAATATTTACTGAATATGGATTGATTTGTGGTATTGCACCAGTGAGGGCCCCAGCTTTCCCAGAGCCCTAAGCAAGAATTGACTTGGGCCCATCACCTAAACTGTATATCTGCATCTTTTACATTTACTTTGGTAGTAAGATGTTTGATCACCTGAACAGATTAAATACAGAGACAGGGGTGCCTTTCACTCATGGGCAGATTTGGCATTTTTCTTCTGTGAGAACTCGCTAAGATTTTTGTTGTTTTTTGTTGACATTTTGACAAATGACAATGCCATTGATATCTTAAAAATCAAGCTCAGCTGTGGAACATTTCAAGCACTCTTGGGGGCTCTTTATTGACCACAGGGGGCCTAAGCAGTTGCTTAGTTCACTTAGGTTTCAGGCTGGCCCTATAGTGCACTGCATTCAAGAGGAATCAAGGTGGCGCTTTCACTGATGCAGCTGTCTGACAGTGGACATACGTGACTATTTTTCAGTACAACAGGACATATATTTTACTTTTTAGTAATTAGAAGGCTCATATCAGAAAATCTTTGACATCTTTAAAATGTTTTCTGCTCAGTTTACACAGTTCATATATAGGACCTGCACTGCAAAATTACCCCATTTTGTGTGGCATTTTTATGATGTCACAAAAATCAGCATATTTACATTTGTCTGCCTATTTAGCATAATATAATTTAGTCTTCTCCATTCATAGTGAAGTAATAAGAAGTATTTTGAGTATTTTTACTACTTATTGAAAGAGGCACAATGGGCATCCAATATAAAGAGCCATAATTTACATATATCAATATTAAGGGTACAGAAACAAAAAGAGCTTGCATAATTCAAAGGGAATATGGATTGAGAAAAAAGTTTGGAACACGCTAATATTTTGATGAATTTTTTTGAGACATCAATCCTCATACAAAAGTGGACCTTATGGGGATAAAATACCAGAAAAATATATATATGAGCTATTTAAAACTCTCAGTGTACTAAAAAAAACCTACATCCTATAACATGCACGCTTCATTCATAATGTTTCAATGAGAGAGCGCCCTCTTGTGGACTAAGAGTCACAGAATTCTGAGTTTCAGCTGTCGGTGACCCAGTACTCAGTCCGCTCGGGGCTGTGTGGAAAAAGTTCCCCCTGGCAAAAGGTTCGGACAGAAACTGGAACGGCGTGGGAACAACACAAGCCGCTGTTAAAGTAAGCTTAATCTGTTCTAAAATTCACTGTTGATCGAATTGCGCACATTCAGTATTTGTAAAACGGCCAAAAATATTTACGCGATGTGAGCTCCGTTAACAAGTGAGGCTTTTCAGGGTGGGACAGTATATTTGGGACGGCTTTTATGTAGCGCCCAATCGAGGACTAGCGTTTATTAATGTCATTATATCATAACAAATGGCTGCCATTACATTACAGAACATTCTCCGACGTGAAAAGAGCAGGATAACGAGTTGTCCTAAAAAGATTGTATTTGTTAAGAATTCTCTGCAGACAAGACTGCTTTACTTCCTTTTTCCCAAATAAGGTCCAGTTGAGTCACCGGGAGTTTGGTTTATGTCTGGGAGTGAGGTTTCCTGTACTCAGTGTTTCTGTTCTCTTTTTGCTCCTTCAGGAGAGATCATTTGCGTGACGAATAACATCAACTCCTGTTCTGACAGTCATGTATCACGGAGCTAAGTTCACTTGCAAAAAAACGTGCACCCCAGCTTGTCAGGAGCAGCCTACTTCATTCATAATGTATTGGTTCACACTTTGAGTGGACATGATCACCTGGACTAGGATGCATCATATTGTGCATCATACAACTAACAGACAGCATTACTGGACAAATAGATAGTTTTGTTTACATAGTACATTTCCAGTTTTACCAAAAAATTTTTAAAGGCTAAATAGGATTTTCACTGGCTAGTTGGCATAACAGAGAAACAGGCCATAATAAGTTATACAATATTAGAATTTTACAATATAGAGTTTCAACATTTACAATATAAGGCTTTTTACAATATAGAGATGTAAAGTTTTAGAATGCTTTTAGATTGCTTATTAGAAATTGGAATCAATAATGTAGCAAGAACAACATTTTCAGGCATTTATTTCTGTTGTTATCAGCTGTGTAAGGCTGCTGGTTCCTTATTTTCAAAGCTTTTGAAACAGTTCTCTTGGGTTTCTGCAGTGCTGACACTCAAACACAGTTTAGAATCTTTGTTGTTTATCTTAATATGAACTGACAAGAGTTTAGTTATTTGAACTTTACAGGGTTATAATAGACAATTATTCTAAATCCTGTTCTCCTGTGTACCCCAAGCATTATCTTTAAATTGAACTTTATGTTGAGTGTTGACATTTCAAATGTCATGCGCTTAATCTTAATTGTCTTACTTCTCTAGACTTTGTTTAATGATCTAGTTTATTTGCAATTACTTGTTTGTCATCTTTCTACAATGTGTATGTTTTGTGTGTAAGAATGCCTGATGTGCTTTAAATGATCTGCATTGCTTTCCGAAATTATTGAGAAAGATAAGCAAAAGCGCCTTTTTGTTTGTATTTTGCTTACATTTTGTCTTGTAAAATGTGATAATACCAAGGATGAATATCAAGACCATTCCTTTATGCAAGATCTGTCCTAAATACTTAATAGTTCTTGGTCTTCACTTGTGGGTTCTCTTCTTCAGTGTATCTCAAAGGGTTCCAGTGGTCAAGGTACAGGGATGGTCACTGTTTTTGTGATTCTTTCTTACTGTGGATTTCAAGGAATACTTTAAACTGTTGATTCAATAAATGGATTCAGCCATGATCCATGGGTCTCATGCCTTTTACGACAAGATTCTAAAGGGCATTTGCAAGACAAACAGATCCACATCAGCACTCCACCACCCTTACTTTACAGGGGAGATTAGGTCCTTGTGACTTTTTAGGCCATACCCTCTTCTGGTGCCAAAAACTCTATTTTTGTTTTTGTTAATATTAGGTGAATAATTGCTCATGTTTGTGGTTTGATAACAGCAGGAGGGGTGTTCTTGTTAATTTGTCTTTGAAATGACATGACATGAAGGTGGTGTCTAATTGTTGTTTTGGTGCTGTTATTCCAGTATTTATACAGCTTGGGTCACTGGAGAAAGTTTTGCCTCTGCAAGCATAGGGCACACAATAGACTTTTGTTTTCTTTCAGGCAGCTCCAGTACTTTGAAACCTTAATTATTTCCCTAGTAGTGGAGATGAGTTATATAGTTGCTTTGGAGGATCCTGTTTATAAAAACAGCTTCACATAACTAATGCACCACCATACCATAACAGATAACAG
>JBBPDA010000039.1:16227052-16253449 GCA_037974385.1 Arnoldichthys spilopterus
CTGCATTGTCCAATTTGCCTTTGGCACAGAGAACAGGATCTAATTTTTTCAGAAAAAAATGCTAAAATGTGGACTCATCTAACCACAATATATGTCCACAATATGTATCCACTGTCTTTTGGTCCATCTGAGATGCGCTCTTGGTTTATATTTACAAAATACAGTCAGGTTGGTCAGCAAAACCATTGTCAGCTAAATAAAGGTTCAAGGGAATATAAATAGCATTTTATTGCATTTTGTGAAATGTCCCAACTTTTCTGGAAATGTGGATTGTACATAGATTGAAAATGAGCACACTAAAAAAACATAGGCAAAAAAGTAGTCAAAGAAAGTGGAGCTTTCCATAGTCATATCACCATTTTAGCACTTCAGTGTATAAGTAAAAGAACTATAAATAGTTTTTGAAAAAATGTAATTCTCCTATAAGCACTTTTAAAGCAGTTTGCATAAGGTTTTTTTATTGTTGACAGCAAACTATAATTCAGGATTTAGCAGTGTTAAGGACCTTACATGCATGCAGACAACTATTCAAATACCGTTTTAATGAGTGCCTCTGGTGTTATTGTGTTTAAACTGACCTATTATATTCAATGTAGACTAAGCTCAGTACGTGCAAAATGCACGTACATGTACTGGCACTAAAGCCTTCTTTCAGATAAACTCTTTTTAATGATCTTGTTTAACCACAATCACATGGTCTCTTCTTTCCAGTTCTTAGAGATACATCAACTCTACCTGGTCTTTCAAGAAAGTTACCTCTACCATTATGCTCAATGTACAGTGGTGCTTTAAAGTTTGTGAACTCTTCAGAATGTTCTTTATTTCTGCATAAATATGATCAAAACAAAATCAGATTTTCACACAAGTGGATAAAGAGAACCTAATTATACAAATCAGAAAAAATTATTATACTTGGCCATTTATTTTTTGAGGAAACTAATTTTACATAAGTGTGAGTGTCAAAAGTACATGAACCTTTGCTTTCTGTCTCTGGTGTGACCCCCTTCTTCAGCAATAACTGAAACTAAATGTTTTCTGGTAACAGTTGATCACTCCTGCATACTAGCTTGTAGAATGTTTGCCCATTTCTTTCTACAGAACAGCTTCAACAGAACAGCTTTTACTCTGGGATGATGGTGCGTTTCTTCACGTGAACTGATCACGTCTGAACATTACTCAACATTTCTTTTGGAATAAAGACCTTATTTTGGCTTGGCAATCCAAAACATTAACTGTGTTCTCCTTTAACCCTTCTTTAATAGAGCATCTTGTGTACATAAGGTTGTTGTCTTACTGCCTGTCCCACATTCTCTTTATTCACATTGGTTCACCTGCTTATTGTGGAATGAAGGCCTACAAGAGTTATTTCTGCTAAAGGGTACAAAACCAGCTTCTGAGGCCAGGGGTGTACTTTAAGTTCAAGTTTATTGTCATGTACAGGTAACAATGGAACATCATTACCAGCAATGAAATTCTCAGAAGCTCATCAGAACCTCTCAGAACTTCTTGAAGTGTTTTTATCTGTTGTTATGAAAGTGTTCAACAGTTCAGTAGCCTGATGGCTTGTGTTCACCAGTTCAGTAGCCTACTTACTTTCTTCACAAATATTATATGACAGACAAATATTATATGTCTGTTGAAATTTCTGTTGAGTAAATAAGTTTTCCTTGTAGTGTTGTTCATATAACAAAAAATGATTCAGTGTTTAAACTTAGTAAGTAACCTGGTTGCCTTAACATTTTGAGTTCATTATAGTTTACACACTATCACATTCAGACCCCAATCCAACTTAATGGAAGCACCACTATATCTAGTGTGTATAAGGTGGGAGACACATTCATGTTGAAACTTTTCAGAAAGAGTGTATTTGGTACGTGTGAGAACACATGCTGTGCTTTCCATGAATTAGATGAGATTATGTGCTTTTTAGGCCTTTCCGCACCTTTGTTTGGTTTGCTCTGTGCTGGGTCTTGTGCTTGTGAGTCTTTGCTTGCAAATGCAAAACTGAATACCATTTGTTTTGCATCTGTATCTGTGTTGTTTGCTGAGATTTAATAAGGAAAGCAATAGACAAGTAAAGCTGATCTTACTTTGGTTGGTTTAGGCCAGGCTAAGGCCAACAGAGAAATATCAGATCCTTAGCAGCAGTCTGATAAATCACATACATTCTTAGCGTCAGCTGGAATTCTTTGGAGCGATACAATAGAAGCACAACAATTGGTTTCTTGAGTCTTTCATTATGTGCTTTTTAAAATAAAAAATAAAAAACAAGAACAGAAAATGAAACCCTCAAAAGAATCTCAATGTAATGTAAAGGTTCTACACTGATTATTTTTCTCGTAGAGACATTCATTCAAGCCATGAGCCTATTAGGGACCTATATTTTTAAGAGTGCAAAGTTGTAGCTAGTGTATCCTTTTTTGTCTTGTTGTGAAGAATGATTATCCAACCCATTAAGTACTTTATTCTTTCTCCTTTTATTTAATAGATTTCATTACATTAACTGATATGCAGCAATATAGTAAAGAAAAAAATGAATTAAGCTTAGAAAACGAGACCCCAATCCAACTTAATGGAATGGATTGAGTATTGAGGAAAACTATGCCAGCAGCTGCACTGACATATGAGTGCTGACTCACTTATTCTCTCTCTCACTCTCCCTCTCCATTTGCCTCCACCTCTCTCATACACTCTGTCCCTCCCCCAACGTCGCTGCTCCTCCCACTTTTCCTCTTCTCTGTTACCTCCCTCCTCCCCTCCTCCCTCCTTTTGACCAAACAGAAGGTGCTTTCACTGCATGGGACACACTGGGGAGAGAATGTAGCCGGGGAATGTGCAGAGGACACGACAGGAGCTTTTGAACGTGACTTCTAGGCTGTCACCAAAAGACTTGTCCTTCAACCCAGTAGAGGAGTCAGGGAGCAACTTGAGTAAGTAGCCCCACAGGACAATTACACACATTACCAATAATGGACCTCTGCGTACGGTACTGTTGCTGCAATCTGTTGTCTAATTTTCATTCTGTATCTCTGGCCTTATGGGCACAGATATCAGAACTAATGTATCTATTTCTGACAATAGATGTCTTGAGTTATTACATGTAAAATGCAATAACGTAACAAGATTTTATTCTTCGTGACTTTAGAATATTTTTGTTGCTTCATTCTTCGTGAATTGTTCACCCTGTGTAAATAACAGCTTATGTTTTTTAAAAGGGATAATAGATTTTCTAAGTTTTGACACATGATTTTGATAATGATGTTTATTTGTCAAGGATATTAAGCAAATATCTTTAAAGTAGATGTGTAAGATGTGAATTTGATATACTAAATGGCATCTGCCACTTTGTACAGGTGGCCCATTCAACTGCCACTAAGTTCGCAATTGCACAAAGCAAACATAAAAAGCAGTGTCATATGAAAGTTCTTGGCTGTCATCCTAATATCATCATAGTTCACGGTCAGGTTGAGCTATAACATTATCGAAAAATCTTTTAAAAAGTCTTTCTGAGTATTCATATCTGAATGTTGTTGCTGATCTCAGGTTTTTTTGTTGAAATATTCCTGGCTTGTGTGTGCTTGCTTGGGGGTACTTTATTCAATCAGCGAATGTTCACATATCTTTATGCTGAAGCTGTGCTGCCTAGGTTTCAGGCTTAGTTTGTGAAAGTTGAGAAGAATTTATATAGCATTCATATGTCCCTGTATTGAGGAAGACATAAGAATTCGTACAAGAATCCCCTGTGAACATGTGCTAGCTTTAAATAGCAATGCTATTAATCTAATACATACTGTGTTGTTGATTTTCTAAGTGAAAATATGTGTATTTATGTACTTATTCACAACATTAAACTACTATGTAATTGCAGGGTTTAACCCTTTCCAGCATGTGGAAAACTTTTATATATTTAAAAAATATTTTCCAAATAGAAAAAAAGAAATTGTTCTCTAACATTTGCAGGAAGAAAATGCCTTACTTTAATTTGCTCCCTGTAGAGGATATTGACTATTAACTAATTTGACTGAGCATTCTTATACAACTATATACAAATTTCAAAATACCTCAGTCTACTATGATAAACTGGATCAAATCAGCTCTACAGTTGTTTCTGTTAGTTACCCACATTGTAACAAGTTATAATTTAATTAGGCTCTTTTTTGTTTCAAAGCAGTGATGGACATATCTAGAATAGCTGTGTAGCATATGCTCCCCATCTCACTGTCCAAGAGAGCAAGTGAAGGCAATTAAAATGTCCCAGCTGAGTAGCCTACACACGTAGTTCCACAGTCTGGAGGAGCTTAATTTACCTAATTGTGTACTGTTACACAGACAAAATGAAACACTTGGAATTATGTTTTTTTTCCCTTAAATTTATTTTTCCCTTCAGTGCAAATTGACCAGTGCTGTTTAGATATAAGATATACATCATAAGGTTTAACTGTGAGAAACACTTCTTCTTGAAGGGGCTTATTACTTCACACGTCTGCATCTACTAACCTTGACACAGCTAGGCTGCTTTGCTTGCAATGTTTCAAGTGAAATTTATAGTAGAGTTAGTGAACTTGAGTGACACCGTATGACTGGTATTTACTATCAAATTGTCCTGTGCATCATTTGTAACTTATTGTAGTGTGCTTCTGGTTATGGTTTGCCACCGCCCTGCATCTGAAGGACTAATTTTGAGAGACAGAAAACTGTTAACAATGAGAAATTAAATCAACAAATGTATTTAAAATTAAGTAATTTAATGCTTGTTTAAAACGTTTTCTTAGGTTTAAGGTAGCACAGCTGCGATTATGAGTTACATGTTACAGATTAGTAAATAATGTTATGAGGCTATAAAAAGACCAGAAATTATCATGACCTTCATGATGTTTGATGTATACATCAACTTCACACATTGCTGCCTTATTAGAGGAAAATTTACTGAATGCACTTAACTCTGAACGTGGTGTGTCAATGTATGCTGGCGGATGGAGTGGAAAACCTATGGGAGAGGCTGTAGTTTGAGGTTAATGTTTAACTTGCAGGCTGTCCGTTTAAGTATGTGTTTGATCTGCTGTGCTGATTTTGGATAAATCTTAAATAGCACTGTATTAAATATACGATATTTATATGATTTAAATCATGAAGCTATGGCTTCTATACTCCAAATAGTGCACTATATATTGGGGAGGGAACCATGCAGCCCATGGCTGAATACCAAATGATATAATGCACTATTTTGGTGTAGAACCAATATTTAATGATCTATGATGTACACTACACAGGGAATAAAAAATCTATTTGACTTTCACTCTTGGAGATATAATAATCTGTGTCAGGTCAAGGGAGGAGACAGCTTGTAATGATGTAATGATCTTTACAGTGATTGTCAGTTGCCTACATAGCAACATTGGCTGTTTTAACATAGTGTATTATTGCAGTGGTCAGGGTAGATAAAATTAATGATCTGATTTAATCCTTCATGACTAGTACACATCTTTGCTGTGGCTTTTGTGTATGCTCACCTCACATGTGCAAGTCACAAGAGGCAGTTTTAGGCATATAGTCACTATAGTGGTCCAGGAGGTCCAGAAGGAGAACTATTTTTTATATATAAAAATTTAATTATTGCACCCTTTCAGTCCATTGTTAGTGCAAATACAGAGCATTGACCGATAAATAAAGAAAAGAGTGTTATGAGGTAATTTTGATATTAATTAAAGGTACATTTTAAAAACAGTGTATTAATATTTATGCGATGCTGATTTGCACCAACACGATCAAAACTAAGCATCTAGGTGCATTGTATCACAGTAAATTGGCACTTCTTTCTACACTCTTAAAAACAGCATAGCCATCTTTTAAATAATATACTGTACTTCCAGATAATATAAATGTTCTTAACCAGTTAGGGGTTCTTTCAAGAATGCTTACATCATGTGGAGGTTCTTTTAAAAAAACCCTGCACACAAAGAACAATGCATTGAAGAGTTTTGGGGAACCAAAGGTGGTTTTGTGGAATCATGAAAAGGACTCTATACTCATCTTTATATTTAAGAGCAAATAGATGTGATTTTTCAGACTGAAAAACGTATAAAGCTGTCATGTGTTTTTGCCAAATTACAACACATAATAGCAAAATTTTTACTTCAGAATCATAATTCATACTGAATGTGAAGTGTTCTTTTATTCCCGTAATCATAATAGTTTCTGACAATTTAAAGACTTGTCGAAATTGGATTTAAATGACATTCCGTACAAACCATTTGGTTAAAGGTGCTTAAGATCATGCCCATTATTCCAGCCAAGTCATACATGCTGTACTGGACTATTGACCAACATTTGTCATTGCTTTATTCTAAACCACTACAGAAAAATGAGGTATTAGGTTAGGTCTTTTTTGAGCTCTGTATGAATTTTCTAGCTCAGCAAAAGTAAAGATATGTCAGAGGCTTCTGCTTTGACTACAGTGACCTAACGCTTTCCAGGCTTTTCTGACCTAGCTAGACCTGGAGCATGTGTCTGAAATGTGTTTTTGATATCAGTTTATATGATTTATATAGCTTTATGACAGTTTGTTAGCTCCAATATTAACGCCTTCTTTATATGTGTACTTGTGTTAGTCATCACTTTGTGGGAAACTGTTGTTATGTTCCAGACATTACTGGAAAGAAAGAACTTTTTTTGAGATTCCACATTAAAAAGCTCACGATTCATATTACGTGCCCTATTTTAAAAGTATAATCCTGTTCAGGCAGCCTAGGATACAATATCCACAATGCTTTGTGTTTGGGCTTCTTTGTGCAATTATTTGTCCTTGAACACCTTTGGCAGTTCTGGCTTTTTAATGCTAGGGAGAGCGTGCAGGATAGCATGTAGGCAGTGGGCACTGTTTGTTAGCCAACACCATCAAGATAGTGGGCTGATAGGTGTTGGCTAATCTCTGAACTGTGTGACAGGATCTGAAAACTTCTTCAGTGTAAATTCTAACCCTGAATATGAATTATTTTCAGTACTTTAACCAAACGTACAAAATATATCTGACTTAAATTATGTACTTGAAATATAACTATTGAAATATATATTGATAGAAATATATATTGGTATAAAGTCAGTATAAAGGTAATATTAAAGACATAGATTATAATATAATAAGAAATAATGCATAACAGAATTTAAAATACACATAAATAAAATAACTATAGAAAAAAGAAACTGAGGCAATACATTAAAAGAATGGTGGGGTTTTCATAGTTTCCTTGGAGTTGAACAGAAAGTAAAGTATTGCATTTTTGAGGGAAAAATTTGAAATTTACAGTTTATTATATTTTCGCTTTAAATATGCAATATAAGTCTAAATATTTTTTGTTAGTACTTCAAAACTTAAATGATTTGTCCTTTTTGTGACTAAAAGGAATCAAGGTATTATTTGACTATTATTAAATGGTTTATCCTTGATTTTACAACCATAAAAGGTAATTTACTCCTACTTCTTATCACCACACCCCTGCTTCACTGTACGAACTAGTAATGGCTTACACACATCTGGTAAAGCTTCTGGTAAAAGGAAGTAACTTGCAGGAAGCTACATATTGTTTTCCTTATAACCGCCTGTTGCCTTCCTTCTTATAAGCTATTGTCTACGTAAAGAGTGGCCTGACAGCAATTCTGCATTTGTTTACACATGGATGTAAGGGATTAAACCTTGCCACTGCCTTTCATGTAATCATCATTTAAGAGCTTGAGGCAGCAAGACCTTAACTATCACTAATCAGTAGATACACACACACACAAGGTCAGATACACCGCTGATGAAAGTGATCAGTGATACTATTGGAACAAAAGCCATGGTAAGATGGAGACAGTGGGAGACAGAGGCAATGTGTCAGCTGTGTGGATATAAGGACTACGGTATGCATCTTTTTTGTATTTTGCCCCTTTTTTGTAAAGGGGTGTTTGATTTTCTGTCCTGTGTGATCATCCTGTAAATGTTATGGAGAAGGTACAGAAGTGCAATTTGTAGAGGTTTTAGAACTGAAAGAAAAGTGTTTACAGTCACAGACTACAGATATGATATTCCTAAAATTCCTCCCTGTATGTTTATTCTATTTTTAGGGCTGTCAGGACTGTTTGGTTACACTTGATTTTCTGATTTTAATATGTATTAAATTGTACCTCCTTTATGACATGGTAATGTTAAGTTGTAGTTTGCATTGATGTAATTTTAAATGTGGATAATGTTTATATGTATACTTTTAAAAATTTATTTTTAGAATATTTTCCATGTATTTTTATATCTTAGAAAGGTTGTGCATGGTTTGTTAAGTCTGTTTTGTTGTTTTACCTTTTTCTACAAATAATTGCCAACGTACTTAGTAGGTTACCCAATTATGAGTATAATCAACAATGACAACCCTGCCCTAAGGAGTGACATTCTGTGCTTTTTGAAACCTCTAGTTTCCTATAGAACTGTGTCTATTCTTGAATGCAGCTCCTTCTGTGAATGATTTCTGAATGGGGGGGATCTACTCTTCTCACAGAGAATTTGTAAGGATTATGAGAGGAAGAGTGAGTTCACTGGAAGAATGGAGATGAACAAAAAACTAGGGGCACTAACGCTGACTCTATACTGTTTAAAAAAGATGACAAAAGGTTTACTTACAAGATACCATGACAATAATGCCAATGAAAAAAAGGTTTGTAATGGATGCCTCTTTACATAAGTATTATTTTAAATGACACATGAGTGTGAATAATTTAAAACATTTAAAATAGTTTGTCAGTTCAGGGCTAATGAAGATAACTTCCACTAAAAACACTTATCACTCAATGCAGCTTCAGTTTATTGGGTTGGGAAACATTTGATGCTTTCAGTTAAAAACCCTATTTCCAAAAAGGTGGGAAATTTTCCAAAATGCAACAAAAACAACAATCTGTGGTATGTTAATTTACCTGACAAAAGTACAAAAAAAGAATTTCATTTATTTTACTCACCAACATAATTTTTTAAAATATACACACATTTAGAATTTGATGGCTGCAACAGACTTAACAAAACTGGGACACTGGCAGTGTGTGTTATACCAGCTTTCCTTTGAATTTTATTTTTGAATTGATTTGGACCAGAGGATATTAATTGTAGTAGTTTTGCAATTAGAAATTTTGTCTGTTCTTACTTGAATTAAAATATTAGCTGCTAAACAATCCGTGTTTGCTCTAATTCTCCTCTCTGTGATGAGTCACTCATTTTCAATAGGACACCAGCAGCTGGCCAGTCAAGCACATGCATGCTGTTGTAGCCCATGGAGAATGTCTGTCATTGTCCTGCTGAAACATGTCTCTTTAAAATCCTAACATATGCCTCAGAGTCAATGGTACCTTCACATACATGTAACTTACCCATGCCATGGGCCCTGATGCACCCCCATACCATCATGGATACTGACTTTTGCATCTTTCGCTGATAACAATAAGCCGGTAAAACAAATGTAAATCTTTTCTTTGTAATTTTGTCAGTTAAATAAAGCTTCACGTGAATTACCATATAACAGATTTTTGTTTTTATAAAATTGGGTTTGTAATTCGCTTTTAAAAGTTGAACCTTTTTATATACGTAAGTCAGTGTGAATGTTGCATTTGTTAGCCAGCATTCAGGTGTTTGGGTGTTTCATACTTGGTCTTATTAGTGTGTGGATATGTGCTCATAAAGCCCCACTGATGTATGTGTCATGTGACCAATCCAGTTCATAGTCCTCTGGTCTCCTAGGAGACTGTTCAGAGTGCATGTCTCTTTCAGCCAATCACAGACCAGATGCTCACTCAACATTCAGCTAGCTCCTCCCCCTCATGCTCATTGTTTAATTCAAGTGTTATATTCAGTATGGTTTTGACATGGTATGGTTTATCTCAAGTACCTCCCTTCATCATGTTTCCTTTTGTCATTTCTGTTTGTTTATCTCTTTCTGTCTCTCCCTCTCTTTCTCTCTGTCTCTTTCTCTCTCTCTTACTCTCTCCCTTTCTCTCGCTCCCTTTCTGACTCCCTTTCTCTCCCGCTGCCCCCTCCCTCTTTAGCTCTCTGTAGCCTGTGTGACAAAACACACGTACACACCCTCTTGCTACAACACGGCTGGCACAGAGCATGGCTGAGTGGGTGCCGGCTGGCCTTGAGATATCCTACACTTCAACTTTGCTCCCCATATGACCACTGATAGAGAGTTGACTCTTTTGACCAGAAATAAGCTCTGTTAATTACTTTCTGTTCATTCTGAGTCATTTTTGCAACAGACAGTTCCAGCCACACTGAGTTTAATGCTTTTTCGCAGCCTTGCTTGTTTAATTATATTTATTAGAGGACATTTTCTTGTTTTCTCCCTGAAAACTAAGAAAAACTCTTTTGATCTTTTGTTTTTCAAATCACAAAGTTTACAGTAAGTAATTTCCTTATGCATATAATATATATTTTTCCACACTGACATTATTACACTGTATGTATTGTTAATTGAATTTTGTTTGGTTTTGTATTGTTTGATTTTACACATATTTGTAATATTAGACATATATGGGAATGGTCACTCCTGCTTTCCACAATCATTTTTTATGAAATCACAAAAGTAAGAAAGAAGTTCTCATCTGAATGCATTTACACTTTGCATAATAGTTGTTTTCGTCTTCTTAGAAAATCCTGTGCAATTTATGACTTTTCTCAGGCACTGCAGTCATATTTTGGCAATTTAAAAACTTTGACCAATGAATGAATGCATGAATGAAGGAATGAACAAACAAACAAACTAATAAATAAAACTATTTTTAGGGTTTTGTTTTTACTTCTGTATTGTAAAGGTAATGTCATTTATTAATGAGCAAACACCATAATATTTATCAGCAAATCTTTGCATCAATACCCCCTTAGCACAGTAGTTTATTTATAGTAGTTAGAAGTAGTAGTTAGTTTATTCCCATACTAAATATTAAATAACCATGTTTTGTTCAGTTTTGTTAGTAAACAAGCTGTAATTGAAAAAATTAAGTTATGCCTCTCTGGGTGACCCTGTTGTGAGGTAACCTGTTTTTTTTATTCTACATATTTGTGATGCAACATTTTTTTTTCAACCTATCTTATCCTTTAGAATTAAACAGGTTGTGCTAATAAGACTAATGTATGTAAATGATCTCTGTTCTAATTGGCTGCCCTTTATTATGCCTTATTATTCAAACATTTGTTAGAATTCTTTATAACTTTAGTGTGAATGGATGTGGCTGATATAGACTAAATAAAGAAAATATGCATTTTTGTTTTGCTGTTTTTGCATTGCATTGCATTTTAAACATTGTTCCAACTTTTTTGGAATTTCAGTTGTACTGGGAATTGTACATTATAACAATATTTACATATACAACAAAGCATTTTAGAAAAATAAGAAAAAAAACATTAAGTCAACCAACAAAAGAGGAAAATTCAGTTAAGGATCTTTAATGGGGGCAGTCTTTTCCAGAGCTATGTGCACTGTACAAGTAAAATAAACTCTTGTGGGGTGACAAAGTTCAAAACATGCTACTTTTGCAGAATAAAGATACTTGACTGTGGCATAATGACATTTAATATGTTATGCTGATTTGAAATGCGATATTAAAGCATTGTTATTCATGGGCTTGAAAAGATGAATTCAGTTCTGCCAGTCCACTGCAGCTAAGTGAGGACCTATCCCCTTACAGATCAATGCACAGTGCAGGCTGCCCTGCTTACAGGAGAAAGCGATATGGGGTTATACAAAAGAAACACTGTTGTTTTCCCATGTGTTCCTTTTCCCCACGCTCTGAAAACTAAAAGGTTTGAGAGAATAAGTTGCTAGGTTAAACTCTGACCATTGTAGAGGTTGTCCATGTGTGCTAGCAGCAGATTTGTGTTATCTCACCTAGTTTCTAGGCAAAATGAAATAAAAACTATGGGATATTTTGTCATTTTTATTTTCCTTTAAAATAAATATATTATCACAATTTATTAGCGTTAACTCCCGAAATGAAGTCCCGACATGCAGTCTTTAAACCATCATTTTTACAACATTGATTTGTAAGGAAAACATGACACCTGTTCTAACATGGCTGCAGTGATTGGCTGTTTCCTCCTATGGTTCTGGAAAATTTTAAAAGCAATAAATAGTTTGCAGTCCACATATATTACATAGTGTATGACAGTTTGCATTGTAAGTTGGATTAAGGTCAAATGTTGACTTGCTGGTAATTCTTGTAGTACAATGAGGCAAAGCAGCTTTTTCTTCTCAAAAGATTTGGAATTCTTTCTTAGATCCGTCTAGCACATTTTGTTTACAAAAACACAACAGAAAAACTACTCAATTATTGTTATTATTTATATTTTTATTAATAATGTTATTATTATTTTACAGTGTATATGACATTATGGGAATAAGTAAAATTAGTTCTGAGCTTTGTTGAATGAATGTATGAATGAATGTGTCATGTGCTTTTTAAATGTAAACTCAGAACTTTTCTATTGGTCCATTCATTTTATATATATGAAGATGTGTGTGTGTGTGTGTGTGTGTGTGTGTGTGTGTGTGTGTGTGTGTGTGTGTGTGTGTGTGTGTGTGTGTGTGTAAATAAATGTAACACAGACTAAAATTAAAATATACAATAACTGTACATTGTGCATTTAAATAACTATACATGCTAAAGTGTGAAGTGATGTGATTGTAAACATTATTGTAGACCTATTTCTGATTGGAAGTCAGGTAGAATGTGCCTAATGTTATGTGATTGTGAGTTGGGGGTTATCAGAACAGTTTAAACCTGATTAAGAACTCTTATAGCATAAGGACAGAGACCTCTCTTGAAACTCTCTGATTTTAGCAGTTTAAACAGTTACTGTGTTGAGTAGAGTCTCTGATTTTACTGGATGCTCTTGTACTGTGTCTCCTGATATAAATGTCCTGCAGAGGTGGTAGATCTGACCTGGTGCAGTGTTCTGCTGCCCTGTTCACTTTTATGGGGTTTTTCAGTCCTGGACACAGCTGTTCCCAAACCAGGAGGTGATGTTCTATGTCAGTACACTGTTCACAGCACCAAAGTAAAAGGACATTTAAGGATAATTAAGGGAACTCTAAATTTATGCAGCTGTCTCAGGTGGTAGAGACACTGCATTACCTTTTTGGAGTTGGCTTCTATGTGCTATGTGAGTATAATATGCATTAAATTAGGGTTTCTGCTGAATTTAAGTCCTAAAATGTATAAAATGTAAAAATTTGAAATTAAGGCTAAACATTAGGATTTTATGCACTAGGTCTTAAGTGGCTTATGTTTTGGTCTTAAATATCATTGTGAAATTGAAGATGCTTGTGTCACTTTTTGGCCGGGGGGTTGGGGTATTTGAAGTCCTGACCTGGATACCACAGAGGTTCCCTTGACCAAGCTACTGTTCCTTTGGGACTGTTGATAGCTGCACACTGTTCCATATGTGATACTTTGTTCAATAGTGGTACCTGGGTCAAGACTTGAATCTGTGGCCAAGGTTCTAACCATTAGGCTGCTACTTTCCACGAGTGTGAACACACAGTTTGGTAAATATGAATACATTTGTTTCTTTTGTTAGTTATTCTAAGACTCTAAGATTTTCTTTTATGTCCTTTCTACTTTTTACCACCTTGGACACAAAATTGGTCTTAAATTTAATTCCTAACAGTCTTAAAAGGTCTTAAACTGTCTTAAATTTGACATGTTGAAACCTGCAAAAACCCTGATTTAATTTTTTTATATCTGTTCTTTCCTATAGGTCATATTGCTCTATATCTGTCTGGATCCGTTGTCTCTGGTCCACTAGAGGGCAGTGCAGTATTTCACAGAAGGACACGGAACACTTCCGGCCCCTTTGGCCTGCACCTGCTACCGCTTTTTCCTGCCCCTGTTACTTCTCCTCCAGCCTGCCCCCTAGAGGGCCTCCTGGAGCCCCGGGCGTCCTTCAGCCTCCAGGGGGAGCAAGAGGAGGGATGTGGCTCCCTGTCCCAGCACCTCTGCTTTGCTCCTGGAAACATAAGACATGGCCCTGTCCTGGATAAATCACACCAGGATGTGTCCACTCTCACAGGTAAGAGTATTCCATAGCTGTTGATTTAAATAAGATTGAAGTGGTCAGCAAATCCTTACAGCATTTCAGAATTTTTGTTTATTGCATTTATTGCAGTGCTCTTCAGCAGGTCCCTTAAACCATGTCAAGTTGTTAATAATCCCAAATAAGCTTGCTGTTCTGGTCTCTGACACTGTATTGCTTACAATTATCAATACACATGGACATAAGTATGGACAATGTTCAGGCTTAAAGTTTGATCTGTGTTTAAGTTAAATTTGCAGGGGCAGCTGTTTCTGGAAGCAAAGTTTGTTTTTTTTAATATACACCACTTGTAGATGATTTTCCTCACAAGAGGATATTTTATTTTAATTTATTTTACTTAGATATCTTTTTAAGTTTCTTACCAGACTCATAGGCATCCACAACCTGTGCTTTTCTTTTTCCATGTGACTGGTCTGTTTTTTTTTTATGTTTTTAAATGAAAATTATGAAATTTATTTATTTTCAGTTATGAAAATGACTCCAAAATTTAAATTTTATTTGTTGGCGTATAATCACCTTTTTCTACAGACACTGTAGGTTAGTTTGCTTGTTCAAATATGTTGAAAAACTCAACAATTTCTATGGGATGAACTTATTTTTTCATATGACTTTATTGGAGCCAGACATTAAGATATTTTAAATTATCTTTTATTTTTTAAAGGAATGCCAATTATTAGAACAACCTGCATTTTATCTTAGCTAGCCTTTTGTTAAGATAACAGAACTGAGTCTTTATTTGCATTAATGTTTGATGATGTGGAAGAAAGGATCTGATATCAGTAATTCATGCCAGATATGTTCAGCTCCTTCTTTGTAGTGTTGGTTTTCAGAACATTTGGAAGCAAATCAGCCCTTTGGTTACTCTTACATACCTACAACAACAACACATACTACAAAAACAACACATATTAAAAAAACGATGTCCTTTCTACAGGGGATCCTGCTTGCGTAAGAATTACTCAAGACTAACACTGGCCAATTTAAATGAGGGGAATTTTAGTGAAATACACTGGCCATTAACTGGACACCGGAAAGCTTTTGACAGGACATACTTTGCACAGTGAGCAAATTAAGCACAATGAACCGAATTAGGAAAATGAAAAACAAATACAAAACACTGATTTTGCCTTCATATAGCTTTAAAACTGCTTTAGAAAACTCTAAAAATGTACACAAATGGCACCAGGGGTTGAAACCCTTCTTCACATTTTTGGGTGCCTATTATTCAAGGTAGTTTTCCTTGTGTGAAATAATTATATTTTGACCAATAATCAAATTCAAATCCAAAAAAAGGATTACTAAGGAAACAAAAGAATACATGGGTTCCAATTTTTTAATCTGCTGCATTACCATCTTTCTCTAGTAGGGATGCAACACAGACAGGCATTCATTAGCTAGAAGTTTAACCCTCAGTATACTGCTGAAGAAAAGATTAAAGAAATTTTCAGAGTATTCAAAATCAAGAGTGGTATGATTGTAACATTGTTAAACATTAAACGTGTTAGCTTTGTCTTATATGTGTAAAATATATTTTTTTTGCTGTCATATATAAATATAATTGCATAATTAATGTCATTTATATAGTTATGCAATTGTAAATAATATTATTTTAAATTATATAATGAATATAATTTATTGCAATTAATATAGCAGTCATAGAATTATTTACAGTTACACTGAATTTGACTTATGTATAGACATACTATAAACTTGCAAAAGCATGACTGCATGCACAACAATGAATATTTGTTAGATTCAAACCATGATACATCTCTTCTTCTACTTGCAAACAGGAATGGATTGAATTGAAACATGCATCTTTCACAGATTTTTTTCACTTCATCCAATGAGCTACTAGTAAACAATACGTGTATCAAATTAAACCATGCTTTTATAATAGCTGCTGATAGCTATGACTTCTAAAGGCTATATTAAGCTGTGTAAATGCAGAATCCTGTAAAAAATGAAATCTGAAAATTATTGGAACTCTAAATACTCTTTTCATGATCTGTCTGTCATATACAAACACAGATCTGTGTTCAGGTGTGGATTTACCTGAGGTGGAGATAGTGAGTTTGCTGACTGAGAAGTTACCCAGATACACTCTGCGGGCGGACCACGTGTTTGGGTATGAGCATGACGACTGGCTGCACACTCCACTACTGCCACCAGAGGCTGCTCTGGGTCTTACGTATGAGCAGATTGATGAAACCCTCAAATACTTCTGTGAGTCTGCGCTCTCCTTTTATCTTCCTTTGCTGTTTTACAGATTGCAGCTATTTGTGTGTTCAGAATGCACCTCTCCAACTGTCTGCTAGTTCTATTGTCAAGTACACTTTATAACAGGCTACACTGTAAGACTGTAGAGTGTAACAGCTGCTTTGTGGTTATACTGCCCTACATTACTAGCCTAGTACATCTAAACTTTGGTCAAGAGAATAATACAAATTCCATTAATCACCTTAAATTGCTTATAATTCCATAACTTCTGTAACTGATGTGCTATTGGTTTGTGGACCATAAACATTTTGATATTTGGACTGTGAATAATAATGTACAATTTATGTTGTTTTCTTGATCCCTCTGGGTCTTTGTGTGAATAACACCTTTAGCTTTATTTTTATACCATGAGAGATTTCTCCTTTGTGCAATAATCTTTATCTCTTCTGAGGTATGTATTCATCACACTATATACAGATATGATAGTTTATGGTTCAGTCCAGTTATTGTTATAAGTCCAGAGGTCTGCAGTCTAGTGCCTGTAACTATCAGTTAAAAGAGTACTGAGTATGAGGGGGAAGTTTGAAAATAGGTCAAACAATAAAGACGGTTCCAAAATGACCAGGAAAAAAACATGTATTGCCATTTTCAAAATGGACCATCAATGGAAATCGTGTAAAATTATGAAAGGAGTGACAGTAAAGATGGAAAACTAAGAAACAATTAAAAGGCTTAACTGAAAAATATTTGGCAGAAAATATATATAAATAGGTTTAATATGAACATGCATTGTAATCATACAAATAAAAACTATTTGTTGCCATCTCACTGAGAGGGTACATTTTAACTGATGATTTTTAAAAGAATAATCGTTCTATTATAACCAAGTATAATTGAGCAATCATTATCAGCGCTATACTTTATGTATTTTTATGTTTGTAAGCAATTTCAAATCTCTTATATTAAATATATTTTGGTGAAAATGAATAAACTGTTATAGGTTTTAGAATGAAAAGAGGGGAACTGTATGTTGCATTGCCCAGGCCACTGTGAGTTGTTTACAGCAAGGACCTATCCCTATCCCTGTTCTATCTCCCTATACCTCCTCCTGGAATTAAGTTAAACTCCCACTTGCCCATACTGTATGACCCTAAACACTGTGAAAGGATTTAGAGAAGTAGGTTGACCCCTTATGCAATTTCTGGTAAACTGCGCTAAACCATTAGCAACTTCTCCTTGTGTCTCCTTTTGAACCACTTAGAGGTGGTTATCTTCAGTGCGACTTTTCACCACTAGGGCTGTGCCTGTTTCTTTCTCCTCCTCTTTATAATCTTGATTGCTTCACTTCCGCATGGCCACAGATGCCAAATACCATTAAGCCGATTAACTGCCTGCTTTTTAAGTATAATTAGCCCCTTCTGGTGCTATGGGCGGCCTCTCCCGGCCAGGCAGCGTCTTGTCTGGGCCTTGTTTCAGCTGTGCTGACGTCATTACGGCCAGTTCAGCATGGACAGGTCACCATCCTGCCTCGGTGCAGCCAGATCTCTTCAGTACTTAGGTGGACTAGATTTAGCGATTGTCCTAGCACTTTCATGTCTATTCTATTAGGGTGGGAGATGGGCTTAGTGGGTTTTGTGGACACACTTAAAGGCTATTTATGAGATTTGAGTGGATTCTATGGTAAAGCCATTCACAAATCCTGAGTAGAAGCACTGAAATTAGAAGATGTTATGTTCACTCTGCTAATAATGAAACAAACCTGTTCTATGCAAAAGTTCTTAACAGGTTTCCCTATACCATGTAATGACCCCCAAACGAATAAGTTGTACCACCTTTAGTTGCAACATCTGTGCCCACTTTACTGTGGAGGAAATGACCCACTCTATTAAGTTCTGCCACATTTGAAGGCTTCTGAGCAAGAAATGCACATTTAAGGACCATTAATTTCATTTTTTTAGTCATTCTGAGATGGACACGCTCTTGTGCTTCAGAGAATCGTCTTGCTGCATAACTCAACTAGTCTAGAGCTCTTTATCATGGACAATGTTTTTCACTTATGGCAAAAAGATTCCCTTCACCTTTACACTGATACCATCATATTTGACTTTTGTTGTAATGTTCTTATTGTGGAATGCTGTTTTGTTATTGTGGAATGCTTTACATAAGATGTAACTGCAATCATGAAGCATTTATGTCCCTTTTGGTTAGCAGTGGTTTTTGGCTTTGTTTTCTTTTGAACACAATTTATGGCATCTTGTCTGTTACTAATAGTGGAATCATCATTTTGACCTTTTCTGAAAATAGCAAAGACTTCAGTTCCTGAAGTATTTGTCTGGAGTCTTTTGTGACTGAAATGAGCTGTGAATGTTGTTCCAAGTTTTCTCGCTGTGGTTTGTTGGAGTCCCAAATTCTTAGAAATAGCTTTTGTAACTCTATTTAGATTAATATTTCAATAACTTTCTTTCACATCTCTTAAGAAATTTATTTTGATCACGGCACAGTATGGTGCTTGCTGATACCCTTTAGCCTACATTCGCATTGTTATTTTTAAGAGATGTTCAGATTCAAACTACTTAATTCTAATGATCAACTAAATTTGTTTAATTTATTAACTGAGTAATCAGTAGGTTGACTGGGCAATTACTTTTTCAGACAGGTTGGTTGTAGCTGATGCCTGAAAACTTTTTACCTTCAATGAATGAAATGATCATTTAAAAACTGGATTTTGTATTCACACAACAATAGAAATCAGGAGGGGGCAAATCATTTTTACAGCATTGTACATGGTATTTACTTAATTCTTCCAATAAGTATTTAAAAT
The DNA here is from genome assembly GCA_037974385.1 of Arnoldichthys spilopterus. Lineage (NCBI taxonomy): Eukaryota > Metazoa > Chordata > Actinopteri > Characiformes > Lepidarchidae > Arnoldichthys > Arnoldichthys spilopterus. The sequence continues at coordinate 16,246,198 of JBBPDA010000039.1, forward strand.
GCATTGTTGTTCTTTGTTTTTTTTCTGAAATTATAACTTGTATGTTGCTAGGTTAGCATTTTTAATGGTTTGTTGTTTGTCTGGTTATTTAAACTCTTGCTAATGCATGACAGGCTGTTCCCTCAGTGATCTTCTTAACCTGCAGCCAACACACAGCTGCTCTGTCTTGTTATGGCTGAACATCCAATCACACCTGAACCTTTGTGTATGTTTAAGTTCATCAGTTAGATATTTTGCCTATAACGTCTTTCACAAGCTCTGCTTTTCATTTGCGCATCCAGTGAAATACATTTTACACCTGCATGCAAAATCAGACGGGTCTGTACATTACATGTAAGAGCAAGCTTGAAACTTTGTTGTTGTTTTTTTTACCTTTGGAGTTCCCTGGAAAATTCCATAACTGGCTCTAGCCGGTTTGCAGCATTAAACATTAACCATTAATTATTAACTTTAATCTGTACAGACACACCTGAATCTTACAGCTTCTTCAGACAGCATGTCACTTGCTTACAGTGAAAAAATGTTTTTTTTGGCATTTGAGAATTTAAATCACTGAAATATCAATGATCATTTACTGAAGGCCCAACAGACTTAAGGTTCCAGATTTGCCAAATACTTTGAGAGACACTTTGAGTCATTGTGCCCTATATATAGTATGCATATTTGTTGTTTTGTATCTTCTTTAGTTTCTTATATGTAGTTCATTTGGTCTAACTTTTGCATTCAAATAAGAGCTACAGTAAAACATTACTAGCTTTTATTGCTAAATGCATGACATTTACCAGAGGTTGTTCTTTGGTTTCTGGTGTGTATTATGAACAAAATGAATTATTTAAAGAGATGCAAATAGATGTAAACTTTTTATTACATCTGTCAAACTTTATTATGCATATTAGAAACCAAATATGATATGAAGGTGGTATCCAAAGAGTGGAGCCAAAGAGTATTTATTGTCAAATACATCCTATTTTACAAAATACATGCTAATAAAACATGCCTCTTTGTTCTAGTTTTGTTTAGTTTGGAATATGCTATGGCTATAGAAAGTAATGGATTTAGACAGCAATAAGCCAGAGTAGTAAGACTACCTCACAGAGAAATTCACAGACTACCTCAAAAGTTTCATCCCTCCCTTTGTCAGATTTTTAAAGCACTTTGGGGTGTACCTGACCCAGAAGTGACTGTCTGGACGTGAAAAATTTATGCGGTTACAAAGTAAATATTTGATGAAGAAAACATTTCCAAATTGCTGTCACATAAGACCCAGTCCCAGATCCTCACTGTGTCTTAGGCTGGCTAAGAGGAAAGAAAACCCCACTGCAAAGTATAAAAGTCCCACAGAAATGCTGAAAATCATCCCCTGTGATGAGACTCGTATAGTGAAGAGAGCTCTGTTAGAAACTCAGTGTTTTCCTACAGATGTCACAGAGTTTATGCTCATAAGTATTAACCTGTAAGAATTTAAATCTAAAAAATAGGCAATCTTGATGTCCTTGGGCTGGTGCAAATCACCTTGATAATAAGATACTGGTAACCCTAGGTTAATCTTTTCAGATAAGGTGTGTGAAGCAAAAATGGTAAAAAAAAAAAATCTACCATGAGTTTTTTGCAGTCAAATGAAAAAAAGAGTTTTGTTTTTAAAATTGGTCTCACAGTTTGCCCCTGTGATGCTGGCAACCATTTAGCTGAGTACTTTCGACATAAATCACCAAAATAACTCATCAACTTCTCAGTCGTGAGATTTATGTTTTCCAGTCAATGTCGTTTCACTCATAATGGAAATTAACTTGGACTAATTGCAATGCAATATGGCCTTGACTGACTGTGAAACAAGCAGAAATCCAGTCAGACTGCTACTTATCTGACATAACATTACATGATTACCTGTCTCTAGACATCTACGGGACATCTGTCATAAAATGTATGATTGTGTAAAACTATTTGTTCTAATTTAATGCTGGAATTTTTTTAGAAGCTGTTAAAAATGAACATGCAGCAAAATTATTGTTAATAATGAAATGTCAATGTATTGTTTGTATTGTGGTGTTCAGGCTAGTCCCAGTCAGTACACACCTACTTTGGGATCTATTAACTTTCATAATTTTAATCGTGTCCAACAAATTATTAAAATATTCTGGCTAAACTGAATGCAATGATACTTTAGACTGAATAATGTACAGCAGTATGGATGAAGCAAAAATACACACAAGCACACCATATGTCTACAATGGCAAGGGGGTGTCAGTCAGGTCCACTGCAGCAGCATTACGTCTTCAGACAAAAAATACAGCAGATTGGAGCATACCATTAGCTTTTGGAGAATGGGGGTGTTTACTATCTACAGTTATTACAGCCTTTTAAGAAGATCATTTCAAAACCAATCTTCTTTCAGTTATTACCCTTAAGAAACAAAAAAGAAACCAATTATAGATTCCATAAATTTCTTTGTCTGTTTTAAGCCTACCTGACCTTACCATTAGTCTCTTTCCCCCTCTAGTCTGGGCTCTTATCTCCACCCATGGCTCAGAGCAGCCAGGTGAGTGTCAGCAAGCAAACTGCAGCTGAAGCACTGAGAGGATTTAACATTAACAACATTACACACATAGCCTAAGTGTGTGCAGGTGTGCGAGGCACAGTGTGAGTTAGGTAGTATATGTATTCAGCATGGTGTGTCAGTCAGTTTAGTCAGATACAGTGAGACCTACAAATTCCAGTAGTAACACATCAAGCCCAGGCTGTAGGAATAGGAAGAGAGGAAGGCTGCAGAGAACAAAACGAGGCATCAGTGGAAAAGCTAAAAAGAAGCAGGGATTGAGGTATATTAACATGGAAGTATGGAGCAGCTCGGGCACGGAGGAAAGCGAGCGAGACAGCAGCGGCAGTCAGGGTGAGGATGATGAGGAGCCTGAGGAGGAAGAGGAGCAGAGCACCGAGGGTCTGTGCAGAGAGCTTGTACAAGGTAATGACTGAGCCATTTGGTGGAATGCAGTGAAGGCGAAGAAGAGAAAAGATAATAAAAAAGTTTATCTGTTATTTGTCTACAGTGAGAAAAAAGGTAGGACTGTAACATTTATATATATATGTGTGTGTTATTTCTTGTATGAGGATGGTGGTTTGACAACAAAAATGCAAAACACCCTGAAGGAAAGGGCTGTTTTTGGAACAAAACCAGAGTTATTAGGACTATACACTGTAATAAGAAACAATGCATCTGAATATGATTCAACAATGCAACTTCTAACTTTTGTTGAGCTTTGTCCTTTGCTATTCTGTTGAAATGACAGCTAATGTTCCTCTCAAACACATTACTACAGTCAAAGACAAGATGTTTCTATGTGTGTTGGTCAGTGATACTGCTTGGGGACATTTAATGCATACACTGCAGTGTCTGTAGTAAAAACACAAACAAAAACACATGTCCTCTCACACAGTCACTCAAAGTTTTCATAAATGTCTCCAACGGATAATGTGGCCACTAAGAATTGGTAAACCTTTTTTTGAACCATTCAAAAGTTGTAAGACGATTGGTAGCATACACAAAGCTGTTAAGATAACTAATCCCATTGTACTCTGAGATATATAGCACTGTAATAAAAGCACTGCCAATCTGTTTCTGTACTGAACAAATGTAGTTTGTTTAACCTTGAGAGACTCCAGTCATTGTGCAACATGTAAACTTAGAAAGTGCAGTTTTTGAATTATAGATTGGAGTTGCGGCTTAATGGGCAAGGGCATAGACTGGAAGACGACTTCTGTTTTATTTCTGTTTTATGTCTGTTTATTTCATTTGAATGGATTTTAGTTCCAGGTTGTATTATTGCTTTTAAGCACTGTAAGCAGACAGTCTTTAGAAACAATATGCTTGGAAAAGTACAAATAATCAAAATTTACACACACAGCACCTTCAGTATAATAGAGACTGCAAACTGGGTGTTTGTTTTAATTTATAAAAACATATTGGTGGTGGTGGGGTGATGGCCTATGGTGGGTCAAACAAGCTCAAGATTGGTCACCACACCTGGCATCAATCTGATATTTACCATAAAGTCAATAAAAGTGCCAGAAATAATTCTTTAAATTGAAGCCATAGCTTAACCTATTCTGGTTCCCTAAAAAACTAAACAATTATTGTTTTTTAAAGAAACATTGTTTCACACACCTCTCTCGCCCTTGGCTTGCTCTTTGGGGGCTCGGACCCGGTTTCTGTAAAGCTGCTTTGTGACAACGTCAGTTGTTAAAAGCTCTATATAAATAAACTTGACTTGACTTGTAAAAGATGTTAAGAACTTAAAGAGCCTTCACATGAAATAAAAGGCTCTACTCCAACCACCTATGTTGATCATTCACTGTAATCTGTGCTCTGTAAACACTGGCCACTTCTATTCACCTGTGCAAATCTGGGTGCTGGAAAGCTGTGACATAGCTAAACTGAACCTGACATAGCTAAACTCAGCCAGGACAGCAAGTGCGTATTGAATCCAGAGAGGTCACTCAGTCGTTTTATCTAGGGCTATGCTTAATTGGGCATGGAAAACTGGCCCTGTGACAGTTGGGATGGTCTTAATAGGGTCATGCTGTAGAAAAGCTCAATGAGAGCATATGCATGCATGTGGTACTTATGGTCAATGTGATTGAGATGGGACTATTGACAAGCCATGCTGTTACCAGAGTTTGTAATAGAGCCCATGCTGTTTCTCAAGCAAGTTTTTCAAGCTATAGTCTCATATTATCATTTTGTGCATGTTGTTGCCTTTTTACATTTGAAGTCTTATTTTATCACATATGCAGCTATAAGCTTCTTAATCTCATTGAAACATTCTTTGGTTTATGCAAATATTGAAGATTTAACATCTAGAATCTCTGAGAAAATTGTGTTGGTGCAGGAATGGCACTGGTCTTTTCCCAGCTTACAGTTTCAAGGCTACCTGTTTTAGACTACAGATCCAAAGGTTATACTTGGATGAAATTTTACACAGCTCTTCCAGACCTCATGCCATAAATAGTTTCCTTTTATCTGATTTTCCTTTGTCCTCATTTTTCAAACCTTCTTAATAGTTAATCCTGTACAGTGGTTTACAAAAGCACCTAGCGTTTAAGCTTGTTTTTATTTAAATGCCAAGATATAATCCTCATAAATGGAAATAGGAAAGCAGGTAGTAATTACTTTGTAATTTACAATAGCTTAGTCTAGAGTGTTTTGGGTCATTTATAATCTGAAGAAGCAAATTCTCTAGCTAAATTTTTTAAATATTACTCTCATTTCCATACCCATGCAAATGTCACTATGTTTCTTGATTTTGTGCATTGAGATTTTCTGGGGGAATCTTTATCCTGAGCCAATACAGTTTATAATAACAGAAATCAAGAACTGAATATTTTTAGTTTGTATGTATGTATTTCTCTGATGACTTTAATACACAAGCCTCATATTTACACTGAAGATTTGTGTTGGATCTTTGAATTTTTTGCAATGTATAGCATTTTGAGCTGGCATGATCAAGGAAGGGATAAACAGATGTGGCATCTTATGACTGTACCCTATAGTTTGGCTAGACGGCAGAGACAGCATGGCCTCTTTCTTGCACAGACTGCTTTTATTCCCAGTCCACACTCTCTCTCTTCTTTATTCTGCATCACCTCGGTTGAAGGGTGAACTCTCAATGAACATGCAAAGCTATATTTTACTGACACTCAGATTTAGAAGCACTGGCACTTAGGTCCATTTGATAATTGCTTGATAATTGCTGTATTGGACTGGGGGTTGTTACTGGGGCTGTTACATTGCTAGATTTATTGCTGTTGATGATAAACTGGTCATGTTTACCATGTAATCAGTCTGGAGATGCACACTAGCCACCTACACATAAACTACTTCAAACCATATGTAGAATGAAAACAGACAGAAAAATACTGTCCAGCACCAATTAAAACAAAAAAACCCCACCTGTAAACATTTACATTAATGGCTATATATTTTGTTGAACTTGGTAGAGGTGGCACTGGACCAATAACAGGTACTGGTATCAGGTCAATATCAACAGAAATGGCTGGTTTAGGGGAAAAAAGATCAATTTGATTCCATACTACATACAAACTAGGCCTGAATATACCTCATTTTAAAGTTTAGTAGCTTTTAAATAAAAATGAATAGCTTTTGGCATAAGCCGATACTCAAAGTTTAAGATCATTATTGGAATCAGAAATAAAAGAGTGGCATTATGACATTTCTAATATTTGGTAACACTCAGCTTCATGTTTGTTAAAGTTTATTTTTTGGTGTAAATAACAGGTTTATAATAATAATTTGACAATGTTCTTTTCCAAGCACATATTGGTGAGCTTTTTCCCGCAAGCTAAATCAAACAACTGGGGCCATTATGATGAGTATTAACATTACAATAAGGGCAGAAAATGCATAGGGTATGGCATTATTTCTGTAATGGACCCCTTATCACTGCATATTCAATATTAAACCCCTGACTTTTAGCTACAATACCTTATTAATAGCCAGTGCATTTACAAATTAACAATTCTTTTAGTATTTTTGTTAGTTACCCAACATTAGGACACCAGCTCGTTACAGACCTAGCAATTTCTTTTTTTGCACAGAGACCACTTAAAGTTCTAGTTATACCATTAATATTAAGCTATAACAGAAAGACAATAAATGTATTTAAAACATTTTAAAGCTGTCTCCAAATGTTTGACAGTGTAAACAAACACATCATTTACAAAATCAGACACAAGATAGATTCACACAAGAAGACCCATAGATTCCGAAAACTATATGATGAAATTAACTCCACATATGATAAAATACCAGTGGCTGTATTTATAGATGGCAGTTTGTTTTCAGGGCTGTAAAGACTGGAGCATCGCTCTAATCCTGTGCTGTATCTTTAGCCTGACACTGCAGTTCATTTGTGGTCTGTTTGGCAACTGCAGGCTTGATCTAGCACACAGTTATATTTATCAGACGGACAGATAATGGTAGACTTAATCTGCTAATGAAGATCATGCTAAGAGGCTCAGTGGTTAGAGTGGTCCGACTGAATGTCTGCATGTATTCATTCTGCACATACAGGAGGATGCCATACAGCTCTTTTTCAAAGCACAAGCACAACAGCACTGGGTTGAACATTTGTGTTTATTGTTTAGTATTTATTTGTCCTTTATCTCTCTCTCTCTCTCTCTCTCTCTCTCTCTCTCTCTCTCTCTCTCTCTCTCTCTCTCTCTCTCTCTCCCTCTCTCT
>JBBPDA010000039.1:16253549-16268549 GCA_037974385.1 Arnoldichthys spilopterus
TATATTATGTATTTATATAATTAAATTTAAACATTATAGCAAAATAAGAATGTTTTAGCTTTAGACCAGTGGCTTTTAGACTGGTCCTCAGGGCCCCCAGAGAAGGCCCACATGTTTGCTGCAACTTAATAAACAGAAATAGAGGAAAAATCTGGACTGTCTGGAGGGTCCTGAGAACCACTAGACTTATAAGAGATTAAATGAATTATACTATCTATTACATTCAAATGTCACACCACAACTTCTTTACTGAATTTTTCACTCTTACCTGATCTCTTAAGTCTTTGATTTTTGCCCAAAATTTGCTGTGGTCACGGAAGACAACTGTGTGGCTCCACTCCTTTATCTTTCTATCCAGCTCAGCATTTTTCTTCTCCAGGGACTGCACATTCTGCATGTAGAATGCCAGGCGATCATTTAGATTCTGCATGGTGGCCTTCTCACCACCGGATAAAATTGAAAGATCAGAATTGTCAAAGGGACAAAAGGCCCGAAAAGGTCCATGCATTGGAGCACATCTACAGCTTGAAATGCGGGTTCCTCGGCCACCAGCCCCCCCATACATGCTGAGAGTTCTGGTTCCATAGGTTCCATAGAATCTGTTTGAGAAGGACATGATGCTGTCCAGGACGTTAGCAAACAGGAGATGAAAGTAAGCAGTGGAGGTTCAAGCACCATATGCCAGTGGTTCTTTTAAGTGTAAGAACTTCTTTAAATACCTGCCAAGATGTACCCTTCCCCTTTTCCACCCATGATATCGCTGCCCCATGTCCAGTTTAACCCGCACACCTGCATCTTCATGCCATTGAAGTCTAGACATACGTTTGATAGCTGTATTGTCTTCCATTACCAAGAATTTGTTAATAATCTGCAGCTTTTTATCTGAGTTCTGTTTTCCTTATCTCTAGGAAAGATGCACAGTCAAAATGCATATTTTATTACGTACCATGACCATGAACAAGATATGCATTAGAAGATGGTATGTGAGTTATTTTTTTAAAAATGATTTTCAGATTAGAAATATTTTTTTTAAAACTCTGTCACCCAACCTGTCTGAGAAGGAACATTTAACTTTCTTTTAGACAGCACCATATCATGCAATGCAGGCTATAGTAAGGAAAGAATAGTGCATTTATTTGTAAACTTAAAAAAACATTTCACTAGATTTGTTTTTGTTTTTGTTGGTTTTTTTTTTAGAAATTATGTACTGTCTCCATCACAAATAATTCTGAAAAGCATGGTTGGCCTAGATTTTTTTATTTTGTTTTAGCTTACTATTTCCACTCATGGCAATTTAAGGCATTAAATGTACTGCAAAATCACACACACACATCAAAAACACCTGATACACTAATTGTACACCGAAAACATTACCTGACCTTTTGGTGTTACCCAAAAAAATGCATTTCATATACCTTTTCATTGGAATACATATTTGGTGCCACTAAAGTAAGCAGATTTTTATTGTCGTGGATGCATCTCATTTAAGCTCACAGTCACACATATGGAACATCATCATATAAATTCTGGATGATAATCTTACTACTTAATTAGCTGTGGTAAATTTAAAGCACTTTTTTACTGTAAGGAAAACAGTAACGAATGTTCAAACTATAAAAACTCTTCTTCCTAAATGTTCTAAAGAGGGCTATGTGCTCATGACCCATATAAGCAAGTATATTTATGATTAACAACTTGCTGATGAGGTAAATGTGTGTTTCCTTGAGGGAACTGAAGCTTTTCTTTCTAGCAGATGGCCTGTTGAAAAAATGTCTATGGTCCTTTAAAAGAGTAGCAAATTAAGCATTACATGATGTACTGTGTTTTTTATCCTTTTATTGCCAATAGTAATTACGTGAACATGTGACACTCTTGTCCAAGGTAGGTGCAATATGACAGTCTACAAATGTCACTTCTAGAGAATGTGCTTCATCCAAGGTACCTACAACCACAGTAATTTGTGCCACAACAATTTCTGCCAAATTACTAGTTTGAAATGACTAGCCTTAGGCCTCATCAGTCCACTCCCAGCATGAATGACCTGTAATTTTCCAGTCACATAAAGCCTGCATTGAATAATGAAAGGTGTATATGAAAAATGCAGTGGGTGTGTTGCAGTAAATTGAGTTGAGTGGGTAGGTCTGTTTAGTTTTGCCACTAGGTGATGCTAACAGTTCCATTAAAACTTTCAACTGTGTGGGTATCATTTTACTGAAGCAGCTCAACAGTGAATAGACTAATTCAGCTGAACAGACCAGTTTGAACCATTACCTGCTACTACACACAGTTCAAATTAATCATACAGTCATTTATATACACCAGAATACCTGCAGTTCAAAAAAGGTCAGCTGACGTGATTTCACAACAGGATTTCTTTTAGATGTAGATCCTACACCTGGCTGCAATGATGTATCACTAGGCTGCTAGATAAGCAAGAAAAACCATTAGAATATATATTTACAGAAATAGAGAATGTGCAGAGCAAATAAAAGTCAAACGATATTCAGCTATTTATCAGCAACTCAAATTCAAGAGAGCCACACTTTTCAGCAGCATTTCTTTGGTTCATCTGTTTTTCTACCTTTCTGTCACCACCTAGCCTTCATTAAAATAAAGGCTCAGAGCTCAAGCAGCCAAGCCTTGCAATGAAAAAAACGTGAAAGAGGAGAATGGTGGGTGTAGCATTACACAAAGCTCCCCTTTTAGGTATTAACTTAAGTATTAGGAGGCAAAAAAGAGCAACACCCAGAGCCATGCCTGATGAATAGACTATACCCATGCCTTATAACACCATTTTTCATATGTGGTAAACAAATCTCTTTCCCTGTTACGGCCTTGCTGTAACATTGATTATCTTTATGTTTTTAGAACAGTTGTTTTTCCAACATACACATTTATATTTTTGCTTAATTTGCAAGGGTGAAATTCATATTGGATTTCTCTACACTCTCAAAAAGTATGTGTTTAATAATTACATTCTGTAAATTAATTAAAGTCTGGTGATATTTTAATGTGTAATGTTTTTCGTAAATATATAATAAAAAAAATAATAACTGGACAACCAGTGGGTTAAAAGAATACACAGTAATTCTGCTATATGCTGCTATTCTAATGTATTCTGCTAATACACTTGTAACAGCACAGCAAACACCAGAATAACACTACCATGTTGTTGTCACTGTTGTTTTAATAATTAAATACAACACAAATAATATGTGATCCTATGGTGGCACTTTTCCATTTTTGGACAGGGTGGGGTGCAGTAACAGATGAGCAACAGGCAGTAATTGTAAACCTACAAAGTGCACCTATATGGTAGGGGTTTCTGATAAAATCGCCCATGAAGGTCAGCGTAAAAGTGAGTGTAGCTAATAAACTAGCAACACATTGTTTTTCTGTGCAAAACATCCATGTGCTGCATTTTCACACACTTGCTACAGTAATATTAAACAAGTCACAAACCGCCAGGCTGAACAGGAAAGTGTGACACATTGCCTGTGCATAGAGGGAGCCATGCCAGCTGTAGAACAATGTCGTCCTTCATCTTCGGAACAGCACACTCATACCTGAGTGTACATTTCACAAAGGTGGATAACAAGATGACAGCAGTGATGAGGCAAGGTTTGGTGGGAGCAGGAGCCAGAAGATACTTGATGGCATGGGAAATGAATGATATCTGGCTGCATGCCAAGCATGCATGTTTCGATACAGGCTGTGATAGCCAGCTTTCAGTTTAAAGGCTGGAATCTTACACATCCTGCCATGAACAATAGAATCACAAAAAAAGCAAGAGAAAGCTCGAGGGAGGGGAGCGAGGTCATTTTTTTGTATGTTGTTCGGTTGCTATGCCACTGGGAAGACAACTGCAGAGAAGATTTTCAGCCAGTGGTCATGAACACAACATGAGTCACACCGTAGAAGTGAGGGTAATGAGGAAATATTCAGCTCAGGCGTGAGATTTTTCATATGTCCACATACAGAAACCTTTATACACTTTATTAGAAACACATACCTTGCACCTAATAAACTGGCAGCTCAGTGTTATCTGGATCACTTTATGTTTTGGATTAGTATGAATACCCCTATACTGTAATGAACAGGTTTACTCTCAACAGTTCTTAAGGTTTAACTGTGATCTTTAAAGAGGTTTTAAAGGTACACCACATTCACCATTACAGGCGAAAAGGGCATACTTATTTTAAAATTTCCATAAAACAAAAAGCCTAGAGTCAAGACTTCAAACTGGAGTCCAGGGTTTGTGTAGTGCAACCTCTAAAAAAAGGCAAAACTGGAATGCTATGTGGTGCAATTGTGTTCCCTTAACTAAAGAAAGTAAAGACATACCCTTGAGAGCACCACCCCAGTGGTGAGAGGTACAATTCCATGACAATTTAACACTGTTTTCTGAAAGTGTATGAAAATTAAACATATTGTGATATGTTGTCAGTAGATTTACAAATATAAACTGAAAACATATATTTCTATTTTATGGGCTTACCCAACTTCTTAAGTGCTAAGAGGAGAAGTAAAGCACAGCAATCAGGAAGCACATTGAGCTAGCATGCCTCTCCATTGTGGTTTGCTATTGCTTTTGTTCTATTTGGATAAAGAAAAGAATAATTACTGTTATGGTTTTGTCTGCAACTTTAGCACGTTTCAATGCCACAGTCAGGGATTTAAGAATACCTGTGTGGCAGCAAGTTTTCTCAAATTGTACAGAAAGAGCTGGGAAGAAAATTGTTGGGAAACTTTTTTGTTTATAAAATTTTAGCTATTGTGTTTGATTTCATTTAAATCTCACTTGTTATTTTGTGCAGCTCATCATAAAATGTAATTTTTATCAACAGTATTAGTCAACAGCTTGGATACACCTGATTGAATGTATGTTTTTCATAATCTTAAAGAATTTAAGGATTTAAAAAATTTACTCTAGAGGCATGTACTCATCTGTAGTTGCTACCTATATATATATGTCTGAATTTATTTCCTAAATAAAAATCTTAAGGTATTATTTTTTGAAAGCCCCCCCCCCCCCAAAATTTCTGCTTCTTTTAAATCCCATTAACCTAGGAAGAATAATACTTCACCTACCTTGTAAGGACATTGTATTAAACAAATACAGACTACAGTCCATCTGTTTCTCTCTATCATTGGTTAGCCACCCTTTATTTCATTTGTTAATATCAGGACCTTTAGAGAACTGTGAGTGAGTAGGTTTTGTTTGAGTGGTGGATCCTCTTCACGAGGAATAAATGTCCCCAAATGATAAGAATAAAGGAAAGTCTATTGAAGTAATGATATTTTGCTGGTCCTCACAAGGAACCACGTTGTTTTCCCCACAAAATCAACTTTTTAGGGAAGAATAAAAGAGCAGAAAGACTGTCAGTTAAGGTTAAGGGTCAGGTGTCTGGTTTGTGTTACTGAAATACTGTATTATAGAAGTTAATAGAATGTATTCACAAAGTTAGCAATACAAGCTTGTGTGTGTGTGTGTGTGTGTGTGTGTGTGTGTGTGTGTGTGTGTGTGTGTGTGTGTGTGTGTGTGTGTGTGTGTGTGCCCGCATGCATGCATGCATACGTACGTGCGTGTGTGGGTGTGTGTGTGTGTGTGTGTGTGTGCATGTCAGTGTGTAGGATAACACAAACTGTGCAATATCAGATAAACTATTATCAATAACTTTGCATCTTTAAGGTAGACCAACAGGTTAGATATGTCTAATAATGTGGACAGTACATGTGTAAACACTCCAGCAGCCCTGTCAGTGTCACTGCTGTGCTTAGAATGTTCCACCACCCAACCTGCTTATTGCTGGTCCTGTGTGGGACCTGACCACTGATGAACAATGTTAAAGATGCTAACAAATGATACAGAAACATAGATGAACTTCTGTAATTATAGGTGTACCTAATAAGGTGGCTCACTCAGTGAATGTCTTTTTTTTAAATGAGAAAGGAAAATACAAGATGCTTCTGATGTTTTTGAATGCTCTGTGTACAAATCCATATGTGCTACTTGGAGTTTGATGTCTTCCTTTTCAAAATAAAAATGTGAAATACCTGGCCAAAAATCTTTTTATGACTAGGCGTGTCTAAATGTTTATACACACTGTGCACATTATTATAAACTACTAAAGATACGGTTAAAACTTTAGCCACAAATAGATTTCTAAGACTTTCTAATTTATTTACCCTTTGTGATTTATCTTCAGCTTTATGAGAGAGGAGTCATTTTTAATATAGTAATTGCAGGCAAAGCAGAGATTTAGAGAAGCCCAAGGTGTGGTCAGTACACACTGTTGCAGCTATAGCATAGTGTGTTTTCATGCTTGCACAGACCTGTCCTAGAGAACTCTTCCATCGGACAAAACTGCTTTTTCAAACAGACTGCAGTCCGTTCCCAAAGAGCCCTTATCACCACTTTAAGCCAGTGCTGAAGTATGCCTCTACCCAGGCGAAAGTGTAGTGGGGTGGAGTACTGTTTATACAATGAGTCATGGCTGAGTCTCAGCTAGCCTAGCACACTACTGTAACAAAGGCAGAATTAACTGCAACTAAAAGCAAGAGCTTATGCTTTAGACTGTTACAGCTCATGTAAAAGTTTGTTGTCCAGGTGTAGCCCCAAAATATTTTTAAAAGGCACTACAATGAAGTTAAACTTGAATCTGCTGCTTTTCCTGTTTAGTAGAGGCACAACAATACACATATTATCAGCCTAAATATGATATTTCTTCTGAGATCAAGATGCATACAGAGGGGGGCTTTAGGTGCACCCCAATTTTGTGTTGTCTTCGTGTATGGTGTAATTTTAGCTCTGAAAACATTTCCTGACAGATTGCAAATGAGAGACTCTCAAAAGAGACAGAAGGTTTTTATCAACAAGTTTTACATTTCCATGTTTTCAATTAATTGTGTTGAACTTGAATTTTTTGTGCTATGTGGAATTTGTTGCAATGTTACTGATTAGATGAATCGTTGAAGACGATACTTCTGAATTTTTCTGTCTTCACTTCCCTGCCTTTCCTTTACTTTTCCAGCATACATTGTCTGTGCATGAAGGGTTTCTTTGGTTCTTTGTTTAGTATGTAAGTGTGTTTCTCTGTTCCTGTCATGGGTGGTGGCCTGTGTGAGCAAGACTGATGCTACATGTCTCTCAACAGTGCTATTGGTCTTTGTTTGTGGAGAAGCAAAGCTGGTTGTACACCTCCAGGGGGGATGTGAGATCATCTCTGGCCTTCAGCCAGCTCCCTCTCCCCCTTTCACCGGGTCACATCTGGAACTCTGTACCAACTCAGATACTTCACTGGTGAACAATGAAAGGAGAGAGGAAAAAAAATAAACTGAAGACAAGAATAGCTATTGTTCTTTTTAAACTTGGTACTGGTGGAAAAAATTTATGCTGCAAAGAATGTAAAGTGGGTAAAAAAAAAACAGCCAAACCTGATCCATAAAGAATGTTTCTGATAAAGTACTGCACAAATAATTTGAAAGAATTTATTATTAACTTTCAGTGGCCCTAACCTTGGCTGATAGGTCTCATTTTGACTTTCAGAAGTGGATCATTAATGCAATGTAAATAATTTGCTTTCTTAAGGATGTTTTGTGCAAACATGGCATTTTCATGCTGTGCTTTAGTATAGTTTTAAAACTGCAACATTCAAGCTGGCAAGCTGTTTAACTTAATGCATCCAATCTGAGTAATCCATTTGTCTCCAGTACACTCCACCCACTAACTTACTGTACTAATGGATTCAGTACACTAGACAGATGCTTACTTAAACCTAAGCCCATCTGACCAACATAGTTTAAAAGATTACTCTTCATTTTTCCCACACAACCACTTTCTAATGGGCAGTTCAGTTTATGTATTACTATCAGTGTTAGAAAATCATGAAATAAAGGTTCTTTAACATGGATTGCAACACCTCTTAATCTACAGTTCTGATTCCAGTTTTATGTGGACTTTGCACTAACCTTTGTTCTTTTATTGAATGACCACAAGTGTCCATATAATTTTTGTACATTAATTAAAAAGTTTTGAAAAATAAAGAAATCTGGGTTATAGTCATGGTAAAATTACAACACTGTGTCTCTTTTAATACACTTCCTCTCTTAAATTATAAAGTTCGTAAGGCCCAAAGACAGGTACTACCTGAGTACAGTTATGCCTGATAAAGCTGCTAGAGATAAGATATAATGGGCAATAAGAATGAACATGCAATAAATGGGGCAAGACTTTTCAATGGCATTTGTACAGTAAGATACTATTATAATTCACTGATAATACATATCATTTGTGAAAAGGGTGTCTTTTCCTTAGAATCACTGAAAGAGAATTATATAGGAAGTGATCCCTGTTTCCTCATCTGAATTCGGAACATGCAAGTAAATATGAAAAAGAAACCCTGCTGTTCTCATCTGCAAATCTTTTTTCACATAAACTCTAAATGTTATTCTTCTTTGCAGTAACTGAAATAAAATCTAAACATACTATTAGCGCAGATGCAGTGAACATGCTGAGGCTCAATTTGTGCTTAAGTTTCTTATGATTTGCACTTAAGCACACAAGCAAGCATGCAGGGAAGATCACATCAGGGAAGATCATATCATATATCATCTATATACTGTTATTGTATATAATTTATTGCAGACTGTATATAAAAGCATTTTAGCAAAAAAGCCTATATGCTACATATATCTGTACCTCCATGGTATGTTGTACAGCATATTCTATATTGTACATTGTACTGCACAGTACAAACATACTGTATATTGTGTACAATTTTGTATATTGTGTACACTGTGTACCTCCCACTTCACACATATTGTATACCTCTGTATATTATGTATTGCATTTTGTCTAAAATGTATCGTATTGTACTGTATGTCATATTTGTTTAATACGAATACACCATCAGCCAGAAACAAATTCCTTGTGTGTGCAAACATACTCGGCCAAATAAACAAATTCTGATTCTGATTCTAATAGTAGTAGATTTGAAAACTTTACTGCATAATCCTCTGATTCCAGCGTTGACTGGTAGAAAAGGAGGGAAATTAGCATGCTTACACACATACACACACACACAGACACACTCTAAAACTTTTATTCCTTCACAGTATGTTGTAAACCTTAGGGTGTACTCACACTGTATTCTTCCTTTTGTAATCTCAGCTCTGGGGACATCACATCTACACACACACACACACACACAAACACACACACAAAAATTCCAATGCACTTTCCTCACTGGGGCGGTTGGTGGTTTCAGCAGTTGTCTGGCACATGTAGCTGCACCCCCTCCTCTTAACACACACTGATTCGGCTGGACCCGCCCCAGGGCTCATGCTATAAAAAGGACAGAGTTGGATACAGCTGCACAATCCAGGAGACTCCAGTTCAGGCCAACTCCATAACGATTTCCTCCAGAGTCTTTCTCACCACTCCTTCAGCAGCCATCCATCTGTAAGCATGTCTCTGATAAGCCAGCGCACATATTCCAGTGTCCCTGTAGGTTTTACTGGAGGCTCTGTGGTCACCCAGCGACGTGTGGGCACACTGTCCTCTGTACCGAAGGCCCACAGTGTCTATGGAGGCTCTGGAGGCAGCACCCGCATCTCCTCATCTGTCTCGAGGACCGTGTCTTCTGGCTATGGAGGTCTGGGCGCTGGACTCGGCGCTGGACTGGGTGTCGGAGGTGGCTTCAACCTGTCTGCTGCTCTGGACAGCGATACCGTCCATCTGAATGAGAAAGCCACCATGCAGAACCTGAACGACCGTCTGGCCTCTTACCTGGAGAAAGTGCGCTCACTGGAGGCTGCCAATGCCAAACTGGAATTGCAGATTCGTGAGTACTATGACAAAAAAGGACCAATTGCCCAGAAAGACTACAGCAGCTACTGGGCTACCATCAATGACTTGAAGGATAAGGTGAGAAACAGCTAATGTGTGAAATCATGTTTTAAAATCATATGGATGTATATCCTTATATTTCAGCATTTGTAGAGCATACTGAAAATAATGGTTAACTGGTACCTTTATTGTCCATTGCACACTTTGTACTGTCTGCTTAACCATTAATGTTTAACAACTGTCCTTGTTTCAGATAAAAAATGCCACCATCAACAATGCCAACATCCTTCTGCAGATCGACAATTCAAAGTTGGCTGCTGATGACTTCAGAATAAAGTAAGTAAAAAAGGACTAAAAAAGGAACTAAAAAAGGAAATACACTCTACTGTCTACCTTAAAAACAAGTGTACATAGTTACGACTGACAAAAAAATTGGTATCTATCATTCCAGGTATGAGCATGAGTTGATGATGCGACAGTCTGTGGAGGCTGATATTGCCAACCTGCGACGTCTTCTGGATCAAACCACCCTGACCAAGGCTGATCTGGAAATGCAGATTGAAGGTTTGCAGGATGAACTGGCTTACCTGAAGAAGAACCATCAGGAGGTTAGTAACACTGTTTTTTTTTTATTATGTTCTACCACACCCTGAATTAGGTTACATTTTCTTGCTACTCTGAGCCAACTGGCAAACTCATAACTCCAAAACCAGTGAAGTGAGAAAGATTTATAGTGTACATGAAATGCTCAACTTGGCAAGTATATTGACTTTGCTTGAGACAGATGCTCTTGTAGTCCAATCCAAGTACAGAAACTTCTGCCAAGAATCTGGGCGGTATTCAGATGGAAAATGCCATTCTAAAAATTCTCCATATTTGGTTGCAGATAACCTAACTTTCAAGTTTATGGAAGATACAAGTATTTAACAAAGGGTTTAGGGTCATTTTGGATCATTATCTACTGTAAAGTCTCTGGAATTCCTATTTTTGTAGGAACTGGCAGCTCTGAGGTCTCAGCTATCTGGCACTGTGAATGTGGAGGTCGATGCCGCTCCTCAGCAAGACCTGAATAAGGTTCTGGATGAAATCCGTGCCCAGTATGAGGCCATCACAGAAAAGCACCGCAGAGATCAAGAGGCATGGTTCAATGACAAGGTGAGACACCTGATTGTTGTCACAAAAGCATGTCTTCAATGATTATTAGGATTTACATAAAAAGTTACCTTTTTATATATGTGTATATTTATCTCCTAGTCGGCAACATTGAGTAAGGAGGTGGCCGTCAGCACAGAGACCATTCAGACATCCAAGACAGAGATCACAGACCTACGAAGAACCCTGCAAGGCCTGGAGATTGAACTGCAGTCTCAACTGAGCATGGTGAGAAATGGATAGAGAATGAAGGAGGCAGGAAAGGGGAAAAGATATGAGAGAATTTTAGGTAGACATTTAATGGGAATTTTTAGGCAAAAGAAAACCATTACATAAGAGGGCAAAGGAGGCCAAGTATGCAAAGAGAAGGGAATGATGAAGAAATGGGTGTTGAGCATAATTTGGCAGATTTCTGGGGGAGGTGAGAAAAAAACAAGGGTTCTTTAAAATTTTCCACATAAAAAGAGATAGAGCCAGATGTAAAGGAATACGAAGAAGACACTGTGAGGGGAAAGTAGGCAGGACTTCCTCAGGCCTCTGACACATTGGTGTGGATTTGCACCACCTTGATGGAATACAAAACAGCTGTCTGTCTGTGTAACTGCTAAATAGTTCAAGGACTTTGAAAATAGTCTGTCATGTATATGTTGATACTTGACCTCTGATAACTGAGACAAAGACTAAAAGCAATCTCACTGAGGTGTGCTAGTATTAGTAGAACAAACACTATGAGCAATCCCTTCAGTATGTAAGAGGACTATATTACATTTGAGTCATGATGAATTGAGGAACTCTGTGTGAGGGTGTTTTAGTATCAGTCCAGTGTGAAGGATAAACTGCATCTTGTCTTAACTGTTCTCATAACCTCTCCATCTTTTATGTTGAAACAGAAAGCAGCACTGGAGAACACACTAGCAGAGACAGAGGCACGCTACAGTGCTATGCTAGCAGGATATCAAAACCAGATTAACATGCTGGAAGCAGAGTTGTCTCAGGTGCGGGCCAGCATTGAGCAGCAGGGTCGGGACTACACATTGTTGTTGGACATCAAGAGCCGCTTGGAGCAGGAGATTGCCACTTACAGGAGTCTCCTGGAAAAGGAGGAGTCCAGGTAAGGCCGTTAACATGCATGTAACTTGGATTCTTTGGTAAATTATTTCATTTATTATCTCATTTATTTTCTTATCTTCCCTCCTTAGGACTCCTGGACAAGGTAATTATAAATTTTGTTCATTATAACACACATTATAATTAGCATGGGTATTCAGAAAATCCCAATCAAATATAAATGAATGTGTCCATGCTTTTACAGGGGGATCCACCACTGTCACCACCACCACAGTGCGCACAAGCAGTTAGGCAGAGCAGACTACTTTCTGAGACACACACACTAACACCTGGATCCCATGTGTTACTGCTGATAGTTTCACAGTAAAAAATTGTCAGGCATGGATACAAAGCCAGGAAATAACTGAAATAGCTTTTGAAAATTGTATTAAATGCATTTTCTTTTGTGTGAAACCTGTCTCTGAAAATAAAGCTGCTGGCAAAATATAAGTGGTTTCTCATGTTTCCATTTTATATTCATCATATGATCATGACACATGATACATGTACATGTAATGATTGAAATATGAAATGTTGCATGACAACAATCCAGAGTGTGAAAGCTCTGTCAAACTTCTTTATAGTTGATCTATTCATTGGTATCACAGCACAACCCTAGATTTGTAGTTGAAGCTGACGCCCCAAACTAGAAAAGAAAAACTGTTCTGGTGTGCAGGAACATTTCAGTCAAGAATTCTACATCATGACTAAAATTACAACATACAAGTTTGCTATTACACCACATTACTGACCTCTCTTCACCCCCACAGCTTGTTGCTAAGAGATTGGTTCATCACAAAAAACACTGAGTGGGAAAGCAAAGATTAGGCTGTAAAAAGAGTAGGGAGATTGTTGACTGTCACTATATCAGCAATGCTCTTTGCCCTCCATAAAGAGTTATGCTTAAGGAAAATGGAAAAAGGAAGTGGCTCTCAATGTGCGTTAGTATGTGTGGGAGTGTGTGTTGGAGAGACAGAGAGAGGGAAAGAGAGAGATAGAGAGAGAGACAGACAGAGAAAGATAGGTACAGCATGCACTTCATATCTAAGTGTCTTAATTTTTATTATTATACCCTTAAAGGTTTGATACAGTGATGCTTCAAAGTATCAAATCTATAGAATTTTCTATATTTCAGCAAAAAATAGGACCAAAATTATAAACAGAGCTAATCAGAATTCTAAAAGCAGATAAAGAGAAACCAATTTAACAAATACCACAAAATATTATACTTGGCCATTTATTTATTGAGGAAAATGAACCAATATTACATACAACAATCACCCATAACATTAACACCACCTGCCTAATATTGAGTATATCCGCTTATGCTGCTGAAACTCTCTGTAGTGCACTGTGTGTTCTGACCCCTTTCTATCAGAGTCAGCATTCACTTTTTAAACTACAGTAGCTCTTCTTCAGGATCAGACCAGGTGGGTAGGTCAGTGATCCAGTTGTCATTCCTTGGATCACTTTTGGTAGGTACTAACTACTGCACAACTGGAAGATGCCACAAGACCTGCAATTTTAGAAATGCTCTGACTCAGTAGTCTAGCCATCACAATAAGGCAATTTTCTAAGAGGCTCAGGTTCTCACCCATTTGTCCTGTTTTCAGCACATCATCTTCAACAAATGACTGTTCACTTGCTGCCTAATATATCCCACCCCCCTGACACATGCCACTGCAATTTAATAATTAGATAGTCAATGTTATTCACTTTAACTGTCAGCAGGAGAACAACAAACAACAATGTGTGCAGAGCAGGATGATCTACTGCTAAAGATCAAATGGACAAATCACACAGTTGTTGAAAAAAATGCTTTGTGAATGTATGAAATTCAAACAGAACATTTTGGTTGAAATGAGAAGAATTATGTTTAGAGTATGGAAAACACTGCATCTGTGAAACATGCTGGTGGTAATTTTATGGTTTGGGCCTGTTTTGCTGTATCTGGGCTAGGACAGCCTGTCATCATTGAAGAAAAAATAAGTGCATATCAGGATAACTGTCAAAAATGAATCTCAAAAGAAAGAAGGTTTTTCATCAATCTGCCAGAACTGAATCTCAAAAGAAAGAAGGTTTTGCATCACTGCAACAACTCTAAGTACACAAGTGATTTAACCAAAGAATGGTTTTAAAATGATAAAGTTAATGCAATGGCCTGGAATAGTCAAGCCCTAATCTTAACCTAATAGAAAATATGCAGAAAAAACTTAACTGAGCAATGTGAGAAAACCCACTAACATCCAAGAGTTGAAGGTGCTCTGTACAAAGAAATTGTCTAAACTTCTTCCAAGCCCATGTGCAGAAAGTTGCATATATTGCTGCTCAAGGGCATAGATAGACTAAGTGAAGTCTTACAAATTAAAACTTTCTCTGGAACAGCAAGTCAAGTGATTTTTAATGCTGTAGTATCCGTGTTAAATAAGTTGCTTAAATTATTAATTCCATAACTGAAAACACTGGACCATTCACTTTCTCACTTTGTATAAGGGAAGATCATGGTATCCTTTCTGTAGTTAAAATAACTATACTAAAATTAATTAAACTGAGATTTCCTGAATACAATTACAAAATGTTAATATTGAACTTAGTCCAATTGTGGCATCAGTAGGGTTTCAGTTTATTTTAAACTTAGGCTTGATATCCTTGAGAGATTTGCAAGTTTAGGCTGCATTAGCTTTAACCTAACATTAATTTAATTCAGATAATTATTAACAGAACAAGACTCTGTGACTGAAGCAAGACTTGCCTAGGTGTGGCTGTACTGTTTACACAAGTGCAGGAACTGGAACTGGAGGTGTGTTTCACAGTCAGAGGCCCTTCCTTGAGATTCAGTATTTGTTCAACCTGTACAGACTGAAGAGAAGTTATAAATCAGTAAGTGCTAT
>JBBPDA010000039.1:16273549-16282942 GCA_037974385.1 Arnoldichthys spilopterus
TCCTTCTCTCCGAGGTTCAAGGACTCTTCCAGACTTCTGAGGAGGTCTCTGACGAGTGGGTCCTGCTTCACGTTGTACAAGGCCACATCGGGGCAGGAAACTACAGCTATCTGCGCCTTAACCACGATGGACGAATCATCTTGCACATGCGAAGCCTCAAGGGTGATGCTGACCTCTATGTGTCTGATAAGACACTACGACCAGACTTTGATACCTACAAGCTTCAGTCAGCCACCTGTGGCTATGATGTGGTGGTGGTTCCAGGGGACTTTGTGAGACCTGTGGGCATTGGTATCTATGGACACCCCTCTTACACAGAGAGTGAGTTTGAAATGAAGGTGTATTATGATCAGGCAGCTTTAACAGATGATCCATTTCAAAAGGAATCTTATTCTTCGGAGGCAAGTCATGGACAGCCCAAGTACCCACAGCAAGACAGTAAAGATGAGATGAAGGAGGAGGAGTCCATCCTCTGGACAATTCTTATTGGGATCCTTAAGATAATACTTGAAATTTTGTTTTGATCATGTGCTCATTGCCATTGGAAAAGAAATGCCAGTAGTATTTGCATTTCAAGAAGGAGTACTTTGTTTATCTTTGTGGCCAAGATAATTAAAATTAATGGGGGAATTTTTGATTAAATTTAGGATTTTTTCTTCCTAAGCCTAGATTTGATATATACCCCACAAATAACTAAATAAATCTGTTCTCTCCACTCATGGTTCTGGTCACATGCAAAAGAAAAGAAATGGATTGCATATACAAAGACCCAGTTCATGTTCTAAACAACAGTTCAATCCGTTTTGGCAGCAAATCATTTTCAGATATATTATAAATTTGTTCTTGTTTTCTTTGCTAATTTATTAAGTTGCAAATCATTTTGGGTCTGTTGGAATTCTGAGCACTATGCAATCACAAAAATCAAATTTTAAGAAAATTACACAACTGTGCCTTTACTTAGTCCTTTCATTGAGAAATAGAAGGACAATCTCATGCAGCTGTAGTGTTTGTAACATTTCCAAATAAAGGCAGTAACTTGTGAAAGCTGTGCACATTTTTCCTACTACTTTTACTTTTGTGAAGCGTACAAATTACCCTTTCAAGCAAATGTGTAACATTAAGTAAAAGACCTACTTAATTTTAGAAAAGATATAGCATTTGTTTGAGAGAACATTTGTATGCTCCGAAATGCAAGCCGTTTGAAATTAGTTTCAGCTTACACACAAGAAGTGTTGGTCTTACTTGATGAATAATTCATTATTAGCCACCATTATTACAGAAAGAAAAATCTGCTTTAATTATGTTAAATGAGGGTTTAGAACAATTTGTAGTACTATAATGTGTAATGCTGATTCTCAGATGACTACTCAAAACAGGTACTGCTATGGAGTGTCAAATAATAGTTTTTAACAAAAATAGTCATCAATCTGACTTTTTGTGTCAGACAGGTTCTTCTCTCTTTAGTTCACTTAACTCTGCTTACAAAATTTGAAAAAAATATACTATTTATTCTTAAAAATAATGACTAATACCAAAATTTCACATCTTTTACAGTGTGATGTACGTTGGTCCTATAGGGTTTGGTGATGTTCCTGCTTGAACACCCTTGACTCACCTTATCTGAAAATTGCCAGGTTTGGTGGGTGCGCTTGAGTAGTGAAACCACTGAACTGTGCTGGTCACCCGCCATCCAGAACCAGAGTTATGCACCGACACACCTCTCATATACGCTGTCATTCGTGTCATGTTACGCACAATACAGTTGCCCACAGTGACGTCATATGATGGGGACGGAAACTTGCCTCGGGACCGACCTTCTCACTGCAGGGTTGATTGTAAAATGCTGCATGTGGTGATTCCTGTTGAGTTTTTAGTTTAGTCACAAACATGCTTCGAGCAGCGTTAACAAAATGTAATGGAGGCGTCGCTAAACGTGTAAGTAAGCACAGTATTTTTTTACTTCAGCTTAGGAGCTTCACTTTGTGGCGATGAGGTAACGTTAGCTAACGCTGCAGCTTCCATCATCACTAGCCGATGTGAACTGGCTCCGTTAACACGTATTTCTCGCTTTCCCCAGCTTATCTCTTCTTTCTCTGGTGAAAGCACTTTGCCGTCGAATTTACGACTTCCACCGAATTTGATTGGAGTTTCGAGTGAAAGTAAGTAAACCTGGTAAAATCATATTTGTGTGTAATGTCCGTCTAAGATTTTCACCACTTCTAAAGGATACGATATTAGTATGAAATGGCTTTGGCCACCGCTTTCTAGTTGTGAAGCAGCGCTGTGATGTCAAGAGCAGTCGGAGTCCGTTTTTCAGTGTTTATTGCAGTTATGATTCTTGGATAAATATATGTAGATATACAGATATATACTGTAAGTTGACCCCGCTGTGCTTTGTTAGTAGTCTAACTGTGTGTAACAATCTGTTTCAGAGAGAGCCCTTCCGTCCACTTCTGATCTGCCAGTATTGCACAGGTGTGAGGCTGATATTCCAGCTCATCTTGCACCCATTCGGACATGGCTGCAGTCTTTAAGAAGTCAAGAGAGTGAACCGTTAGGTGTTGTTGACCTGCATCCTGATGTGTTTTCAGTACCTGTCAGGTAAACCTTCCCTTATTATGCCTGCAGGGATTTGTGAATCATCCTTTAAACTGTAAAATTGCGATGGGGAAGATGAAGGGTTTTTTTTCTGTTTTCCCTGTTTCATTTTATACACAAGATTGGACATATTGCATGCTGTGGAGGTCTGGCAAAGGAATTTCAAGAGAATTGTAAGTAGCCTGGAATTCACAGGTGTTCACAAAGGTTATTTGCAATATTGTCTCTAGAGTATACAAAAAGGATAATTACATTGTGGTCATATTAGCATGCTAATCTGTAGGGGAAATGAGAATTTGTACAATTGCAAATTGCAATATTGTGATAATGCCTATTATAGAAATTGTGGTCATTTCGAATGTTCATAAAACTAGAGCTATGCCAAAGTGAAGAGCAGGGCAGAGGTTAGTGGAGGAGGCAGGAAGCCTTGGAAACAGAAAGGCAGTGGACGAGCTCGTCATGGAAGCATTCGTTCACCAATATGGAGAGGGGGTGAGATAGTTACGACTGTGATTTCAAAAATATAATCTTAAGAACTTGGTATTTTATATAGAATTCATAGCTACCTAAACCTTAAATTTCATCAGTAAATGAGTCAGACCAGTTATTTTCATACTGCTTCAGGTGGCGTTGCACATGGTCCAAGAGGACCCAACAGCTATTATTACATGCTACCTATGAAGGTGCGTGTACAAGGACTGAAAATTGCACTGACTTCCAAACTGGCTCAGGTGAGGACTGACTGTTCATGTTTTTGTTTTAAGAAACTGAGTGAATGGGGTTCTGCATCTTTTACTTACCAGAAACCTTACATAATACCCTCCAAAACATGGAACACTGAAGTCAAAGTTGTTAGGATTTTTCCTGCTAATAATGTATCCTGAAGAATGTAATTTTAGTAGTGTAGCCTACTCGTACACAACTTGACCCTTGAAATATATATTTTGTCCTATTTTAGGATTATCTTCATATTGTTGACTCTCTTGAGATTCCCACTCCAGACCCACACTATTTACAAGACCTCGTCAAACACAGACAGTGGGGAGATTCTGTCCTGATTGTGGATGTGTGAGTATCAGTGCTTTTACTCCTCCGCTTGTTTTGAGTGTCTGAGTTACTTCCTTTTACTCAAATTTGCCCAAACAATTCCTTTTCCTTATTCAGAGTGGAGGAGTTTCCACAGAATATTCTTCAGGCCACAGAAAGAGTGAAGACAATAAATATCATTCCAGCAATAGGTAAGTTAAACTGACCAGTCTTAGATATTTTCTTAACATTCTTTAGAGGAGTCAGGAATATCATCTCATCTTTGAATTACAAGATTAACCAAAAATGTCACTTGATTTACAGGGCTAAATGTTCACAGCATGCTGAAACACGAAAGTCTGGTCCTTACTGTGGAAGCTGTGAAGTTTCTTGAAAAGAAGTTGCTGTGGCACGACTCTCGATTTACCCCACTGTACCCTTTCAAACTCCCCTATCATGACTTGCCATAAACTCTTAAATTAAAAACATTTATTTCGTAATCAGTGATCTGACATTCATTTCAAATCATACAATGCACTATAAATATATACATTAATATATAAAAAAATCATTGAGACAAGCATTCAAGGGTATGTGATTTTGTTTGGAATAATGCCATTTGCCAAGTCATGTCGAATCTCCCATCTTAAGGCAGACCGTTTTTTTTCTGTAGGCACCACATAGGTGTTGGGCACATATGTTCTCTGAGGCTTCTGCTGTAAGAATAATGAAAATGAGAAAATCAGTCATATCCACATACATTGCAGATGACGAGAAGAAAACTATCATTACTAATATTACTTACTGGTGGAGGCTGATATGCAAGTTGTTCCTGTAGACAGAAGACCCAGTGTTAAGACTGATACTGCACATGTAGATGTATATCAAGCATAAATAATGTAAAGATGGGTTACCAGCTTTTGTGTGTGTTAAATGTAAAATGTTACCCTGATGGCCCAGTGCAGCTCTTTCCTGCTTTTTTCTCCTGGAGGTTTAAACATTTCCCAGTTTTGCTTATACTCAAAATACCTGGGAGACAAGAAAAGGAAAACCATTTTAGTGCCATGACCAAACATATGGTTGAAATGTGCTAAAATAGGAGAACTTCACAAATAACTTGATTTTGTACATATAAAGGTTGCTTGTCAAATGTCTTACTTTGCAACAGGATCTGTTTTTTTCAAATTTCTTGTGTGTGGGTGATCCATGACTGGACGAATAACTGAAAAGAAAGGTACAATTTTGTTGGATATTAAGTGGCTAAATCCACTTGTTTACTATTTAGTTCATTAATTGACAGATGTAAGAACAGCTTATACTATAAATTATGGAAAAAAAATCGAGATCTTACAGGATTTGGGTCGAGGTCGGATGTCACTCTCACTGTGTGATCTTTTCTGCATTATGACAAAGGGATTTAATTTTTTTTTAAAAACATGACACCATCAGACGTGTAACAACCTAACAGCAGAGAAAATGAAAACCTCAGAAAGGGTTTCATCAGCTCTAAAAAATTGTTTATTCACTATATAATCAGCATAGTATTTTTTTTAAAGGGAGATCTAGAACCACAGCCATACAGCAGCAAAATGAATGACTGTACTGACCATGCCTTTGATGTAAGCCTGGAAGGCACTGGGGAGTTCTTCTGTCACTGAGCTGTGCCTGTCACTGCAGCTACCAGTCTCCTCACTCTCAGAGACCAATTCACATGCCCCATGAGAAGCAGACACTCGCATATGGTCTAAATGCTTTTCCAGCTGGTTTACTTGTTCTACCAAAAAAATAATACAACATGTGTACAGTTCATACATATGTACATACAAATAAGCACAGAGAGCAACTCAACAAGTTGTATTAACTGCAGGATCCATCAATTAAATTTAAACATCAACCCAGTCCTTAAAGATGTTTTGTTAATTTTTGTTAAATAGACCTTCATTTTTAATAGGCATGTTTGGAGCTGGGATGGAACTGATGGTAGATTTAGGATTATACAGGCCTATCATAGTACCTTCATACCATAAAAATAATGCAGCACTCCAGCAATGGGATGTCTGTGATTGGTAAACTTCACAGCACACTAATCAATGGCTTCTTGATCAGCTAATGAGCTCAACCAAATGCATCAGAAAAGAGAAACATTTACTGACCCACTCCAATGGTTAAACAATTGATTACCCACCACATTTTAACATTTTTGATTTTGCTTTCTTTGTTGTCCTCCTCTCCTGTCCCAGAACTCCATGTTCTTTTTTGTGCTCTACTGTGGTCAAATTTTTAAAGAATCTTAGGTTAAAGGGGTGGTCACAGTCCCCATATATTGCATCAGTGTTCCAGTCATCCTTGCCATTAGCCATTTTTTGGTTATCTTCACTTAAAAAATGTGAAGGAATCCCACTGATCTGTTCTCTAGCTGGAAATTCAGCACTTTTTGCAGCAAGGTAAAGTGCCTCACCATTATCCTTACATACACTGGGAGATTGAACTGCATTTTCATCAGTTATTCCTCGACTGTTGTCAATGCTGTGTTGTATAGCTACACCATCACGGGTATCACAATATTTCAAAGGACAACAGTCACTTCCCCAGAAAGACCGTGAAGGGATCTCCTCCTCAGGTGGTTGCAAAAAAGTGCTGTGCTGATGCACAGACTGACTGTTGTCATCCTCACAGCAAACAGGACTAGAATATCCAATGTCCTCTTCTTGCTCAGCCAGAATGCAGTCATCCCTGTAGTCCATGCCATCCAGATCATCTGGCTTGTAGGTTCCATAGCCAGAGGTTAAGATGCTTACTGTTGGACTGCCCACACTGCCATGATAATCTTCAAATTCCTCCTTTTCACCATAAATACTGTCTTCATCCTTCTCTTCATGCTGTTCAACACTATATTCTCTTATTTGTTCAAAAACAAAAAAGTCATTCTTCGTTTCCCCTTGTTTTGTATAAGTCTTCTCAGTTCTTTCTGTTCTACCTGCAGCATCACTATTTACACCTTCATTATTCTGACCATTTGAGTTCACATGCAGTTCAGCCATGGCAGAAG
Source organism: Arnoldichthys spilopterus (assembly GCA_037974385.1). Taxonomy (NCBI): domain Eukaryota; kingdom Metazoa; phylum Chordata; class Actinopteri; order Characiformes; family Lepidarchidae; genus Arnoldichthys; species Arnoldichthys spilopterus. The sequence goes on from JBBPDA010000039.1 coordinate 16,280,223, forward strand.
TTTTGTTTCGGTCTTGCTCTTCGTTGTAATGTATCTTGCTTTGTTTCTCATATTTATGTTCCTCACTACTACTATAAGTATTATACTTGTTCAGAAAGTGCCCTCCCTTCTCAAATTCAGGGCCCATTATTTCCCGTACAGACTTTTTTTCTAATCCTTCACCCATGCGATTCTCTTTCAGAACCAATTTTTCTATACTATCTTGGTACACCAAAACCTGAGTACCTTCATCCTCATGCTTTGGTTCTTTTCTTCTCAGTGGCTTGCATTTCATTACATCATTACCTAAGCTGACAAAATATTCTACTTCCTCTTCACTATCCAAAATGTCATTTTCAGGCTCTTCCTCCATGCTTCTGTTTATGCTCCTTTTGCTCACAAAACAAGCCTGTTGTTCAGCCTTTTGCATATCACTTCCTAACCTTTTCTCAACCCCTTTATCTTGGTCATATTCATTCGTAGCACGTCCTTTCTTTTTCTCACTTGAAAGATCCTCACTTCCAGTCTCATCTTCAGTGCATGATTTACTCTTTTGTTCTACATTCTTAATCTGTTCCTTTTCCATCACAGTCCCTCTGTCAGAATCTGTATTTTTCTTTTCCCTACTGTATTTTTCAGGCTTATTCTCTCTTCCCTGTACCTCGATCAAGCTTTTGTTCTCATCTTTAGATGTTGATGATTCAGTCTCATCTCCACTTTCTTTAATATAATCTTCACTCTCCTCTTTTTCACTTGAATCTCCACCTCCAGTTTTTGATTCACTACTTTTATATGTACTGTCCTCTGTCACAAAACACTTTCTTTTTTCTTCATGTTCCTCTCTGGCTTTTCTTGAGTTTATTCCAGTGCTACCATTCTCATGGTTCTTAGGAACCAAACACTCTTTCTCACTCTCTTGTGCCATATTCTCAGTTTCATCCTTACTGTGTTCTTTCACATAACTTAGCTTATCTTTGTTGCAATTTTCAGGCTCTCCCAGCTTTCCTCCAGTTACATCATTTGCACTATCCACCTTCATATACCATTCCTCTCCTTCCTTGTTTTCCTGCTTGCTGATTGCAGACTCCTTCTCAATCCTTTTACCCCTGCTGACATCCTTTAGAAAACATTCTCTCTGTTCTTCTTCACTCTCCTGATCAGTCCAGAAGGAGGATAGAGATTCTTTGTCCTCTTCACTTGCATACTCCCAGAAGCTGTTGCAAGCTTTATACATTTTGAAGTATGAATTGTTTTTTCTTTGCTTAAATCCAAAGGAATAATTATTCTACACACCAAACCCCAGCAGATGGCTGAGTGAGAGGTGGAGCTACTGTAAGAGGATTATCACCTATACAAAAAACTGTTGACAAGGCTTAGAGTGCCACAGAGCGGCAGGACATGTTCATGCATAATAATCATTAGTAGGACTAAATCAGGGATGTTCAGTTATGTTCCCAGAGGGCCAGTTTTAAACAGTTTTGTGATTTCTCTGCTCAAGAACATCTTATTCAACTCTTCACTGTCTGTTTTAATATGTGTTTCTGAGAAAAACAATCCATAAGCTGTTTTGGACTAAAAAAAAGAAAGAAAAAAGGGGGGCAGGTGTAACAGTTAGGGAGTTGCCCCTGTGACATGAATGGATGAAGAGGTCACATTTTGTTGTGTTCACAATGAGACACACACTCACTGGCCCTCCAAGACCAGTACTAAATACTCAATTTAGATACCACCACACCTACCAGATTCTTCACTGTATGTTGACTCATCACAAACTTGAGACTGGCCTCTTTGTTTCCTAAAAAAAAAACAAAAAAAACTCTGTGTCAGTCTTCTAATATGTATATTACATTCAGTAATTCCAACACTCATATAGAATATCAAAATATTACTTATTCGATTATTATAGTTTCTTTACAATTAAAACTCATTTTACAGAAGGAAATCTTACCTAAGTACTTTTCTCTTGATAGCTGGTTTTGCATTAGTAGAAAGGTCTCGGTCAGGGCTTATGGTTTGATTGGTATGCACTGCTGAATAAGACATTTCAGAAGGAACCTCCTCAATTTCAAATCTGTTAGGAGCTGAAGATGGCCTGGTGTATCTGGGAGCCATTGTGTGCTTTATGTAAGAGTCATAGGGCCTTTGACTCAAACCATAGTCCTGATTGTCTTCATGAAAACTTGAGGTAAAAACCTTGACCGTGTAAAGATAAAAGAGATTGCAAAAATATATATGTATGCTGTTGATATATGCAGTTGTAAAGAAACATAAAGGAATCAGAAATGTTAATGTATTTGTATATATTCATGTAGTAAAAAGATGCTGTGTTCGTACTGGTCTCTGCTGATCTTCCACAACATTGTGAGAGTAGGTGTAGCTGTGATTGGAACCAGCAGGATGTACCTGGACTAAATCAGAAACAAATTACATGACTAATGCATGCATATATATATATATATATATATATACATACATACATACAGTGGGTACGGAAAGTATTTAGACCCCCTTCAATTTTTCACTTTGTCATATTGCAGCTATTTGCTAAAATAATTTAAATAAATTTTTTTCCCTCCTTAATGTACACACAGCACCCCATATTGAAAGACAAAAAATGAATTTTTTAAATTGTTGCAGATTAATTAAAAAAAGAAAAACTGAAAGATCACATGGTCCTAAGTATTCAGACCCTTTGCTGTGACACTCATATTTAACTCAGGTGCTTCCATTTCTTCTGATCA
>JBBPDA010000039.1:16299448-16346552 GCA_037974385.1 Arnoldichthys spilopterus
TTTGTTTCACTGTGTACTGTGTGAACTGTATATGGTTGAAATGACAATAAAAGCCTACTTGACTTGACTTGACTTGATATGATCCATGACTAAGGCTTCAGGTATAAAACTTTACTTAGCTCACAAATAGTGTATGTAATGATTCCTGAGTAATCCAGTTATCCCTTCCTAATAAAGGTGACACAGGAGACAGGGGAGACAGAGGGCCTACAATACAAGGGCCAAAAGGCATACCTGGACCTCCTGGACTTCCAGGTGAGATTAAAACTTCCCTTCCTTCAGTGTCAAGCCTACACTGATTGCCTAAAGGATTCATACTATGCCCTATATGTACCTTTCTGTCATCTCCATGTCATTCTTAGGTGAACCTGGCCAGCCAGCATATGGCAGCGATGGTCGTGATGGTAGGAGAGGGCCTCGTGGTGTACCTGGAATGCCTGGCGTTCCAGGACCTCCTGGGCCTCCTGGCCTCAATGGATACTGTGAGCCATCTCAGTGTGTTATCCAGGCCATCGCTGCACCACAATCTGCCAAGGAGTCCAACATGAAGGGACCAGACAGCGTTTAAGAGAACACATAATTATACGTCGGCTGCACACTCAAGACCAGAATCTGCAGCCATGAAATGTTCAGAGACTAACGGAGGGAACTGTTTTCAGCAAGTTATGTACAGAGATGTACTATGTAGTTCTTTGTCACCAATACATTCAGTACTCTTTTTAAGATACACCATGTACGATTTTGAGCCTAGGAAAGTTTTTATTGATGTGATAAAAAGAAGGCTGTATAGGAAACATGGGCTTTTTACACAGGAGAACTGCTTTTGATCACTCATAATACTGTGAATTACTCAGTAATAGGAAATCTTATATAGTACACCTGTTTTTGCCAGCTGAAGTGCCATTTACTCTTATTTCAAGAGAAAGCAAAATAAAAACTGTTGTCCTCCATACATAACTCATGTATAGTTACATTAGTAGTTTGTACATGATTTAAACACAGAACTAAATGTAAATATATAGTATTTTGTGACCTCAAAATTAGTTATATCCCATATTCTCCACATCTATACCCCAACTTTTGTCTTACTTCAAAGGACCAACAAAAATTCAAATGGAAAAATGTTGCAATGTATATTTTTAACACTAAACTCTACAAATTACACCAATGTGACAATTGTGTTTAATGGGTCTTTTATCTGCGTTTTAATTGCTCTCCTGTCTGGTAAGGACGTTCTACTATTGTGGAGTTAAATCAATGTGTGGTTCAGTGCAATGAGGAGGCTTAAAGCCTGTTCTTTTGATGTTTGGAGAAGTTGATAGAACTTTCTTATTTATTTTACAACAGGTTCAATGTTACACATAATGTGGAAAAGGGGTAAATAAATGATTTTGATAAAGCTCTGCATGTTTTTGTATGCGAAGCCTGGAAGTATAATTAGACATCGAAGCTGTGCACACATGCATACTTGCAGAGGCAACTGGTGTTTTCAGTGTATTCTTTATTTCTTCAATGTTCTCTCTCAAGTTGGTGAACAGTTACAACTTCTCACTATACTAAAACACATACCCATTGATAGTATAAATAGCCAATCTAATAGTACACATTTCATTTTAAATACCGTACAGAAATCAAGTATCCCAATATTAAGTTACACACATCAAATAAAAAGGCATACAAAATATCGCAGAGGTCCAGTTTGAAGCCAAAACACAAACATCACACTATTGACATGGCAGTAATTAGTAAACAAAGTTTGGATAAACAACAACACAAACTAGATCCCATACCTTCCATGTACACCTCTTCTCCTCCAACAATTACTCTCTATATGTTTTATTCACAAGTTTCCTGCCCTACACATCTCCAGCTGTTTCACTTCTTCAAATGCCATAAACCTACTCCCATGAAATGGCCTCTTTCCATTTTAATAAGGCATTTAAATATACTCCATTGGAAGGCAGGCATCATTATGGACTTCAGCTTACAAAAAAAGACAAACAATCATAATTCATATATATTTGATGTTGTACGGATGAAAGTTAGAAAGAAAAAAAAAGAAGAAAAAAACTGTTTGGCAGAGGGCACGCCTGTGTGTGACAACTTGCCAAAGAAGAAAAGCCAATGGCTGAAACGCGACGCAAAATAGCATCCTTCTTTAAATTTTAACAAGCACAAACACTCTAACCTTGCCAACAAACAGTGGCCACAATGTAAAACCAAGACAAAAGGGGATACTCATACGTGAAAAAGATTTTTTTAAGCAATATTTTCACATGTTCACCAATTAAGAGAGTAAACCGGCCACATCAGAGAAACATTTGGATAGTGCTACTCCAGCATGGTAACTGCAAGCTCTACTGAATACAGCAGTTGTTGCGATGGCCGTTTGAGTCTTTGAAGCGAAGACGCATCTTTGGACGATATTTCTCCAAGTAGAAGAGCTGCTTGCTGTTAAATGCTCCACGGCGTTTCCTGAAAAAGTTAAAAACACACATATAACTGATAAACAGCAGTGTAATGCTGGACCATTGAGTGTTTGTCATAGTATCAAACAAATTACAGTTTTACATATTAAATGAACGGTTTAGGATTAAGTGGTGGAAATAACCCTTACTGTCGGATAAACTGGACAGCATCTTCATACTTCATTCCACACTCAATCATAGCAAGGGCAACCAAGACTGGGGCTCTGAGAACAAAGCACACAAACAGGGCATAGACATTTTTTCTAACTGTTGCAAAAAACATACCTTGAAAACTGGCCTAATTTCTAAAGACAAAAACAAAGTAAAAATTCTACAAATTGAAATATTTGTCAGATGCCATAAAGGTTAAATAACCAGCCATTCGTCCAGATGTAGCCTTGAAATTTCAATTCAGATCCAAGACTAAAAAACACTCTTTTGTAGGTACCATAGCTTTAGAAGATACCTAGGGTTTTGTTGTTTATTCATCAAGAAATTCAATTCCAGGAAAATGTGTTGATCGTCTATTTTTGGAAACCAAGAAGCAGCTTAGCCCTCTGGTTACAAAGACTTAATTTCATTCAAGTTTGACTGACAATTTGTATCTTTCATGAGAAGTTCCAGGCTTAAAGTAGCACTTAATGTGCAGCCATCCCAGACATGTATTTTGCCTTTGACTGAATTTTTGAAAATTTATTTTTGTTCTATGAGCAGGCTTCACCTGGCTCTGGGAATCCAGCACAAAATGTGGTCTTATGTAGCATTTTGTAGCACAGCACTGCATCCCTCAGACTTAACAGATTTCAGTACTTTATATAGTGTTCTCTCTGTAAAACAGCCAACGCACCTTACAGAAATACATCATAATGGCCGGAGCATTTCCCCAATAGTGATAGGCAAGACTAAAGTAGAAGTTAATATATTCAGATGTTATATTTCACTCCTATGTATCTCCCAAAACCTTGCAGCGGTTCTACTGCCTTTTAATCCAGAAAGAAACTCACTCTAGACTATTTTGGCACCACAACATGAGGTTAGTACACACGTATACAAAATATGAAGCAATGGTTACTTTTTTGGCTAAAGTAATACTTTCGATCTACTTTATTAATGTATAATCTGAATTTGTACATACTGAATCCATGCCATTGCTGGATGTACCTTATTTATGTTAAAGAAAATCTTGCCCCTTAAGCAGCAGTCACGTCTTGCTATGGAAATGACAGGCCACAAATTTTTGTTTGCAAATGAGCATCAGCTGTAACATGCCTTTAAATAATTTTTTCAATAAAACACTACCTTCCAAGGCCAGCCACACAGTGGACAGCAATGCAGCAGCCTGGCTCCTCCCTAAACTTAATCCTCAGCAGATTTAACCAGTCATCAACAATCTGGTTAGAAGGAGGGGCTCCATCATCAAATGGCCAGTCCTGCAAGGTTTAGGAAGTATGGAGAAGATTAGTTGGAATTCTTCTGCTACATTAGGCTGTTTCTTTCAATCATGTACTACAATAGGTAATGCTTTTCCCTGCTATGCATTTAACTGACAGCTTCAAATGGACTCACCAGAACCTGAATGCCCTCTTTGACCACCAGGTTGGCATCATATGTTGCTTCACATACTCTAACGACTGTTGTCACACCATACTTCTTCAATTCCTGTTGGAAGCATAAATCCAGTTCATCATTTTGGAATGTCTTTCAGATGGCTGCACAGATGAGATTTTAACAGATTGTTAAACAACATTTCAAAAGAGAAATTCCAACGGGCATTGTTTTAGATTATAATAGCTATTCTTACAATATTACTGAAATGTTTATACAAACGTATTTTTAAAAATGCATAACGGTCTTTACAATTAAATATTTGAAAGACACTACCCCATTCCTTAGATACACAGTGCTTATGCTTTCAGACAACTACAATATTTCATTGCTGAAAATCAGAACTAAATGGAACCAAAACTTACATTTATTAACTAAGAGTGTATAAAAGCAAGTTATATACACACAATATATAGAGGCTCACCTCAATGAATTTATTTAGAGTGGCATTGGTGGGGTTGTGGGTGATGAGGAACCTCATGTTTTTATAGGTGATCTCCACAGGGGCAGGTCTATTCATACGGGCCATTGTTGACAAGTAAACAATTAAACAAAATCTACGAAAACGGGAGAACACTTCACCAACCCAAAAAAATTAAAATTCAGCCCCAAAATGTCAAAAATGATCACCCAACTGATGGTATAAAGAGGAAATGCTAGAAACAAAAAAAGGAAAATGAAAACTTGGTGGGGAAAATGATAGAAAAAAAATACAAGTAATAAATAAAAAAAGGCTGGTCCTCAGGTGAGTGAGGAGAAAGAGGGCCAACGAGGGCAGTGCACTTCTGGAGACTTTTTACCCCATCCAGACCGGCCTGGCTGCTGTGGACCCCTGCTTTCTGTGTCCGATCCTGCCAACGTCCAAACACTCACACAAGTCTCTCTTCCAGTGAGGTAGCAAGGCTCGCCGTTCACTTTTCTGCATATACGCCGTGCTGAGCCTGGCAGTAGTCCCCACTGCCCTTCAGAAACTCCATAAATGTGTGACCCAATACACCACAGAACTGCTGTAATGGCACAAAACAAAAAGACAGAGGTTAAAAGCAGGTAAACAAGTAGGGTGGTGCAGTAGCTAGAGAACGGACCTGGTTTAATCTGTGAATGATGCCGATATATCGTTGTGAAAACGGGTCGGAAAGTATCATGGGGCATTTGTTTTGACTCTTTCGTTACCCCCAGAGTACACGGATTATAGTTTACTTCAACAAACAGCTGTGTTATTCGATTTATGCGTTTTTTTCTTTTCTATTTCACAACAAACTGCTAGTGTTCCGCGTTGAAAACATCTTGATTTCGTGTTCGCATTTTGGCTTGCTAGGTTGTGTTAAATCCGCGTTAGGAAGGACCAATAAACCTGAAAACTGAAATTAATATACGGGCTAAGTAAAATAAATCATTAGCTGGATGCTTGTAAGCAAACCAAACAGGACTACACAAAGGCAGAGCCAGCTCCCTCACAATGAAACAAGATTCAGATGAAGAAGAATTTGCTAATCTCGCTAGCTAACCAAGATCTGTGAATGCGTCAACGAAGCTAACATCATGCCTGGCCCAAAGTGGTAAAGTAAAAAACATTAATAACAACGACAGCTTAAATATTTACCCAATTCGGTCACTTTTCCCATGTAAGGGTCGGTGTAACTGTGTTGTTTACTCACGCAGCAAATGGATAACATTTTCATCCAAAACTAATCTCTCGGCTCACTGATATACGCGCTAATCTTAGCTAGTACGTTAGGCTAGAAGAACAACGCCTGTTAGTGGACATAGCACGATAACGTTGCAAACTAGAAAAATAGTTAAGAAACCCGACAAAATATTTTAATATGTGAGTCATACAAAAATACAGCAAACAACAGCTTAACATTAACGTGTAACATTTCATACGATGGGCTTGTGCTTGTTCGGTCTGTTGACGCTAAGAAAGCCATGCTAGTTAGCTTTCGAGCTAACACAATGACCTCGTTTTGAAAACAATTCCACAAAAACTAAAAAAAAATAAAGAAATATGTAATTGGCAAAAACCACCACATTCAAACCGTGTTTTTGTACTTACTGGAATATGCTTACTCATTGAAGATTGTAGCTTAACCATAAAGCCGGTCCCAAGAAAGCCGTGAAATATTTGAAGTGGGTTTTCACCATACAGCCGCAGCGAGAGCGTCGTGTCTAATGAGCGACTCTCGGCTTCAACCAGTTACAGCTAGCCTGGGTCGTGCTTGCAGTAGCCGCACCCTGGAAGTAGGGGAGGGACGCATTTCATAAAATCAGGTCACATCGCTTCTGTACTTTGCCTTCGTAGGAAAGGGCAGCGTGGATTTTATGTGCTTTGATTCCATTTAATTCCTATTTCTTATCACACGTTCACGTGGGCCAACACAGCCACCTTGTCACGACTGAAACGTAACCGCTGCAAAAGCCTTCCGTTGATACTGTAGTTTTCATAATAGCTAAAGGGAGAGTGTCCCCCGTCCCCCAAATTTAACTATCTGAAATATTCCTTATCAAGGAACCTCCAGTGCATTTACACGTATTTAATTTATGTATGAATGTAAAAGAAGGACATTGCCCAGATTTTTGACAATGGTTGTGCGATTCTGTCTCTCTTTGTTTTGAAACACATCATTCTAGAAGTTTGACAAATAATGTTTAGTGGCCTGTGTAAAAAGCTGATGCACAGCATTGTTTTCAGCGGTACCTACACAATAGGACACTGAACAGCCTAGACAGCGCATGGGTTTAGCCAATGAGAGGAAGAGCGTGTATTTCAGTCATAGGTTGTTAACTGGGTAAACCCAATTTGCTCTGGATACATGGAGACTCATGGGGAGCATAGAGGGAATGTTCCAATCAGTCAGCATTGTATCAGAGCTCTATAAAAGATGTGCTCAGCCATAGCTCGTGTTTGAACTTGGAGCTCAAAAAATTTTAAAATCCATTGGGATTAAGGAGTTTAAGAAACAATGGAAAAATCAGAAGAACCTGGAGAAAAGGTACAGCTTTTTAGAATTCTTAAAAAAAAAAACACATACAAGCACACGTGTGTGTTATATGACCTTTATTTTGTAACTTGTTTTTTTATCAGTGGCTGTCAGTAGAATAATAGTTAACACATAATAGTTATAGTTTAAAAATGAAAATTTCAAGCTTTTGCTATTGTTAATGATCTAGCTGCATGTATACAATTAAGAAAAAAAAACTTCTATTAATTTAGGAGAAAGTCTACATGGACTCAGACCAAGTAGATGGAAGCAGTATGAGCCACAGCAGAAAGAAGGGAGTGAGAGTAAGTGGCAAACAACTAGCCACTTCAGACTGGGAAAGAAGAGGATCTCCTGTGCCCATAGTCCAGACTAATTTTTCTGCTCCAAGCCCCACCGACAACCCTACTGTAATTTCTATCGGCCCACACAGTCGGCCTACTGTCTCCACCGAATCCCAGGATTATTTCAGTAATGATGAATGGGGTGGAGAAGACCATCAGGGTAATCAACCCCCCACAGAAGGAGGTGTTTCTAAACAAACAATGGAGGAACTGAAGAGTCTATTAAGAGAGAGCTCCCTACTGAGTGCAAAAGAGAGGGATGTATGCCGACCAGTTAGTCCCCACAGCCATACACCAGGACAAAGGGTGGATTGCAGACCTGATGAAGTACCATCAAAGTCCTTCACAACCTTTAAACCCATTCTATCAAGTAGCAGAAGAGCCTCAAGACCAAGAGAAAGTGCTTCGTCTGGCTGGGATTCTGGTGGGTCATCTAGGACCGATGGTCATACAAACAGGCCATCTGGTTTTAGGTCACCCCCTGGTGAAAGAACCCACTGGTTAGACACTTGGACATCACAGACAGGTCAGTGTGCATCTTGAAATATCTACCACCACTCTTAGAACCCCTTGCAAAACCAAATTATTTGTTGTTACTCCAGATATTGAATGCTGGTCATTTGTGAATGCTCCACAGATAACAAGGACAGTTCGCAAACCGAATCTCATGGAGCTCAAAACTTCGTTTCTGAAGTTGAGCAGATAAAGCAGCAGATTTCCCGTGAGAACATTGGCTTTGTTCGCTTTGAAGCAACAGATCTCCATGGCGTGTCCAGATCTAAGACGGTCCCAGCTCGCCTATTTCATGTAAATACCTCCCTGCTTAACTGATGAATTTGTCTTAAAATAATCAATGCTTTATTTTTTAGGATTGAATTATAAAATTAATCCATTAAATATTAATTGTTCCATTACTGATATTGCAGGAAAAAGCTGTTTATGGTGTCCCCATGCCTAGGAGCTACTTAGAGCTGACGCTGAGTCCCAAAGACAATGAGGTTGATCATCCGACCGCTGCCAATTTTAGTAGTGATGTTCTTCTAATCCCTGATCTCTCCACTTTTCGGGTCCTTCCCTGGGCTGAACATACAGCTCGTATAGTTTGTGATCCTTGCACTATCACAGGAACACCACTGCGCACCTCTCCTCGCCTCATTGCTAAGCTGATGCTTGGTCAGCTTCAAAGCATGGGGTTCTCCCTCCATTCTTCCTTCACATATGAATGCTGCATCTTAGGGGCTCCAGAGCGGGTGGGTCCTAAAGTTGTATTTTTCCCTGCCACTACTTTGCTGAGCAATCATGACCTGCCTTTTCTACAGCAACTGGTGAGAGGGATGTACCACATGGGGGTTGATGTGGACAGTTTTTCTTCTGCCAGTGGTCCAGGACAGATGGAGATTTGCTTTAAGCCTAAGTTTGGAATCGAAGCTGCTGACGGTGCCTTCACCTTTCGAACTGGAATTAAAGAGATGGCCAGGAAGTTTAACTACATTGTTACCTTTCTGACTGATGAAATCATTTACAACTCAGGATTACTCTCCCATAGCATATGGGATGCCAATGGCAGGAGAAGTCTCTTCCACTCAGGCACTGGGGAGTTGTCTGATATGGGCAAGAAATGGCTTGGTGGACTTCTCCACCACTCACCAGCTTTGAGCTGTCTAATGGCACCAGGGATTGGCTGCCGCAGCCACCTTACTACAGGCAAGGATCCAAAGCGCCCATTCTATGCTACTTGTGGCTGCAATGATAACAGTTGTGCCTTTAATGTAAAAGTCCATGGTGGACGGGAGACCCACATTGATAACAGGCTTGGGTCAGCAATGGCAAATCCTTACATAGTTTTGGCAGCCACAATAGCAGCTGGTCTTGATGGCATAAGGCGTAACCTCAGTGTAGAGCAAACTCTTAACAGAGCTCCAGGCCAGCAGAAACAGTTTGCGGTCCCAGTTAAATTAGAGGATGCTTTAGTGGCCCTGGCAGAAGACAATGTGGTTCGTGGGGCACTCGGTGAGCCATTTGTGCAGTATTTCATTGCCATGAAACGCCTTGAGATTGAGACACAAGAGCTTGATACAGACAGGAACAAAGGCTTGGAATATTTCATCTAGATATTCAGTCTGATTAATAATTGGTTTTACTGACTCAAATCTTGTCATGTAGAACAGAATAAAAAAAAACATACACATATATATATATATTTTTTTGACAAATTTAAATCTAATTAATAATCTAAACGTATGATTTTCATTTAAGAATGTGGTGACTATAAATAAATTTGTTGAACCATATGGAAAATGTGTTTCTGTACTGAAATTCCAAAGAGGCAATAGACTAGAAGTCTATGGACACAGCATAGGACAACTTAGCATTCAACCTCATTAAACTGTGAATCAACTCATCAAATTGTGAAGGGCTTCATTTTTTTCATCTTTTCAAATAGCAAAGATTAAACTAAAACCCTGAGCTATCTGTAATTGTGTCTTCTTTATAGCTAGGATTAATTGCTGAAGATTTGCTTTAGAGGCACTACTACTACCTGAAGTATGGAATAGTGTTCCAAGTTGAAAACACCACATGGCAAGATGACAAGAAATCTCACAGAGGGAAGTTGATGACTTTTTTATTGCTAACAGACAGCATTAAAAAGCTACAGAACAAGATGAAACAGACAGTTATGCCATGTGCAAAGATGGTGTCTGTTTGAGTTAACAGCACATTTTAGTTTCAACTTCATAGTCTTTATATTTTTAGCTTGAGGGTGCAACACATATGAACACAGACTTGCAAGCTATGCTGACCATATATTTTACCAATTTGTTGTGAGATGGTAGGTACAATGTAGACCAAATTTTAATCAGTTCTCTTCAGCTGATCTCAGTGTCAGTATTTTTTTTATCTGGGTCAATGAGTCAAATAACAATTGATTCATGAGCCAGCCAGTTCCATAAAAGATTAACTAATATGGAGGTCAGCATTTGTAGTTTTAATATCAAGCACTTTATGTTTGCAGTATCAATATTTGAAACATAACTTTGGCAACAAAAGCATGTGTTTACTTCTTAGTGGGGGTTGGGGACCTCATAAACCTTGGTGGGGTGGGGGACTTGGCACTTCTGGGTGGGGTTGGGGATTGTGGTGCTGGGGTAGAAGGCTTTATGGATGGAGGTGGAGTGGGGGTTGGAGATTTAATAGATGGAGGTGGAGTGGGAGTGGGGGTCTTCATAGATGGTGCAGGAGTTTGTGGTTTGGAGGGTGGTGCAGGTGTCTTGGGTGCTGGGGCAGGTCTAGACATCTGTCCCAGTTTGGGTTCAGGGATCTCCTCACCCTGCTTGTAGACACTGACGGTGATCTCCACAAACTCACCGCCATACTTGTTCCGCACGTTGATGCTGTACTTGCCTGAATCCTCCACAGTGACAGACTTGATGGTCAAGCTGGCAAACTTGCCACTCTCAAAGGAAATCTGGTTGTGGTCACCTGACACAACTTCCTGCTCATTCTTAAACCAGGTGACCTCTGGTTTGGGGTCGCCCCACACTGTGCATGTCAAGCTCAGGGTCTACAAGAGTCACAGTAAGTTTGATTCAGGACTGTATATGTACAGTTTAATTTCTATAAAATAAATAATTAGTATTACAATTGCAACTGATAATAATGTGAATTAACTAATTATAACTCACTGCAGAAGTGATATCATTTATGCATGGGCATGTTTTGCTACATAACATACATTATTACCAAAGTGTGTGCCAGGACAATATTACCTTATACTCCATAATGGTCACAACATCTGGTAGGCCACCCACTACTCTACCACGGTCTACAAAGGATAAAGAGAACATATTTTGGCAAATGCATACATTTTGCAGTGTTGTTTGCTACATGCAGCAATTAAGGCAATCAATAGTACGTTAGATCAAAAAAGTGCTATATACAGCTGAATAAAACGACTAGAATTGTATGAGAATTGTATGAGAAAGAGCTAAGAGACTGTAAGGTATTAAACACAGTATAAATTATTACTTTATGTTAAACATTTTTTGTTTTCATACTCACTCTTCTCAGCAAAGGCAGCAGCCCTGAAATAAGAAACCAAGCCCATTTAAAACATTAGTGAGGCAGTCCTGAATAGAAAAATAAATAGGATCATAGCTATATGTGTATGTTTATCTTACTTGAGGCGTTGGAATTCTGCATAGGCATCTGAGTATGCTGTTTTGATGACAAGAACACAATCGTTAATACAGTCTTCAATAATTTTGGAAAATGATGATAACGTATCATCATAACATATCACCATGTATCATATTACACACTGCATTAAAAGAATGAAATATAACGGAAAGCAAAGTTAAAGGCCTATATTCAGATCAGTAAGTAATATAGCATATTCTTGCCTTGTCCAGAGAGGTCAAAGGTACGGGTGTGGGAAGTTTTGCCATCATGGATCTCAATAGTGTAATGGCCCTTCTCCTTATCAGTTGGCTCACAGATCTGCATCCAGGCCATCTCAGATGTGCCTCCAATCCTCATCTTTTCTGAAGAGGCAATCTTACTCTCCCTAAAACCCAGAACAACAATTAACTTTTCATACATATGAGTTTCATTGTGCCAATAAAGTCATTATTCATGAAGGTAACACTTAAGGCATACTTGTGGAACCAGCTGGTCTTCATCTCCTCTGTGTAGTATTTCATATAGCACTGGAGTCTGATGCCCTCTGGAGTGCACTGCAACATCAGGTCAGAGGCAGAGGAGCCTGCAACAACCACAAAGTGTTTAAACAATCACACCTTTTCACATACTCTGATTCCCTACATTAATACCAATTCAGTGGTCAGCTCAGGCACTGTGTGATGGTCACTGAGGGGCAAGATGAGTTCTGATAAGTGCAAATACCGTTAATGGAGTCATCTTGGCTTCTTTTTAATATATGTTTTTTCAAACAAACATTCAAAATATATCTACAAATGCTTTCAAAAAACACTTGTTAGGTTGCTAGACTTATGTTTTCATGAAATGTACTTTTGATATTTCATTCTTCCTGTATGCATTACAAAGTTAAATTAACAATGTAGCTATATGCATCAGTGAATGACATTATATACCAAAACTTTCCATTCAAGAGTATCAGTAAGTGAGTAATTGCTATTGAACAAATGCTCCAGAAGAACAACTGCGTTTACGCTTGATACTGCTGTTACTACAGATTTGACAATTAATACTTCATGTGAGGAAAAACAATTAACATACCAGCAATGTGAGCAATAGCATTGATGATATCCTCAAATACTGCAAAATAAAAAAGAAACAATGAATCATATTGTCTTTTACAATATGACAGCAAATGGTGATCAATAAATAATTCACTAACGTAAACACATTACCTTGACCTGAAATGTCATAAACTGATGTATCCTTTCCACGATCATCACTTAGCACAGCCTTGAAAATTCCCTGGTCTTTCCTGGAGAACTGTGTGACAGATCAAATGTATCAGTTAAGAAGCATCTGTCAGCTAAAAGAAAAATATACATATAATGTATATACGAGTATCAGACATTAAATAGTGTTTAATTTTTGGAATTCTTTGGAATTCGGAAAGCCAAAGTTCCAACTGTCCTTTTCAGAAAGCTGCTTACCAGGGGGATAGGGAGAGCACAAGCTCCAGACATTGGGTTAGGTGCAACATCAAGAACGATTTCTTCATCATCCTTATACCAAGTAAATGTAGTCTCTTTCTTCACATTGGCCAACTACAAAATAAATACATGAAAAGCATCATTAAGTCAGTTTTCTGGTTCAGCAAAATTACACCAGACAGATTATCAAGTACACAGTAAATGTATTTATACCAAAATGTATGATACAGGCTTGAGATACAAAGTATTCCGTGTGTTTAATGTAAGTGTACTTTCATATAATAAACACTTATCCACTGTCCAAAGACAAATGCTCTTATTCACCTTGCAAACAAGCATAACAGTGCAGTCATCGTCTACATGGAAGGTCAAATATTCTGAGAAATGTGGGCCTAAGTAAAAAAAATCAAAACAATTTTTCAATTTTCAAAAAAAGACCTGACACAAATAAGTAATATAAGAAATGAATTAAGTTACATTCAGTTAGGTCATTATGCATGTTTAACAGTAAGTAACATTAATATCATGTAACACTATAATAACACATCTATATATATATATGTTACCAGCATTACATGGGTAACACTATATTATGGGTGTATGAACGCATCATGTATAACCTTGTTTCCTGATGTGTTCCTTTCTCTGGAATTCAGCCTCTTTCAGTGCAGCCTTGAACACTGAAACCATACAAATAAAAGCTGTAGTCACAAAGAGAAACTGGCAAGGGCAATTAGATAACATGGTTTTTCACTAACAGTAATGGCCAGTGACTTTGGTAATGCAAGCTCTCACCATCTCCCACAAGCACCAGGGAGCTTTGATTCTTGGCTTTTCCATCATGGATTTGAAGAGTGTATGTGCCCTCATTGGCCCTGGTGAAATGCTCAATGGTCATTTGAATGATTCCGGTGGAAGTATCGTGGCTGATTTTGTGACCCTAAACACACACACAGTACAACACAAACAACACAGGATACACAAGCACTTCATCTTAATGACATGCATAAATACTCTGACATTTCATCAAAGATTTACTTTGAAGTAATGATGGTCATTTAAAGCCTCAGTGGTTAAGTTAAAACTGTATAAAATAATAATAAAAAAACTATCTGAAATAACAGTCAAGATTAAGATGAGATAAGGTCATGGAACTGGTCCATACCTCGCCACTGGTGACCTCCTTATCATTCACGATAAATCTATAGGATGCAGCAGATGACATCTTCTGGGCCTGAAGCCAGAAACGCACATGACCCTTCTCCAGAATCTCATAGCTCAGCTCTGTCTTCAGGGGAACAACTAAGATTCAAAAGAAAAAGTTGTTTTTAAAAAGCAAAAGGTTTATGAACCCAATAGTGGTTGTGAAAACAAAAAAGCAGTGCTTACTTGGATGTCTGATATTGTAGCTGAGTTCAAGCATTTTGGTGAGTTCTAAAAAAGAAAGGAGAGAATAAATTGCTTTGAATAAAAATTGCTTTTTTAAAAAATGCTGGAAAGAGCATTAACATGAACAAACCAACAAAGCTGTGTCACATACCCTCCTCAGTAACAGTGTGACTGGAAGATAATCCATTTGTGTCAGACACAGCCACAGAGTAGAGGCCTAAATCTTCCTTTTCAGGGTTCACAAATGTCAGCCTGGAGCTGGAAGCAACAAATTCACAATATGGCTAATATGGTTAAGATCACACCTTTGCTTAAAAAAAGTCACAGATATTGCAGATGTCAAGTGTAAATTAATGTATTATTTTTCACTTAATAAAATAAACAGAAGAATTACATCCAAGTGTGGATTATAAGCCTGAATGTTTACTCAAAGTAAGTGCAGTCTTGAACCTGTCAATAAATAATGTAAATCAAGTGCAAATATAATTTCTTGAAAACATTTGTTAAACGTGTATTTATGCATAATTACATTTAAACAATATAGCAAATTGACAATAATAACTCTAGACCCCTAAAGGTTAAAAAAGTTATGACCAATCATTTAATCCACAGTTGAAGGCAAGATACCGTCTTCCTGAAGCTGAGACAGTCACTCTGTTGAATTCAGTGATTTCTTTGTAGGACTTTGACCAAGTAAACTTTGAGTGCTCGGAAATCTCTGAAGCTTCATAGGACAGGTAAATGTCTCCAGTCTCCTCATCCACACCATATTCAATCTCCGTGGTACCTTTGAAAAGATATAGTCAATATGATTATGCTAACACCAGTATCTACTGTTTTTAAAAAAAAGAAAAAAGAAAAAAAGTTTATTTTGACAATATTATGTAAGACAATAACTTTAAAGGGTTGAGGTTAGATGAAGATAAAGATAAAACTTGTACATAACTAACACTAATAAAGTATTGCAGCAATATGCAAGTGTAAATACCTGATGAAGCTTTTGCACACACAGCGTCAGACACATCTGAGGCCTTTCCTTTACCTGCTACATTCACTGCGCGCACTTTAAACACATACCAAGCTCCAGTCTCGAGACCAGTTACCTACATAAAAAATGTAGCCTCAGATTTAAATCAGTTTATTGATACATATTAATAATTACAGTTTGAATATGGAATGTTGATGCTGGAGAAGGTGATCATTACCTTCAGGTAACGATGGCTCACAGGTTCAGCATTCACTGTGGCAAAATCAGAGGATCCTTTTTTGGCCATTTCCACAAAGTAACCAGTAATGGGGCTGCCACCACTGTACACTGGTGCTTTCCACTGAAGCAGAAGAGAATGGTCCCGCACCTCCCAGAAACTGATGTCATATGCAGGGCCTGAAAGTAAAAGTGACTTATTTGTCATTGTGAACACACCCAATCACACAAAGTGCACCCCAACAAATGTGACCTCTGGATTTAACCCCTCATATGTGCACACATTGAGCAGTGTAGTGGGACGGTACCTTGCTCAAGGGTACCTCAGAGGTACCCAGGCCAGGACTTGAACCTGCAACCTACTATTCAAAAGGGCAAGGTAATAACCACTAGGCCACCACTGCCCATTAATAAGGACAATAGCAGCATCTGTGAGAATTAGTGTAATGAGTAAATAAATAATTTTATTATATTGATTAAACTGGCCAGTAGTTAAATAAAAGAGACAAGTGCATAGATTTACAAAAATTATTCCGCCACCTTTGTTCCAAACAAATCCCTTGTGAGACAATAAAGAACAAATGAAAAATAAATAGGAACCTCCTTACTGTAGTAAACACACAGAGCCCATATCATGTAAAAAAAAACATTTTTTTATGATGACTGCTTTTTCAGTGAGGTGAAATATTGGACTGCCAATCAGAAAAGAGGCAATTTACATAGATTAAGTCTTAATGGCACAGAAACAAAAGCAGCCTGTTAAATTCTTAGGGACAAAAAGGCTGGTAGACCTTTATGTAATACTGAATTTTGGCTGTAATGCGTCATAAAACCACACAAACTTAAAAAAAAAAGTGGACCTCGACGGGACAAACTAAAACACAATTTACAATTTACATTTCTTCCCTAAGGGTGCCTGACCAAAAAGATATTTGACCTGTGAGATGACACATACTCACCTGGTTCAGGCATGGTCCATGCCTCACAAGCAAAAGCCTTACTGGGTTCAGATGGCAGACCAACACCAGCCAGATTACCAGCCTGGACCTTAAACTCATAGAACACTCCAGGGGTTAAGTTCTCCACCTGTAAATAAAAGATTTGTTGGAAGAGTCCTCTTAGAGAACGTATTTCACATTTATCATATTCTGATATGTTGCAACCATTTTCAAAGAAATCTACAACAACAGACTAAAAGTATGTATTGTTAGCAGCACATAAGCAAATGTCTAAGTCAAAGAGCTTACCTTGTAGACCCTGCTAGTGGCAGGACTGTGGCTGGCCTCTTTCCAGTTAACAGAGTCCACCTCTCGTTTGTCCACATAGTAAGAGGTGATCCTAGAGCCACCAGTGTTTTTAGGGCGTTTCCAGGCCAGGGTCATTGAGGACCCATCACAGCTGAGCAGAGAGATACCATTTGGGGCAGAAGGAGCAGCTGGAGAAAACAGAAACACAGTTTTAGCGTATTGAGCAGTGAAAACTACACGTTTTTAAATATTATATATATATGAAGTCCTGGATAACAACTTGGGTTAGAACAAAATGTATTATATATTAAGAGTGTATAAAAAAACAATTCAGTGATGATAGCATGATCTCTGCATACAGGCCTCAATTTTAGATTGGCCACTGTTAGTGTAGGTTCATTGTGAAGGTGCCACATCTTAAACTTTCACTGTGAATTATGCCAATGCTTAGTCTGTAGCTGAGTATAAAAAAGGAAAGAGCGTCATTGAAGTGGTGAACAAGGAGCACTATACTGGAGAGTGTGTTTAGTGCAGTTGAAGAAAACAAACTACTTGTACATACCATAATCAACTCCTCTCTCTGTATGAGATAACAAAAAGATTTATCTTCATCTTTACTTCATAATTAGTGCTGTATCTTTAGTGAATAGTAGTCATAGAGCTAAAACTAAACCGATAAATCTGGATCATCTGGATCTGAGCTTAAATCAATTACATGTTTTATGCTAACTGCAATTACAACATGATCAGTCAAATATCAAGTATCAGTCTGATACCATCCATCCATTCATTTTCTAAACCGCTTCTTCCGTTTCCGGGGCGCAGGGAAGCTAGAGCCAATCCAAGCTGACTGCGGGCCTAAGGCGGGGTACACCCAGGAAAGGAGGCCAACCCATCACAGGGCAACACATAGACAGATAACCACTCACAGCTATGGGCAATTTAGAGTCCCCTATCAACCTACTGCAGCCTTTTGACTGTGGGAGGAAACCGGAGAACCCAGAGGAAACCCACGCGAACATGGGAAGAGCTTGCAAACTCCGCACAGAAAGGCACCCGTGGTCGACCCGGGGAGTGAACCCAGGACCTTCTCGCTGTGAGGCGACAGAGTTAACCACTGCACTACTGTGCCGCGCCTGATACCAAGAAGGTTATTTTAAGCAACTTCACTGAAATAGTTGTTTTACAGCAGGTCATTTACTTTGAAGGCTCAAGTAAGTTTAAGTGCTTTAAAACATTACCCAGTCATGATAAAAAAGAGAAGGTATGGGACTCCAATCCAAAAGGGTCACAGTACTACTTTCTTTCCCATTTAACACACCTCATTCAACTCAGCAGGTAACTACCAAGGACTTTCTGGCTAGAATTAGTAAACATCTTTGGACCTGGCATAGATATTTAAACGGATCCAGCTGTGTACATACTTAAAGCAGCGTCAATGAAGAGTGGAGCAGACTCCTGAGACTCCTCACTCAGACCATAGGCATTCACTGCCTGGACACGGAAAATGTATGTTTCACCAGGAGTCAGGCCATGGACCACAAACCTGTCCAGACACAGGCAAGGTCAGTGCAGAATTCTTCAGACACAATGGGCGAGTCTCACCTCATCCGTTAAGTCTAAAAATCTACAGAGTCTGTTTAAGTGAGAAGCTTTGACTTCATGATTTAAAAAACAAATCTGAACATGTTCAACCTACCTGGTGTGCTTGTAGGGCCTGTGATTACAAGGAATCCAGACTTTGGAGCCAACCACACAGCAATCCACATAGTAGCCCATGAGGTTGTTTGGGTGTTTGGGGGGTTCCCACTGCACAAAGGCAGAGGTTTTGGTGTTTCTGGAAGCTATTACCTGACCTGGAGCCGATGGAACTCCTGCACAGAACCCAAAAAACTCTTTAGGAATTTGGGATTTACATGTAGAAAACCAGTACAATTTCAGAGAAGCAAATAAATTCAAAAGTGTATAAATATACAAATATGTATGTAAACATTTACCTTAAAAATGACTTAATAATATATTGAAACTATCACAGGTTTTAATGTAAAACAATACTGTGCAGTAAAAGACATTTCTGACAGTTGATGTCAAGAGCTTCCAGAGACTGTGGGAGAAAACTGTGAGTGTGAGCAACTATGCATTGTCCTCAAGCTGTAAAGAAATTATGCACTGTATGTGTCTTTGTCAGGCAACAAAAACATACATTTATGTGAAGGTTACACTGCTGTATTTTAGTTACACTGACAGAATTATCTCTCTAAAGTGAGTGGTGCTCTGACAATCATCCTCTCCACAATCAGAGAGGAATCCTGGTGGTGATGTTATTGCAATCAATCCATATATCCATACATACCAATGTTGGGAATAGTGGCTGAAAAATATGACATGAGACATGTTTATCAAAGAAGCTTTCAAAGTTTCAGCATGTATCTTAAAATACTTTTACATACAAGACATTTAAAAAAAAATGTAAGAAGAGTTTTTTTAGGATCTCAGAGTAATTGAAAAAAATGGCTGGGTTTTCTGTATTTTCCTCACAAGTAAATTCCTGTGTGATTAACAGTCCGGAAGAGCGCACACTATCGAACACAGTTTTCAAAATGTCAAGGGATGATGGTGGTTTTGATTAAGAAAATCTTCTTACCATAAGGATCCACTTTCTGGATGAGAGCTGAGGGCTCTGATGGCTCACTCGGGCCATATTTGTTGACCGCAATAACGCGGAAACGGTATGCTTTCTTGTCCTCCAGGTCATACATAGGGTAACGGGGCGAGCGGATCTGCACGCCCGTGTTGACTCTCTGCCACAAGTTACTGTCAACCACTGACTGAAAGGCATGAGCCAGGACAGCCAGTGTGAAGAGCAGGTCAGAGAAAAGGAGGATTATTCCTACAGGCTGTCAACTCTTTTCCAGATCAGGTTAATGAGACTAGCTAAAATTAATATTTAATCACTAGTCTTTAATTCTTACTAAAATACATTGTGCATATGTAAATTAGTTTTTACATCAATTCTAGTTTTTTTGTTGTTATGTTATGTTATGTTATGTTATGGTCCTACCTTTCCATGATGATCTTTGAAGAGACACTGGTTAGTGCTTTATGAGCTTCTAGTTTAACTAACTACATAATAAAACTAATTATTTTAATGTTACAGGATAAAAAGCTACATATCCACAAAAAAGCCCCACAGACCTTTTCGATGAGGTACCACACAGGTGCCCGTCCACGGGGGCTGGGTGGTTTCCAACTCAGAACGACATACGTTTGATTTATTTCTGTAGCATGCACTTCAGTTGGGGGATCCGGCAACGTAACATACACTACATAAGAACACATTAGGGTCTTATTTAAAAACAAGTTCATTTTACATATATATTCTACAATGTACACAGTGTACATTTGCATGAGACAAGGTGAACATTTACTACTACATAAACAGGTTTTCTATTACTATTACTGCTATTACTATTATTCAGTATTAACTTACAAAGAGTGAAGCTTAAGATAGGAGATGCAATTTTATTCATATATGTACACTACCAACTTACATCTCAATGTAAGTTGGCGGATATTTTTAGAAACACTAACTAAAGCATAATAATGATGACGAAACATTCACCTTGTCACAATCTGGTGTTTAAAGAAATGGGTAGCTGTAGGACTGCACTGTAACACAGTTTTAGGAAAGTATTAATGAGGAGGATTAAAGTTTTAGAAATGTCTATTAAAAGGATTCGGCATTCTTCACAGCAGGAATATTGTTGTTAGTTAGAAAGTCTGGTGTTTAGCTATAAAAAAGAGCAAAAGTTCTGAAGGTAACAATGAAGGTAACAATCATCAGACCAGCCAAGACCTACTGATAAAACAACAATTTGAAAAGTGTACCTGAATTTGTGTAAAATCTTTTCTTTAAATGCTTCTTTGATAAGTGAAATGATATTATTACTTACACACAGATGTCTCACAGAAGAGTACGGATTCAGTGAAACAATGAATGTGATTTTAACATGTGGTTTTGATAGTAAGCATGCATTTCTTGCCATATTAAATAGTGGTCTGTAGATCAGTGATGACCTGAGGCATGGTTACAATAGGTACTGACTGTTCTTTATGCTATACAGAGGAGATTGTGTATGTTAAATTGATTAATTTAAAACACTGTTACAAAATGTTATGTATACGTTTTGATGTACATGCAGGTCGGCCAATGAAAAGGATAAAAAGATATGATATTAGTGCTACAGGGATGAGTTAGTTGATATCGCTAGTACAAGGTACCTCCTTGCAGTTCCTCCTGTCGAACCACAATATCATATTTCCCCTCGATTTTAATCACTGTTGTGACAATAAAAAATATCTGTAAAATTTCCATAGACCATAAACTCTGGCTAGAAGTTTAAGTAAAAATTTTTAACTACATTTGAATAAAGATGTAGGAGCCTAGTTAAGATGTGATGGACTTTTATGAAATTATAAAATAAACCATTATTTCAATTATTACATGAAATATAACATAATGTATATGTTTAAAATGTAGATGTGATGTATACATGATATGCATATGTGTGTGTGTGTTTGTGTGTCTATATATGGTCAAGTGAAAAAAATAAGTATATTCCATAAAAACTACTGCACGTTTTCAGGATATTTAAACAAGCATATATTTCACTCTTTTGGATACATTGCATTTAGATAAAGGGAATGTATTAAAAAATTTATAGCTTTTATATATAGCTTTTCAGGAGAAAATTCTCATACCAAATGTGAAATTTGGTGGTGAAAATATTATGGTTTTGGGTTGCTTTTACTTACAATTTCTTTTCACTACAGGGGTAACACTAGCCTCTGAGGCAAGGGGTGAAATTACTTTCCCCACAGATGAACATTACATCTAATGTAAATCATTGAAAAAAGCTTTTACATGGTGATTTTGTTAAAGCATAATAATAATTACTAAAGTTGAAATATATGCTTGTTCAAATATGCTTAAAAAATCAACAATTTTATCCATGAATTTATATTTTATATTATATGTATGTATGTATGTATGTATACTAGCAGCCCTAAAAAGTATTTGGACATTTCTAATTTACATAAATCAACATCAACACCAAAACTCTTATTATTTGGCTGACCACCAGGTGTTGAGTTATAACAAGGATTGCTATCCTCTTACCTGCAGGTAACTGTAATAATACTTTAACAAATGAAAAAAATATCATTTTATATGCAGCCCTATGTTTCATTTAATAGAAAAGTCATCATTTTCCATTTTCAAGTTGTATATATACATATAAAAACAAATAAATAAAGATAAATGTAATAAGCATATACAGTTAAATGCAAACATTTAACCACCTTGGTCATTTTTTTTGTAATTTTGATAATTAATTTATAAGTGAAAATAAGTGTACAATTTTTACAGAGAACAAACATTGGCACATTTTAATGCAGAATTGCAGTTTATTTGCTGAATTTGACAAATTAGGAAAGAAAAAAAATATGTGGCACAATATATATTTTTATACATATTATGCATTCAAAAAATTTGCAGAAAAAAGCTATTTTTAAGCTTTTTCTTTGTAGATCATGTATACTTATTTTCAATACCAACAAAACAAATAATTTGACCAGGACAGTTAAACTTTTGCATACGACTTTATTTCAGACGAGGTCAGGTCTTTCTTTGTTTTACTTTCCTGTTTATTATGCAATTGTCATATAAAAGCCTAAAAAAACAGAAGCAGCATAAACATCTGATGCAACAACCAAGTGTGGTCCATAGATTAAAGAAGGAGCGAAACCCCAGATGGTTTAGCTTTTTTTTGGCCCTACCTTCCACATCGCTTTCCACTTCTGCAGCAGTCACTCCAGAGGACATCCTGGAGGGCAGGCTGATGCCTGCGCTGTTCACAGCCCGGACCCGAAAGTGATAGGAGGCCCCCTCAGTTAGCCCGTGCACAGGGAGTTTGCACACTTTTACTGGGCTGCTATTGCACTGGACCCAGTCTTTAGTACCAGATTTGCGCCTGGGGAGGATAACAGAAGATTCTGCATGCCATCACTGTCATATGAAAACTTGAAATCTCTGTAAGAGTAACTTCACAGGGTCCAAGTCCTTAATTTAAATGTATCCTAATGTAAGCATGTCTTTGAAGCATTTTTTGACCACTTTATACTGTCCATGTGTCATAAAATGTTTAAATAGCAGGGTAATATATGAACATTTTCAAATGGTATAAATAAAAAAATCTAAAATAAAAAAAAGTGAGATTTTTATATGACAGTAATGACATACACTTAAAATAACTTTTGGCACTGCATGGTAGAAACTGGCATCTTGACTTGATGCCAGATAAATATCAGTGGATTAATCCGAGGACACTAACCTGTCCACAAAATAACCAGTGATTAAAGGTTCATTGGTGGTGTTGGGAGGTTTCCATGAGACCAGGACGTAATCCTTATTGGCATCGGAGACTGTGACATCCATAGGAGCTCCTGGAGCACCTGCCACTGAGGGAGTGGCATCTGTGAAACACATGGTGCACACACAGATACAAACACATGCACATTATAGATAATGGAGATGCTAAAAAACATAAAGACTAAGACTTTTTATGATCTACTTTCCCTATTCTTCATCAACATAATGCACAGCTCTTATACATCGCATGTTGTGTGGATACATATATACATGACGTATGTATAAGATGAATACAGTACAATGGGTATGGTAGAAAACGTATGTCTTAAACAAACCTCTGACAAACAGGTAAGCGCTGTGCTCAGTGGTTCCTTCCTTGGTCCAGATGCGAAGGGTGTACAGACCCTCATCGTCCTTGTTTAAGTGAGGAAGAGTGAGCTTGGCAGCACCACCACCAACAGACATCTCAGCCCATCTGGATGGCTTCAGGAGAGTATCTACATGTACACGCACAAATATACTGTTCCTCTTATAGAACACAGGAAGTACAAAGGAAGAAAAGATATTAGACACTGTCAACGTGCACACACACATTGAGTTACTTTCTTACCATCTCTATACCACATAACCTCTGGTGGCAGGTTAGGAAGGTCAGGTACCACCACCATGGTGGCCACCAGAGTCACTGATTCGCCCTCAGTGCCAAATGTTACTGTAAACCTATCCAGGAGTGTTATCTCCAGCTTGCTACGATGGATACCAGTCAGCAAGGGTACTACAAGGAAGTAAATAGAAATACAGGTTATACTCCACATAGACTTCTTCATCCTGCTATTAGGGTGCTTCTCAGGGTTGACATCACTCTCAGTGTTGATCTATGCAATGCGAACACTTGATTGTTTCCTCTGTCCTGGAAGTCGCTTTGGATAAAAGCGTCAGCCAAATGAATAAATGTAAATAAATGTAAATGTAAATGCTTCTCCTGCCAATTCTGTCTCTTCCTTGGCTTGCTTATTAGGTGCCTGTTCCCCCAGATTTCTGCTTAAACTGAAAAGTAGAGAACCAATGTCTCTCAAAGTAGCTCTGGTAATTTAAGCAAGATACTTGCTCTTATTCAAATTATGTTGGACTCATTCGTTCATTTATAACAATACTCATATAAATAAATATACATTGAGAGGCAATATACAGATGACATATAACATGGATTTTTGTGTCTAACAGACTGTGCTGTCTCTACAAAAGTGTGGCATCCACAGGTTATTTGTGGCTTATAGTATTTTAGGCCTGTGCCTTATCCCCAGCCTTTCACCACCCTCTCACCTTGGCCAGGAAGATGAGCGCTCTCTGCTGCTCCAGCTGGTCCTGAGAGAAATAGCAACCAATGTCAGGACAAACAGTGGAAAGATGTGAAACATGACTCCATAAATAAGGAAAGAGTAAAGCATAAAGGTTGGAAAGGAGAAAAAACGCACTTCTCACACACACTGTGGCTTTAGAGGTAACTTTCCCCTCAGGGTTGGTAGCCACAGCACTGTATACAGCAGAATCTGCTACTGAGCACCTAAAGAAGAAAATATTACATATCTATTACATTTCTGTTGTCTCAGATCATCTTATCTTATGCTCCACCTTTCACTTTATTAATACTATTATTATCTGCACAATTACTATTATCTATGTGATTTTGTATATTTGCACATACTTATGCACATACTGCACCTTCAGAAATATTTATATAATGTAATTATTAAGGTTTATAGTTTAAGGTTTTATAGCTTTATAGTTATTCCATATCCTGCATAGTACAGTTATTTGTATTTTTTATTTTATTTTTTTTTAATTTTACATTTTATATTTTTCTGTATAGTACATTTATTTGTATTTTTTGTATTATGTGTGTTAACATTGTTACATTGTTTACATTTTTATTTATATGGTATGTACTGGTACAAAAAATTCCCTCGGGATCAATAAAGTATCTAAATTAAGGATTTGCATATAAATAGGACATTAGGGGCAAAATTTCCACATTAATAAAAATACATTTCATCAAAACAATTATTTCCCAAGGGAAGTGAAATTATAAAAAAGCAAGAACTGTGATGGTGCAGTATACCATTTATCAGCCTGGAAATTATGTACATATTTACATAAGTAAATTTAATGCATCTCTTCCATTCTAAATGTACATGTCCATCAAAGCTGAATTACTATGTGCAAATAACAACAAATCACATTCTATTTAAAAATGTAATGGGCCATATGGTATACTCATTTAGGTCAACACTAATACTTTACCTAAATTAAGAGATATTATTATGTGTCTTCTTTTACCAAGACATCCACATATAATAGTATTTTTCTTGGAAGCACATTTAATTTGTGTTCCTATGAGTGCTGAAAAAAAGCCAGGTCATGTGTTCTTTGCTATATCTGTATTAATATCTGAGCAGGTATGAACATGTATCATTTATGTTCTAAGATTTAGGACAACAAGTGTGTCCTAAAGTGTTGCCTTCCATAATCCTTACACCTCTTAAGTAAGGTTAACACAGTGTTATCAGTATTTTGCCAAGGTGCAAGGGGAAAACACAGCACAGAACATGATCTTCCAGTACTGGACCGCATTGGACTGGGACAGAGATCTATGAAATGCAGTGCTAGTCTTAAAGGAGAGGCCAGAGAGTGAGAATAGAAGGAAGAAATGTGACCTTCAGCATGCATGGACTATTTTAAAGCCTCTCAAGTACCTTGACTGCGAAAAACGAACAGTTCCATCCATATTAAATGAGTCAAACACTCTTAAGTCACTAGCACTTTCAAAAAGGTTTAAAAGAATATAAAAATGAAACTGAACAAGGAAAGACTTGTGTTTAGGGCTTTAAGGCCTGTGACCTGGATGGTGGGAGAATCTTGCTACTGTAATGGCAGTGTTGGTGGGACTTGAATGGCAGGCATTCCAGCATCAAATGACACAGAGCTCAGCAGTACAGCACGAACAGCTGAGGCGTCTTCAAGATGAGGGCAGGCCTTCTCTGAGACTAAATAGGAAACTCTCACTGCCACAGTGACGCCATTCAATCTCACTGGCTAATGTACGGTATGAATTATGAGTCTATGCACTATAGTGACTTATTAGGCCTACACGGTACAGACAAAATATCAGTATTGCGATTATACTGCTCCGAATTGCGACTGCGATGTTTTCAGCATATCACATTTATCTAATTAAAAAGGCTTGAGGATGTAAGCACTGTAAATGTTTCACAGTGTATATTCATGCCATAATCCATATGATACAGTCCATTTATTCATAAAACAGACCATTTTCAAATAATAGTGTTTGTGAGGTCACAAAACCAACACACTTACATATATCTCCTTATTTAGCCTACAACAATTTAGCCCAGCCCCTTCAAAAGGAAGTTCTAAGAAGTTTTTTGATTTGTTCAAGGCTCTTGCATTGCAGAGACCAAAACTGCAATAACCATGTACAGACAATACATTGTGTAGCCTAATTACTTATGTTCTTATGTCAAGTTTTATTCTACATAAAAGTCATAATCACAATGTGCATTGGTTCCAAAGTGGAGAAACAGACCTAGACACTTGAATGAATGTTCTGGCTACTTCAGACATTCGCAGTTGCTCTTACCGTGATTTACTCTAAGTAGCTTATTTTTGGCAATGATCATTTTGCTCAACAGGAGATCAAAATTTGGTCATTGCGTTTTGGTTAACAGGTTGGGCTTATGAACATGATGGTGTCATAAGGGGACAACTATACCTGATTTTTAGGATTCATTCATACCTGCTAATAATCAGACTGTGAACTCCATATTTGCTCTCAATTTTGTACTTTCCAGGTGCACTCAGAGGATCAATGGGAGCATCATTCTTATACCTATAAATGTATAAGACAAAAAAATCGGACTTCACAAACCTTGAAAAACTACTATAAATTATCTCTGTAAAAAGAGAGTGCCTTATTCGTCATTGTGAACACATTCAATCACATAAAGTGCACCACAACAAATCCTGACCTCTGCATTTAACCATCACATGTGCACACATCGACCAGTGGGCAGCTATGAAAAGAGCCCAGGGAGCAGTGTAGTGGGCCGGTACCATGCTCAAGTGTACCTCAGTCAGGACTTGAACCTGCGGCCTTCTGTTCACAAGGGCAAGGTCCTAACCACTAGGCCACCACCGCCCACATATATACACATATATTGAAACACTATTGCTATTGATAATGCATTAAGGTATTGAAGAAAATTCTACATAAAGTCAGTACAGAATAACAATATGACTGCATTGAAAAAACAGACACGAAGACTCTCAGACATTGTAATGTAAATAAATCAAGCTCAAACCATTTAACAACGGGAGTGGGTGAGCCAGACACAGTGCAGAAGAGTTTAACTGGAGTCTTCTCCCACACAGTGTGAGACCTCAAACCCACCAGGAAGTCTGGGGCTTTGGGTGTCTCAGTATGAAACTCCCTCCTCACCGACATTCTCTCTCTCACCTGAGACAGCACAATGAAGGATTAGCATTTAGTATAAGGATCATTAGCATTAAATAGGTGGGCATTCTCTATCTAGAAATTCTGTACATGGTTCGGAGTGTATTAGTTATGGCATGGCACAGAGTATATAACGTGTGATGCTTTGACTTTACAGAATTCAAATGTGTCACTCAGCTGCTGCTATATGTCTGTTTTTGACTTTTGTTAAGAATTGTGTTATTGTGTTAATAAATTGTATTTATGTGCAACCAACTGACACATTTGAATCATATCCATCAAATTCATGGTGTAGTGTAGATGGATGTAGTGTAGTGCAGATAATGTAGAGAAGGATGTCCTTCTCTGTGGATGATCAAGCGCTGCCCATAAAATGTAAATGAATAAATGATGATATCATGAACGATACTGACCTCTCTTGAAATCTCAATATTCTCCACTTGTTCATGTGTGGCCACTTTCATCCTGTGCAGCTCCTGCTGCAAGCTACTCAGGTCCCTTCCAAAATGAGCAGCCCTGCGCTGATACTCCTGCATTCCTTCAGGTTCCCTTTACAACACACACACGCACAAATACAAGGCCTGAAATGTGCTGGATTTGACACGTAAATCTCGCCAAACAATTCAGAAAACAGTAATAAATATTCTTCACAATGTTACAGAGAGGTAAAATGTATCAGTTTGGAAGAGTGAGAGCCCTTTCAGTATCAAAAATACTTCATAAATCAGTTCACAGTATATGTGACCTTTAGTTTGAAAGTAACTCATCAGCTAAAACATGGTGAAAAGGTGGCACAATCATGGTATGTTGTAGTGACAAATATTAAACATATATACATATATATAAAAAAACAAACAAGTGTCAAAGTAATCAATATCTGACAGCCAGAAAATTACAGTGCAAGAGAGATACCTACAGTCGATGGGGATACTGATTCAGGTAGTCCCTTACACTCTTACACATCTTAAAATAGCTTGATGAGCAGTAGTGGTTATGTCAACCCAAAGAGTCTCACCTCTCCCTGAAAGCTGGCACTTTATAGGCTGGTTCCGCCATAGCCTCAGTGGCCTCGACCTGCTCCTTCTTCACTGACTTTGAGGTTGATTTCCTGCCCAACAGCAAATAAACAGTCAGTAGAAAAGCATGCAGGATACATTACAATGCCGTAGCGCACTGCAACAGAAGCTATAAGCAGGCAGGTCTTTGAATCACTGCGGGCCAGTGCTGGAGAAGCTCTATGCTACTGAAGAACAGTGCTTTACCCCCTTGATCTGAACCAAAAGATAAAAAAGAAGTTTACTTCTTTGTGTAGTATGTAATAATATTAATTCCTGTACAGACTTTTGAGTCTGACACACAAAGAGGTCTTTATTTGAGTACTGACAGTTCTTCTACAATTATTAAGCCAGTTATAAAAGCATTATGTAGAGTTTGGCATGTATAGAAGTATGTATAAATCCACATAAATGCAAGACTTAAAAAGCATGTTTGTTGAAGCCTTAATTAAAATTTTTTCTAACTGAGAATCTGCACAGAGCTGCAAGAATCCAAAACCAGTTCCTAACATTATTTATGTCACACACTGAGTCTATGACAGGGATTAAGTGCCTTGTAATTTCTGCAAGTTAGAAAGAACTAAGATGACTGAGAAAACTGTAAACAAATGATAAAACTCTCCTATTTAGAATGTGATTTTGCATTACTTTGCAGCTGGAAAGGAAATCAATTATGGTTTTGCATTTAGCAGTAGCCTAATGCAACTGGCTACAGTCATTTTTAAGCAGGCACCAAGTCTGCAGTGTTAGTTTTCTGGGAGCATAGAGACTTCACAGACTGACACAGGCTTCTAGAACAGAGCTTTAGAGCAGCTGTTGCCACAAATATTTCCTTTTATGCTAGAAAGCCGAATAGTTTAAAGCCTTTTAAAAAGCATAAAGCATTTAGGCCTTTCTTTTAACAACTGCCTGCAAGCTTATAGTCACTTGTCAAGTCAATAGGCCTTCAAGATAAGCAACATTAGTGCAAGCCAGAGCTGCAGGAGGTTTGTGGTATGCCCACTGGCCTCCCAAAACACCTATGCCAAGATTACACCCAGCCCATTTGCACACTGCAGCACATACAATCAAAACCAAATAATGTCCTGTACCTTGTTGCAACCTGCTGGACAACATGTTTTGAGCTGTGATATTCTTGGCTGACCTGTTTTTGTTTCTGCTGATAAACAGGCATGGCCCTCATAGGCATGTTGGGAAAACTTTAAAAGACACCCAAAGGTTACATGATGGATTATTTTGATAATGTTAACATGTACAGTTAAGAAATGTGGATTAAGAAGGTGGGTTGAACATGGGGAAAATGCACAAACATCTGCAAAGCTCATTATAACTTTGTATTACAAGGATGTCATTACACATTTATTTCCCAACAGCTGATAAATAGCCACCGGTTGAAAATGACGCAAATGTTGAAGAAAACCTAAAAACGGGGCTTAAAAACCCAATTTTATGAATGGCAACTGTAAATTGTTGTATTCAAAATTAAAATCACAACTTAAAAGGTCTAAGCCCAAAGGCATCAGTTTGCGGAAAGCGTAAAGCCCAGTGAAGAAGGTCAGAAAGGACTGACCCAGTGCATACAAACAGTAACGGTGGTGTGAGGAAAAATGCAAGTGACTCAAGTGAATCCCTGACATCTGAATTCCAGAAATAGATTAGGCTAATCCTTGGGGACGTGTTTCTTGCGAACGTAAGCATATCTATCCTTTCCGAAAGGAAGGAAACGCTAAAACTTAGGTCAAACCTTGAAACAGTGATAAAATAGGTTTTAAAGGCGATAGCAGTTTCATAAGCAGACGAGCCAAGGTTTCAGGGAAGACAGCATAACGCTGAGCTGCTCTAGTCCAAATATAAATGCACAGTCCTTCACAAGAGCACCTGTACCACAGAGAGCGACAGAAATATTTCTAGAACTATGAAAATACTGCCTAATTGTTCAACCCTTGTCCATTTGGCGTTTTATGAAGCAGATACGTTGACGGAATAATGAATATTAACTGCGACTTACCCCAAGAGAAATGAACAGCGATGAGCGTTGGAAGACCAGCCTGAGAGCACTTGGAAGGCTCGTGCTGATGGGCACAAAAATAATGCCCTCACTTAGGGAATGCCTTCTCCCTCTTCCATCCCATGTATGGATACCCTCAAGACTATATATAGCTTTTAACTCAGTTTTCAAACTTATTTTGCTCTGTTTTCAAAGGGATGATTCGATGTGGGTCTGATGATGGGAAAATAACACTGAATTAATGTTTTTTTTGTTTGTTTGTTTGTTTTTTTCTTGTTAAAGAAAAAAAAAAGTGTGATTTTAAGATTTGCGAATAATAATGTTAAGATGAGCAGACTGGAGTGTGTTAACGTCTCGTACGGGTTTCTCAGAGATCTATAAACACTTTCTTGTGTTTTTTTAGAATGCCATCAGAGGTTCAGACACGTCAGCCTTTAACAGTTATCCACTGATAGGACAAAAATATACCAACGTAAATAAACAAAGGAATCACGTCTATTAAACATAACGACGTTTTGCCTTTTAGAATGAAAAGTGATCGGAAAACAGTATTGGTTCTTGCCCTAAAGTCCTTTTTAGGGGTCTTTTGATTCACCCTCCCTGCTCCAACAGTTGCCAACGACTATTTTTAACACGAGATAAAAGTTTCAGACACAGACAGAGCCTGATCTCCTCACCAGTTACAGTACAGGCACAGTAGTCGAAAAATGAACAAAATGTGTGAAGGAATGAATACTACGTTTCATACCATCTCCTGGATGGTCTGTCTGACATTAACATACGTTACACGAAAAAACGGAGTAATAATTTTTTAAATATTTTCTCCCCATTACGGTCTTGAAAGACAATCTTAAAACCAAAAAAGGGGGATTAGTCTATTGCTAAGCCAAGATTCAGCATTATGCATGTTAGTAAAAAAAAGTCCAATACAATCCAAGATTGAAAAGCAGTTCAACTATTTCATTCAGGTTTTCCTCCAAATGATCTGTTTCCAAAAGCTGTAGGGCTTGCACATCCCCATACTACTCATGGCCCAGCTACTCCCATGGTACGGTCAAGACGGTTTTTCTCTGAAGCTGGTCTTGGACAGTGATGCAAGTGGTGATTTTTTTATTAAATCATTTGCCCAGGAGTAATTGAAACCAGGTGGATAAAAAAAAACAGTCTTGTTTCATCAGGGTTTTCATGGGCAACCTGCAGTTTCACAGAAGTAGTGCAGTTCCGCCCTCTAGAGGTTCCCTTAATCCCCATTAATGCTGGTAATCACTGTGTGAAAGACTCGTCAGACCACACACATTTTTCAAAATTTCTTCACAATTCACGACTTAAAAAAATCACTCAAGGTGGTTTTATTTGAATGTGGAAAAGTAGCAGAAATCCCTTTAAAAGATTTCGCATTCACACAATAACACAAAGTATAAATTAATCATCAGACCAAGGCAACAGCGTTTTATTGGTGGTCAGCTTCTTGAAGAAACAAACTGGATCGGTACAAAGCTAAACCAAAGACAAACTAGAGCTATTCTCTTAAATTATAATCTTTGAAAATAAAACTGGAACAGTAGGGACTGAAATCAATTACCATCAACAATTTCAGATGAATCTTTGGTTCATATTTTAAAAGGAAAAATCACATTACTAAAGCATAAAACATATGTACAGAAATCACACAGCACTCAGTGCTGTTGGAGTGCTGCTCAGGTTGCATATTTTCTCAAAAACACAAAACACCCTCCTATTGTGCTTGAACAATTCAAAAACAGTTAGTAAAAAGACAGCTCTTTAAAGTGCTTTACATTTCAGTAGTTTGAGTGCATAGAACATGAAAACTCAATTTTCAGCACAAATCTTCTCATCTCAGACCAACAGTCCACTTAACATCAGGCATTCCATACATTTGTCTTTTTGCATATAGCAATGAGGCATAACCGTATTGTAAAAACAATGTTACATGGGTTACAAATAACTAACAGCGACATGCAATAAAGGCTTGGAGTGGTACGTTACCATGTGATTACCATGTGTTGGCATGTGATCATGTATATTGTGCTTTTGCTTTTTTAATATATTGTTACTTTAGATGCCCGTTGTGAAGTGGGACCTAGTCAGGTATGGGGACACATGCATAAGCAAACATTGAACGCTTGAGTAGTTTGATGAATTAAAAGTTTGGTTCAGAAGAGCAGTTATTTCTATATAGAATAGTTTGAGGAGCTTGTAAAAATCTAGTAAAATAAAGGGTCATGAACAGAGGGGAAAAAACAATGAAAAGTACTGAATAATCAGTAAGAAATCCTTCCGTTGCGAAGCAGTTGCCTGAATTCAGGATTTGACAAATGAACAATCTAGTCATTAGACATAGACAGTCATTAGACATTTAGATGCAGGAGAGAAAAAAAAAAAACACGTCCAAAATAATTCTCAAACTCTCAAAAATGAACCCAATTTAGCATAAAAAAAATAATGACAGTCATAAACTGAGCATAAGAACTAGCTCAAGAGAAGCAGAAAAACCCCGTCTGGCTTAAAGAAAAATCCAGGGCTGCCACAGCGTACCCAATACAAAACACAAATACTGTAAATCCTGTACCATAATCAATGGTTGGCAATCTTCTCATTAAAACATACAAAAACATTAAGACAATTTACATTAAAAAATAAGATTACCAAGTTTAGGCATATCTACAAAAACATTGGTATTTCTTCAGTATATTAATGTGAAAACCAAAACCCGTAAAGCCTGTCAAACTGCTGGACTGATCAGTAATGAATGTGAAATAATACATTAACTCTTTTTTTTGTCATAACACTTATTTTGGGGTTTTCTTGTTGAATTACATGGAAGTGTTTACACCGAAAGGCACAGAAGCTTGCCATTTTTTCTTACTACCTGATTGCAGTAAATGTTCACTCAGTCTCAGAAATTATACTGGTGCTGTCTGCTTCATCAAAGTTCCTCTGGTAGCGCACAGTAGAGAAGAAGCGGTGTCTGTTCCTCTTATACAAAATGAAGACCACTACAGCAGCAAGGCAGATGAGCACAATAATGAAAAGAGCTAAGGCCACAGGAGTTCCCCCTGATTCTAGAGCAGAAAGAGAAGTAACCAGTCAGGAAGAAAGTTATCACAGGGTACATTAATAAAATATACAAAATTTATAATCAAATCTCTCTATATATTTTATTTAGATCTTTAATAATAATTTTATAATTTATATTATTTATATTTTATTATACACACAAATATATGTATTGTATATATGTATTATGTATGTATTCTTGAAAGACATTTAAAAAATGGTCTTGAAATGTTGACAATGTCAAGGGAAGCATGGCAAATGGTGTCAAAAACAGAATGGAGGTATGGGTTTTCTTAGTGACTTGACTATGACACTGTGCAAACACTAGGTTGCGTCTGAGGTAACAAGGTTGTATGGGTCACTCACTAGCTGGCATCTTGCAGATGACACGGCTGCGGCTTTCAGTGCAGCTGGCATGGCTCCAGGTTCCATTCACTGACACCAAAACTGCACAGCCTGACTGAGGCTGAGTGTGTCCCCAGTTATGGAAGTCCAGCGCACTACCATCCATCCAATCAGCAGCCTTAACTGAGAATTTCACAGAATTATATCAGTACCTTGCAGTAGTATTTCATCTTCATAATATAACAATGAATTACAGAAAGCAACATCATAGACATTATAACAGAATACAGAAGAAACAAAACTTACCTGAGCTGAGAGCCAGCCAGACACGGCTAGTGATAAGCGGACTTTCAGCAACATGCCGTGAGACAAAATCATTCTCTTCCTTACTTTTAATAGTCAAAAGCTGGGAGGCGGGATCTAGCAATTACACAAAACACAATGAGTTTCCTGTTTATGGCCTTGAAATGATTCATGTCTGCAGGTAATACAACATTTTGCAACATAGTTAGAACTAAATTAATTTAATTCAAGCAGATTTGGCCTTTAATGCATACAGGCATTTAAATACATACCGAGTTTCTCACAGACACTCTTGGCACCCTCCATTGTATAGACAGAGAAGTTGTAATT
This sequence comes from Arnoldichthys spilopterus, assembly GCA_037974385.1. Classification (NCBI taxonomy): domain Eukaryota; kingdom Metazoa; phylum Chordata; class Actinopteri; order Characiformes; family Lepidarchidae; genus Arnoldichthys; species Arnoldichthys spilopterus. The sequence continues at coordinate 16,334,412 of JBBPDA010000039.1, forward strand.
GGTCATATCAATAGCATAACAGTTGTTTTCAAAGTGTATCCATGAAGCCTGCCCATCGGCATTAGGACATTTATTGCTTGAGGAAGGAGATATTTGAGACCCTGTCACCAAAGAAATATAAGGAGCATATCAGGAATATACCTGATCAAGGAATATCAGGCAACAACATAGGCATATGGAGAGAACAGAATGTTTCTCTTGTATTTATTGTAACATTATACTACATTTCTCTGGGAAACTGGTCCTCTGCACCAAGAATGTTTGTGTATGTAAACCGAGACACACCCACCTTCTACACATTGGACGTTTATACATATAAACCTACCATACAGGAACATTTGACAATTCCAGGCTGATGCTATGCATTTATCCATTCATACATTTATCAACCAGATATTATTTGAGTGCTGGATCTGTCTCAGTACAACAATGGCACCAACATGGCAGTGTATACAAGCTGGAAATTTTTTTTTTTTTTTTTTAAACTGTGGTTTGGTTTACTTTATTAGACATGCCTTATGCATGACACACAATTCCTACTATTTGTGTCGGTCAACCTTAAGCCCATCTTCAGAAGCATCAGGGCCACCGCTGGCTGTATACTTATGGTTGGTTCATCACCCAAATAATATTTGCCCAGTGGCGATCCTTTGGTGGACCCTTTCCCTTAGTAGATAGGGTAAAGAGGTAGTTCCCAAACTGTGGTAAGTGGGTATGTCCAGTAATGTTAGGAGTCAATCGAAAAAAATTAAGGATGCTTAAACATTACATTTAATTTGAATTTTGTTACATTGTCCACTACGTGTGACATTAGTGTAATCCAGAACACCTGGATACTTCTCAGAGTATTTTTCTTTTTACTTATTATTTGCATAAAAGAGCCCTGGAGAAGAAGAGGCTGTATTTCAGTCCCCCTTATGCACGTTGCATGCTCAAGAGAAACTGGTTTATTTACTACTCTCTACCCTTTAAGACAGATTCTTGTTGAGTTCGATTTTAGACACACAAGACATTGTTTAGTTTTTTAAGCTGTAGTGAGTTCTTTGTAGCCTGTTGTGATTAGCACTTCGATGTTAACTGCCTGTTTACTTGTATAGCTGATTTATCATAGTGCTCTTAAATACTGAGCAAATAATGATCCAAGAATGTGTATCTGTGGCACATGTTGGGGAAAACTATTATTTATAATAATAATAATAATAAATTATTATTATTATTCACTGTTCATTTTGCAGCTACAACGTTTTACAACATAAAGCATTTGGAAACATCTGGAACCCATTGGGACAGAAGGTAGTTTGAAAATTTTGCAACAGATGGGCTGCACTCAGTAAATGCATAGATACATAGCAACCATATAACGGTTGGTGTACCTGATAAAATAGTCAAGTGAATTCAGATACAAACTGTAAACTGGCAAATGTCAGAGTGCATATGTATATGAGAAACGTACTGCTGAGGCTGTTGTAACAGATGGCTCCTTCTAGCTCAGCATGGCAGTTGACTGTAGACCATTTTCCTGTAGCATCCACATAAACACATTTCTCTTCAGATCCAGAGCCTGTAGCCTCAAATCCTTGTGGCTGGAACTGCAAAGGTGTCCCATCTGACCACTCGTAGGGCCAACCACTGAACTGAAAGAATTGAAAGAAGTCCCAATCACTTTACCTTTATTAAATGTTTCAATATTAATGCCTCAAAAATCCAAAGCACCCCCAGTGAATACATTTTAGTTAACCCAGAGTAGTGCCAAAAATGCAACTGCTATTTTGGGTAATGGATATTGGATAATTGATATACTAAACATCAAAAGTAGTACTACTAAAATGTAGCTAAAACATAAAAGGAATATCACAGCCTGTCAATATGATGGCAGGTATTTCAGCACAGGCAATTTAGAAACCAGATTAACAACCATCTACCAAGTATTAAAACTAGCCAAGGCCTGATTACATACGTCTTGCCTGGAGAGGCCAATCCAGAGAGGATATCCGTCTCGTTTGGCGATCAGGGACATGTTCAAGTTACTTGTTGCATTATGAATGCTCACAAGATGACCACCATCACTACCGCATTCCTCCAGGGCCTGATACCAGTTCAGTTTCTTGGCAATTAACCGGAAATTATAGCCAGTTGGAGCATGCACATCACCTGGACCCATTCGAAACTCATCTTTGGAATCTTGAAGTGAAACAGGAGGACACTGAAAATTAGTCTCTATGAGCTGGTCTAAATCAGACTTTACAAGCGTTCCATTTTGATCATTGGAAGATGTGCTTGAATAAATTGAGGTCTTACCGTGCTCAATCTTGCACACCACAATTGCCCTCTGCTTGAAAGGTGTATAGATTGATGGACTCCTAATCAGCTCCCATTCCCCATTCAGATCCATACCAGCCATGAAGGGCTCTGTGACACTCTGCCTTCCATTTTTCCAATTAGAGTACTGAACATTGGTGTCATCATACCACTTCAGCTGAAAATCTACGGACAGCCAGAAAGTACCACAATTAGAACATCAGCACAAAAAACCTCCACTGCTAAGTTATTCTAAAATCTAAATTACTTTTATTTAGTTGTAACTAAATAAACTGCACAGTTTTCTAAACAGTTAGCCACCTTTCTTGTCCTTGTACATGCCCAGCCAAACAAATTTGGCCAAGTTCTTGAAAGGCTGGAGCTGCTCCTTTATGAACTTGTTTTCCTCTTCATTTCGAATGGTTAGAACATCTCCCATTCCAACTTAAATCAGAAAAAAACATTAATAGCTGCTAAGGTTACAAGAATACAGATATAAAAAAACCATTACCAACTCATTTCCCCAAACAAACACGGTTTTAAATCAAAACACTGCATGAATCATATTTCAACAAACTACAATACCACAAGCATTCTGAGAAAGCCCTGCTTAATTTAAAAGAACAAGCAGTAATCCAGGATTTCCCATACCAATAGCCCGGCATGTTTCTCGGTCATTGTTCTTGTCGTGTTCCTGCCATCTTGCAGACTCCAGCAGGAAAGTGTAGCAATTGTTTTTGAATGGGATCCAGTTGGGTCCGTTGCTCTTGTGTGGACATTTAACTGCATCCTGAGAAGGTGGGATTTTCTCTTCTGTTTTATCAAGAAAAATGAAACATAAATTATGATGCATGATATTACTTAACATTTACTGCAGTCCTTGTCAGTTGACTGTCTTTGTAAAAAACAAAGTATATCTACAACCCCATATAATCTGACAACTGTGATATATTACTTGTCAATAAACTGAAAAAATAATATAGGAATTACAGTTAATAATTACAATATTCTTTTTCGCACAGTGGTCAACACCGCTCTTCTAATAAAGAGTCATTGACTAGTGAGCATCAGTACTTTAAATGTGGATACCTTGTGAGATGTGGCAGATAGCCCCTCTGAGCTGCACCCCACACTCTGTGGCCTTCCAGAAACCATCAGTGTCCAAGTACACACAACGCCCTGTAGTGGGCTCTGAGCTCCATCGGCTAAACACAGTATGGCTGTGATCTGTCCAGTAGTAGTGCTCCTCCTGGACAAACATGGTCACATTTTTAAGATGAAGCTCATGTATTGGCAAGTTGTTTTTATGCACAAGATTTTCAGACTGAATGAACTATGCAGAAGTGACAAATCAAGGTGCCTGTTTATGTATACATGAGTGAGCTGCAGACTCACATCTTCGCTGGACAGTCCAATCCAGAGAGGATCTCCCAGTTTGCTGACATTTACAGTAAGCACAGCCTGCTGGTATGCATCAGCCACACTGGCCAGGTCCATGTCTTTGCTCTTACACAACTCCCAAGCTTCCACCCAGGTCAGGTTCTCCTTTAAAACCACATTAAATGTGTGATTGTTGACTTGGAACTCACCCTCAGATACCACAGAAGTCTCCTGTTTATCTAAGAAAAAAAGTCAAAAAAACATGAATAGGTGTGTTTTCAAATAGCTTGGCTAACTGTAAAACTTTAAACGCTGGCTACCTGCATAGTGCTGGCAGATGCTGACGCTGTGGTCATCAGTGCAGGATGTGAAGTCCCAAGTCCCCAGCAAATCGGAGTGGGGATCATTATACATATAGGCACAGAACTCCAGTTGATCCTGCTCAAACGCCTAATATATCAAACAAAAAAAATGTAAGCATCTGCAATGCCACAAGATCATTTCTGAATATTTAAAACGTTCAAATTGCAGTGTTCAAAGGTTTGCTAATGTACTGTAGATAAAAACTAATAAACGCCAAAATAACTACACAAAAGAATGTTTTAAATAATTTTAACATAAACAAAGATGCTTCAGTCAGAGTTAGACATAAAAACTATAAAAATCTAGAATGTATAGATGTAAAAAACTGAACAAATTATAAAGCACAAATTATTATATACATATGTAATATTGCTGGAGTGGTGCTTTAAAGTTTGTGAACTTTTTAAAAGTTTCTATATTTTATATGAAAAGTGACCCAAATTATTATCTGATTTTCAAACCAGTCCAAAGTTAGAAGAAAACCTAGTTCAACAAATGAAACAAAAATTACTATATTTGGGCATTTATTTATTGAAAAAAAAAAATCCAATAACATATCTGTGTGGCAAAAGTAAGTAAATATTTCGAATTATTACATAATTTAAAGAATCAGAAATCAGAATCTGGTCAGGTGTGTGTGGGAGACCTTGTTTTATTTAAAGAACAGGGATCCAGCAAAGCCTTATCACACATACAACATATTTGTGGATGTGCACCATGGCTAGAACAAAGGAAGTGTCTGAGGACCTCAGAAAAAGAGATTATTTAATATGCCAGAGGTTAAACTGGTATCTTGTTGCATAGTAATCCCTTAATATCCCAGCATCATTACAACACTACTAATACAGCTACATGGACAACAGTGCAAACCAAGTTGCAAAAGTGTATTTGGATCCACATGTGATACTGCCTTGAAAAATGTAAAAAAAGAGAAAACAAGACTTGCATTTATGAACATGGGTCGCAGCTGGCCATGAAGTAGGGGGTTAAAGTTGAGGTATTTGACTGGCTGTTGGTCCACCCACTGAGTGTCATGAAGTCTCAACTTCAGACCAATCCAAAGGTTCTGTGGTTGCCCCGGCAAGAGTGTTGTAATAAAATCTAAATTTGAGGGAAAAAATAAATAAATAAATAAAAATCAAGGGTCAAGAGATTTCTCTTTGTACTGTATGTAATGTTATAGTGTTATAATTAGCAAGAATTAGCAAGTTGTATGAGAAAGTCTGGCCACCTTTATTCAAATAACATGTTTGATTTTAAAAGTAAAAAAAGATATTAGTGTGACCTCGGAATGGAACAAACCCACATTTCGACTCAATGTGATTACATAATTATCATTTTTTTTATGTTTCAGAACTTATTTTTCTAATTAGGCAAAATACATCTTCTAAACCTTTCAGGTTGTTGTGCCTTGGATCAGCACCTCCTACATAAAGATTAAACTGTAAATAAGTTGTGTGTAATATTTAATGTTACTTGTTATATCATCCATATCCATATATCACATTTTTCTTATTTTAAATCTTATCAACAGGGTAGTGATAACGGCAGAATCATCATATTTAGCAAAAGCATTACTAGCAGCGATGCTACAACAGAAAAGTGGTAAATTAACTAACAAGCAGAGAAAAAGAGACCAAAGAATGTTTTATAGGTTGCTTAAGATACAAAAAGAAAGGAAAGCATTTAGATAGAGAGATAGATAAAGAGATAGACAGATAGATAGATATAGATAGATATAGATATAGATATAGATATAGATAGATAGAAACTTTATTAATCCCTTGGGAAGGTTCTTTCGGGAAATGAATAAAAGACAAAAATATAAAAAAATATAGAAATATATATAAGAAAAAATAAGAAAGGCTATGCGTAAAATTTAAACTAGTTTGAACATTTGAACTAGTATTCAGTACTGTTCAGTGTCTGGTGTAATGATGAGGATGAGGAGTATGATTATATGAGAAGGCAGTATAAACTGGCAAGTGGTTTAACACTTTTTAGTGTCTAAATATTGTGGCACAATTGCTGTAAGAATCACAGCTGAACAAGGGGGGAGGGGTGATTGTGCTGTGAAATGGTGATCGGAGCATGGCAAAAAAAAAAACATTCAGTTCCCCTGTTGTGGGCATAATGTGCAGTCTTGTCTGGGCTCATCAGATGAATGCAATTTTTTTGTCCCCTTTGTTTAAGCTTTATAATTATATACACACACAAAAATCCGCAAAAACAACAGAACTATTGGCCAAGATGGGATCATTATTGTAAATGTTGTTCTGTTTTACTTTTAGACCGCATCATATTGCTGTGTAAGATATTTACTGCTGTGTAATGTTAATGATTGTTTAGGATCGTGATAATGGGGGTGGTGATTTTTGTTGAGTGTGTTGCAGGCATCAAATTAAAAATTTGTTCATATTTACAAAATATCCAATTGACAAACAATCCACAAGTGGTTTCTTTGTATTTTTGTCAGTTATTTAAAATTTCAAGAGAATTTACAAATTGGAGATTTTTTTGTTTTTATTGCATTTTTAAAAAATGTCTCAGCTTTTCTGAAAATGGGGTTTGTATTAAATATTCAGCAACCTAGAAGTTAATATTTTATAGGCAATGAACATACAGAAGAAGAGAACTTACACATACATTAAAAATGAACCTGTAACTACTTTAAAAAAGAAAATATTAAGGTTTTGGGCTGGCCTTTACAGTCCTCAAAATTAAATAATGTTCTGTTACAATCTTGCATCTCAAAACATACTGTGCATGCAAGAACACCTATAAATATTTCCAAATGTGAAATGTTTTGCAAGGAAAAGTGAAAAAAAAAATCTCACCAGTTGGCTTGGAGCTATTTTTTTCTAAATCTAACTAACAGGATATGCATGTTTATATGCACATTCAATATTTTATGCTTTGTTTTTAAACCTATTATTTAACACAGAAAATAAATAATAGTGCTCATCATAGTTAAGTCTGTTACATTCAGAGGTGGTGCTGACTATTCTACTTCAACAAAGTAAATCAATAAAACGTACAATTTAAATAGAATTGCCCAAAAGGTTGCATACAGCTGTTTTTACAGGTAGGAAGTACACAAGGCATGTTTAGCCATGTTTTTAGACTAGCTTACCTTGCTCAGCTTGGTCTCTGATGGACAGGAGAGTGCCCCTCAGGGACAAACATATCTCATTGGCTTCTTTAAAACTCATGGACTGAGCCTTAATTAGTGTGTAACACTGTAAAACGCAAACATAATGAAAACGTTATTAAAATGTCAACAGTACTAAACTGCTGTTTTGTGACTGGCAGAGTGTTTTTAGCAAACCTTGTCCCTGAAGGCCATGGTTCCATTTTCACACGGTTTGCCTGAAGGCAAAAGATCTGGTGTTCCAGTTTCTGCAGATGTGATGTTCAACGTCTCACACACAAATGGCTTTTTGTCATCACAGTTTATTAGGTAATCTGTCAAAGTGGTTAAATGTTACTGCTGGAGGGTTAAAATGAAATTAAAATGACAAGAGACAATTACATACCAAATATAACTAACAGACCACTACTAATGGTGACACTCTGACATTACCTGGCATGAAAGATTCTGGACTGATAGAGGTACATCTGCCCAAGAACTGAGATTTATATAAATGCATACTAGAGAACCTGAAAACAGAGTCATTAACAGGTATATCAACGCAGTTCAATATTTCTACACAAATTGTGAACAAAGAAGGTAAATAGAATTAAAACAGATTAAAAATTACCTTAAAGGAACAAGAGGACCAGGGAGACTAAGATTCATCCACCAGTTCTCTGAACCTGCGTGCTTGAAAAAAAATCATGCATGTTGGAAACTGTAGGTAGACATTTAAAATGCAACTATAGGTGTTATTATAGATTTTATAGTATCAAATAATAAAATTAACTAACTGAAAATTGATTAAGTATACACAGCCCCTCAAAATATTCTAAAAAAAAAGTCATGTAGCCTTTAGGGAGATAAATTACCTTAAGACGTCTTTAAACAAGCTTAATTAAAAAAGCATGGAGTGGCAAAAGATGCATATAAATGGATGTCCATCAGACTGGGTTTCTAACTGTAGCAGAATTTCAAGGAAGCATTATCATTACACACAATAAACTAATTAATTAATTAACAGTTAGACAACGAGAAGGGTCTTAACCAGCTAATTTTCACTGGTTGGTTTGTTGCAAAAAGGACAAAAAAAGGAAAAAAGAAAACTTCTCAAACTCCATTCTGGAGCTGTACCTTTTAGTAAAAAATTATTACCATTCGATTCCACTGGGTTTTGTTCAATTATTTGCACAATGCCCAATTTTAACCATATAGCTTTTCTTATTTGCCCTATTTGGTTGCCTTGCTGATTTGGACATTTTTTCTTGATTTCGTGTTTCTACTATGGTAAGCTAATGCAGCGTCCTTAACAAAGCTGCGTTGCCCAAGCAAAGTCACACCCCCAGGTTTAAACTCTGTCAAGTAGGAAATAATACAAAGTTTGGGATCATTTTGGGTGTGTAAAGAAAATGTTTGGACATGAGAAGTATTACCTCTAAGAGGTATTTTTGCAGATGTCTGGCAGCGTTGATGGTCTGAGGAGTGGCTAGTGTGCTCTTGTTGCTGCTGCAATAAATACTGGCTTCTTCATAGGACAGCTTTGGCTGGGACACAAACCAGAACTCCTGACCATCAATGAATACTGATGTCTCATGGTGCCCATCTGTAGTTTTTACACACACACACACACACACACACACACACACTTATGTACATCCAAAAAGAAAAAGAAAGCAAGAGATAATGGACAAGGAAAAAAAAAAAACATCTACCACACCTGGATTATACCATTCAGGATTCTTTGGGGTTTGGCCTAGAATGTAAATAAGACAACAAGCATAAAACATTGTGTTGCTAACCTTTTTTAAATTGGTTCAGTCTGAAGCTATGAAGAGCCTGGCAGGGGCACTTTTTTTTCGTATTTTAAAGTTAACAAGACAAAAGTTCACAGTAACCATCTGACAGGCTTCAAACAGGCTTTGTTTAAACAACGGGTAAATTTTTTTTGTAATCCGCACAGTGTCTGCATGTTTGAGGTTCGCTTACCTCTAGGGATCTGACACACCCATTCTAGCTTAGCGTCACAATGGAAGGCGCTGGGGTAAAATGGGCGCACGGGAACATCATGCAGCAGGAATAACAACAGCAGCTTGAAGCTTCCTTTCAGTGACTGGTTGCAAAACACAGTGACAAAACATGCAACATTATTCATCACCACTAACTTTAGGCTGCCAAATTAGCAACATTTAATCTAAACTTAAAGACTTGCACATCTCTTATTCTTAAAGGAATGGTTCAGTGCAATGTCCAAATTACACATTTCTTCCACTTACTCCAGATGTAGTCAATCAACCAATATGTTTGGTGTCCATGTTTTGTGAATACATGAAGGCAATAATCACTTAAATTGTTGGTGTAAAAAACCACCCAAACTCCTTTCAAACTGCTCAACCCAAATCCAGGTCTTTGTTAAGGTGGCACAGAACTTGTTAATGTAAAAGTGGATGCAGTCTAACTTACTTTATGCTATAAAAACAAAAACTTACACAGCCATTTCAGACTGGTTATTCACAAAGCAGTCATACAATGACCTGTGATCACATTAACCTGTATTTATCATTTATTTATACAGTCAAAAAAACCCTGCTGCCAAAGGCCCTGTTCACACATCTGAATCAAGCATTTTCCTGACATTTACCTAATAGGTACCTAATAGCTGCTTCTTGTGTCCAGCTCAAACTGAGATTTTGGGCCAAAATTTCAGATGCGTCCAGAACTTTGATTGCAAAGGCACAAAAACGTCCACTGTGCAACACGTCACATTAAATGTTCAGATGAAAAAAAAAAGACAAAAGAAAAAAAAGAAAAAACCTCATAGCTGTAAGAGCACCATCATCATAGCAAAAGCTATTTAATGTAAACTTGCCTTAACATTACATATGTATTTATTTATTTTTTGTTAGTTTTGTTTTTGTTATACCAATGCTTTTTTGACAATTCTAACTGATCAGATATCAGGAAAAATATATATGGTCACACTGGTTCATAACAAAAAAATTGTTACATTGTCTATTTCTAATAAGAACAGCACCAAATTTCATTTTTACACTACACACTGACCTTAATTGATTCATCTCTGAAAGAACAACACAGCTGCTGAGAGATGTTTGATAGCTTGTTTAAGGTGCTGCTGCTGTATGTCTGTTCTGCTGTGTAAAAGTACTTAGACCAGAACAACAGACTGTTCATACAGCTGTTATCCAAAACCAGTTTCTATTGCTCGTCACATTTGTCAAAGACAACATAATCCCCTTACGACAAGGGAGCGATTCATTGTTTTAGTGAGGTAGTTTACATACACTTAATCTTTAATTATAAGGGATAAAGTTTTTAAAAATGATCATGGAAAAATGAGAAGAGCTTTTGGTATGTAAATTTACATGAACTTCAACAACCTTGGTGGAATAGAACAAATGTTAAAAAAAAACCAAAAAAACTCCAAAGACTTCTAGTGTGACGATACCATCATGACCTCAGCATAGGTTCAAAACTGCTTAACTATGCTTTCCCGTAACCACCCACTCCCCTTTTAGACATTACTAAGCCTGCATTGATTTGCTGACATCTGCCGCTGGCAAAAAATTGATTCATATCTATTACACTCACTTTCAGCAAGCCACAAATGAAACTTCGGGGTAGTGCAAACCATGTAAAAACACTCGGACATCCTCCCTTTAGCCTATAGTTAACACGTTAACACTTTACATAAGCTATACAAATCTATTTTTCAGTGTTATTTCTTCATGATTTTACAGTGTTAACAGTGTTTATGTAAAAGTAATCTGAAACGTGGGACTTCATATTTGTACTCACCAAAGGTGGTTGAGATTTTATAACTTTGGATCTATCAGAGCTCACCTTAAAGGCAGCACAATCTCGGTTATAATCATCATCCTCATGGAACTCTTGGGGAAATATTGCCATGGACACCTGTGACAGAGCAACACAAATGCTTTAGACAAAAAAACATAAGAACAAACAGCAAATGAATTTTACTAATTGCACGAGTTTGCGACTTGCAGCAAACAGTGTTACTGGCAACTCACAGGTCGACCATCACTCCATTCCCAGCGGTTATCACTGTTTGGATTTCGGCGATTTAATCCAACCCAGAAAAAACGATCATCACTTCAAAACACAAGAACAAACAGAAGGTGAGTTTGGTGTGTGTGTGTGTGTGTGTGTGTGTGTGTTAGAGCTTAAATAGGCCTGATTCTGATGATTGATTTAACTGCTGTTATCAAGAACAGTTTATGAACTGTTTAGGTCTGAAGGAAGAAAAAAGTAAAATTACAAGAAACAATTTAAAGCAGACTAAGAGATTGGCTATGAGAATTCCAAACTTGCTGAACCTCACCTAAGCTTGACATTATATTTGATAAAAGGTCATTAAAGGGTTATTAAAATATTTAAGGCTCAAGTGTGTGTGTTTAGTGAGGAGCACCTAATCGAATTTCTCAAGATTTTCTGTAGTACATGCATCTCCTCTGTCTCAGTAAAGCTTGGCAGGTGAGCTCCCAGTCCATCACAAAATCGCTCTGCCTCTTCCCACGTGCGCTTTTGACTTATTCTCTCCTCATGGAAAACCTGCAAAAAAAATGCAAGTGAACATATCATCTGTCAATTATGGTGACATTAATAAAGTATGAGCAATCTTATCACAAATGTAGCAACACAAACTCACCTTATAGCAATACATGCTTCCATTGGTGGAGACCCACCCTGGGGCACAGGTGGCACTGAGGTCTGGATCGGGTAGTGCTGGCAGAGGTGTGGCAGCAGAGACTGGTCTTTTACAAATACTACCAGCTTTAAATACAGTGCAGTTCTTTACAGACCACTGACCCAGCGGAATTGCTGTGGACAACACTGCACATCCCCCTGTAATAGCTGTAACACACACACACACACACACACACACACACACACACACACACACACACACACACACACACACACACACACAC
>JBBPDA010000039.1:16346652-16373536 GCA_037974385.1 Arnoldichthys spilopterus
TATATAGCCCTCATTTTACTGCCCCAATGCGATAATGCAATATATATTACATAATCTAACAAGCCCAATCTGCATACTGTAAAGACTTGAATGAATGCTTTAAACTGTCAATTCAATACTGATCTGATGTCTGCAATATTCCCCCCTCCCTCCCCACTTATGACCAAAAAAATTATCTTTCTCACCTGCAATCACTGATTTGTCCTTTGGTTTCTGCACACTCACACTTGGGACCCATGAAGCCAGGGTTGCACATACACAAGCCACACTCCAGTGCCCCTTGTCCATTACTGCAGTGTGTGCTGTTTAGCTCAGCAGTCCGGTGACAGTCACACACACACAGCGACTCCAGCTCCACCTCTAGTGCATCCTGGAAGCCTACTGGTCGCAAGGAGAAGTGCTGTGGGCCATCCAGGCAGCTGCCCAGCTCAACTGTCACATTAAAAGCCACCTTAGAGAAACATATTTTATATATTTTAATGATAATATAGACTATGACCATTTTATAAATTCTAAATATTTTCAGCTCTTGAGACTTGAAAATTGTACAATTTCAAAATCTTCAAAAACAAGTTGTGCATTATAGTGTTCGAATATATAACCCCAAGTTAATACACTAGCCACCAGCTAGTCACAATGTAAAAATACAACACAATATAATACAGTATTATATATATGAAATATACTCATAGCTTTGTTATGTTATGGCCTTTGCATTTCAAAATAAATCCACCAGCGCTGAGAATTTATGTTATGAAAAGAAAAGTGTAGATGGAAAACAGATTTTTTTGGCATTTAAATTTAGCTCAAGTGCACTCAAGAATCAATAAGGTTTTCACTTTGTGGCAGTGATGTCCCAGTGGTGTCTTTTCCATTTTCAGTTTTATTATGCATCTCGGATGTATATGTAAAATTGAACAAAATGTCAGAACACTCACCACATCCCCAACTTTGACATTGGTGCAGCGTTTGATCCCATGCTGCACTGTTCCATCCTGACAGAGTGCAGTGAAGGAGATTTGGAGATGTTCTGTGTCACCCAAGACTTCTAGTTCAACCTCAGACCTCAGCTCCTACCAGTTAAACATATCAGACACATTAGCTCCCCTCCACTCCAATCAGTGTGCAGTTACAGGATTAATTAGGCAAAAATGACAGACATATGTTTCTCACGTCCCCTGAAGGGAAAGGTGAGTAAATGTGATACTACTGCATGACCTCTCTCATAGTTCATCTGTTTAAAATGCCACTAAAGGAACAGCAAGAACGATCTTCTCTGTGTTCTCAGAAGGCTTAAAATAACCAAAGAAGTAATGATGTCTTATTCCAATTTCACACAAATGCTTCAAGTCTATAACTTACCAACTAACCCCATCTTAGAAAAAATTACATTTTGTAAAATGCAATATAAGCATGAATTGTGATCTGCAAATTCTCTTGAATTCTCCTATTCTTTAAGCCTGTTATAAGTACAATGAAAATATTTCTTATGGGTTCACTGACCAGCTTAAATATATTTTAGAAAAATAAATTCACAAACTGATATCTGCAACACACTCAAAAACTCATGTTGACCACTGTCTGGTCACATTTTCTTTTAATTACACATCTTAATTGTTTGGGAAGTCAGCATGTCCATTCTTGCAGTTTTACATATGGGTGTCTTTCTCTTTTTTGATCCAAGATTTCAGCTGCTTAACCAGATCTATGGTCACTGTTGTCTGATTCTCCACTTTATTGTACACCATACATTTTCAAAAGGAGACAGATCTGGAATGCTGACAGTCCACTTAAGCACACACACTGTTTCTACAAAGTCCCCTGTTTTAGTGCATACAGAATGAGCCCCGGCATTGCCGTGCTAAAATTGGCATTGTCTTCTTGGGAAAAGATGTAGCCTTGTTGACTATATGTATCTCTAAAATCTCAGTATATGCCTACACATATATTAAGTCACTGGGGCACAGATGTATCCCCATGTTATGGCAAATGTTGGCTTGTCGGACTGACAACAGTCTAGATAGTCTATGTCATTTTTGACCATTTTTCCCAAAAACAAGCTTCTCATCTCATCTGACAACAGCATGTTTACACTGTGTTGCAGCAAAAAAATTTCCAAAGTTCCAAAACAAATTCTAAAGTACTCTCAAGCCCATGTGGCTATATTTATTACAGCAGCATGCTGGTTTTAATACACTGTTTTGTGAGGTCTTTCATATTTAACAGTGGTATTCAGCCTTAACCTACACAAACTGAGATTTCAAGTATTTAAGAAACACTGCTCATTTTCTACTTATAGGATGGATGACATTGTAGGGCATATTTATGAAAAAATCTAAAACATCACAGTAGTTATTCCTATTATGCCTATCCCTATTACATATATTGGGATTTTTGCCAGTAAGAACTAGTAAGTACTTACTTACTTAGTAAGTACTTTCCAACCCCAACAGGTGGTCTAAACATTTTGGTACATGGTGCATATGTTCATTCCTAACACTCCTAACAACATAACAAACATGTAAGTTGTGCAATAGTGATCAAATCATATATTGTAGTCATATAAAAAAAAGTGTTTATTCAGGTTCTTAAATAATTTGTCTGTAGCTGCACTTAAAAGGACAGATGCACACTTAGAGACTTACAAATTAAGAAGCCCTTCATTTAGCTATTACTGATTATTTCTATTACATTCTGTTTAGCTGCAGTCTCAGCTCTCCTAGCTCTCCTAGCTCTACTTTTCAAAACTATAATATAGTCAAGTCAATGTATAGCGCTTTTTACAACTGACGTTGGCACAAAGCAGCTTTACAGAAACCAGGTCCGAGTCCCCAAAGAGCAAGCCAAGGGCGACATATACCGCTTAAGATTCACACACACATGAAGACAAGACACCTCATTGAGGTGGGACCTCTTCCGGAGGCCTTAGATAAAGCAAGTTATTAGAGTGTGCATGTAGGGTAAAGAGGGAGTGGGGGTTAGAGGAACAGAGATGGAAGGATCACAAACAGTACAGAGAGAACAAGTGCAGACATGCTCCAAGAACACTGTGATGTAGAGAAAAAACTGTCAGAGAAGAAGCATGAAAGACAAAAAGCAGTGTACACAGTTCAGATCACCTTAAAAATGCACTCATACTCCTCTACTTCAGTTGAGCATATTGGGTGGATTAAGGCAGAATGCTTTATGTCTCTAGGATTTCCTTTTTGCACAGCCTTTATTAATGTAAGGCAGTGAGTCATCTGGGTTTTGTGAATAATTTCACCTGCTCATGAACACACACTGTGTATTTTTCCATATTTGTCAGCATAAATAGTATCAAATTTACAAATTGTTCTATAAAAACAGGAGAAACCACAAGACATTTATATCATTTACTGAAGGAAAACACCTTTATCTGTTTTAATAACCTAATGACTAGTTATGGTTGTGCTACCTTAAGTAGCAAAAACTGCAACCTAACTTTTCCTATAGCTGGACATTAGTTGTTCACATCATCCTAGTTCACTCTTCTTGGCAGAACTGCTTTAAATCAGCCACATTGGAAGGTGTTTCTGAGTATGCATTGCTTTAAGGTCTTGCCACAGCATCTCAGTCAGTTTCAAGACAGGACTTGTCACTCCAAAACTGGCAGAATTCATGGTTCTATCAGTTTGGTATGTCAGCCTTAGAGAAGCAAAGCCACCCCACACAACCACACTACCACCACCATGTTTGTCTGTTGGTATGATGCTCTTAATCATAAATTATGTGTTAGCTAATGGGATCCATCTTCCACAAAGTTCCACTTTCAACCCTTTAGTCCAAAGAAAATTATTCCAACAGGCGAGTGGGCCTTTTCAGGTAATGAGAGATAAGCCTTTATGCACCTCTTGGTTAGCAATGATCTTCAAATTGAAACAACTTTCCACATTTTCTCTATGTGGAGATAATGGTGCCCACTGTTGTTTGTGGTCGTACCAGAGCAATAGAAATACACTTTGAAGAATGTCTATCTAATCTATCTAACTATTTCTTCTAGGATTCATTTTGATTGTGCTACAGTGATACAATATGTGCTACATATCAGTCCTGAAAAGGATTTTTTTTTAAACGATCAAATACACTTGGTTAAATTTTTGTCTGAACTAAGAGAGCAATTCCTTTTTCACACAGGGCCAGTTGGTGTTACCTAACTTTTTTCCTTTAATAAATGAAAGGATTTGTAAATTACACAATTTGTTCATTTATTTAAAAATTGTAATATCTGTATTTTATGTGCACTATGGTTGTCTGAAACAATAAAAGTGTGACAAATTTATTCACTGCACTTTAACTTCAGTACCTTATACGCAGTCATGATCAGTTCAAGGATGTTCCGGGAATCAGCTTCCAGCATGCCAACTGTAGCACCAGGAATTAGGTTTGCATAATTCTGTAAAAAAAGTAGTGGTTAGACTGACAATTTATATCGCAGAGGCAGATTTGACCAGTTTCAGACTTCGAATAATGATTTAGTTATTCATATTCATTTTTCTATTTAAGATTAATGAATGAATGATCAGGGCCTAGGGTTCAAAGGGTTAAAAAGCTGCTACACTGAGGTTAACATAAACTACAGAGTTACAGAGAAAAACAAAGAAGTCTAAATAAGGCATGAGACTTAAAAAGATATCTTGGAAAAGAACATTTCATTCCTGGTAAAAAACGAACAGTATAATAGGTCATGTTTGAGCATGTCTTAAACAGAACTGAATACAGCACACAATCGCACCATCTAACCTGCTCTCACTGATACAAACGACTGCCCTTTTCTCTGAGGGGATTCTCAAGTTTCATGCACAGACACAAACACATACTTTTTATCTTTCACTCTCACCTCATAGTTCTGTCTCTGATTCTTTGTCACTGCGAATATGAGGAGGATGTTGTTTTCCACTAGCTTATCTACAAGCTGTCCTAAGGTTGGGTACTCCTAAGAAAGAAAGAAAAAAGACAAGCTGACAACAAAATGATGGCACAAACATCATATAATCTGTGAACTAATAGTACTTATACTTTAATTAGTCATTATAGCAGTCTAGCAGACTGCAGTCTTCACCTTACCAAGTGGCCTGCCATGGAATACTCATTGTTGCTGTCGAGGTGACACTGGCCATCATTTGGGATAACGATACCAGCCATTTTACTGTCCATTCCAAAGTGAGAGTCTGCGTCACTCACAAACACCAGCAAGCGCATGGAATCGTTCCGCCAGCCGATTTTGTCCTAGGAGAGATTCCACATAAGTTCAAATGGCAGGGACATGAAATTTCACAAAAGCCTCTTTTCACAAAAGCTGGGGTCCGGTTGCAATGGGAATACATGGGCCCGACCAGAATTCCATGAAAGAGTCTCACCCCACACACTGCTGCCTGCATGATGGCATCAAAGCCACACTCAGGAATGTCATTGTTGGCTGAGACACGCTGCCTGGAAATGATATTGTTGAACTTATCCGTGCTGCTTGTCAAAGGAAGAATGTGTCTGTATCCAAATGTTGGTAGACAAACATGATCAACACTCCTGGACAAAAGAAGAAAGCCCTTTAACGCAATACTCTTCATAAAAACCAGCATCTATGGAATAATGTCATGTAAACCTCTTACACTCTTAGTGTTCAGATATGAACCTTAAAGTAGTGTAAATTCTTCTTGCAATGGCAGTTTTTTTAGCAAGTCTGTGAGAGTTTGCTAACCAAAAACTGTCATAATTCATTTTACATGACCATTTACAACCTCCCTTTATCCTTTATAAATAAGCAGGCTCTTAATTGGACTATGCTTTTAAAACAGGTATACATAAATGACGTCAAATTGGCTGCCCTGTTCTGTCCCACTTAAAAAAGCAGTCTGGGCTGAAACACACTTTATAACTTCAACATTGGTGGGCAGGGCTAAAATACTATAAGCTAATTGGTGAAAATATATATACACAATAGTTTAGGTGAAATGACAAAAAACAGTTAATTCAAAATGAACTGGTTTTACAGGTTTGTTTAGATATATACAGTAGACAGTATAGACTAAGCAAAGAACGGTGTGTTTTGAAACATCAAAATGTTTACAAATGTTTACATGTTTTGTAAGTACACAACCTTAATATTGAGTAAGGGTGTAACAAGTAATTGATCTGTAATGATGCATCAACCAAAACAGTGCATGATTGGATGTATTGGATGTGCAATTAAGTTGCTTTTGCTTACTACTAAACTGCTATATTTGACCTTTAACAATGAAATTTTTTGCATGTGTGAGTTCATGGAAATGTAGCAGATTTTGTGAAATCCCAGACACCCATATTGAACTGAATCACATTGCTGCACATTTTAAGGTATTGAAAATGATTGGATCAGTGGCTAAAATAATTAATGTAGATTTATTATCACTGTAGATTTACACATACTTTGCAGTAGCTATTATGAATTATACTGATTAGGCATAACATTAACACCACCTAATATAGAGTAGGTCTCTGTCATGTTACCGGAAAAATTCTGTCTCTTTCTGTCAGATCCTTACCCTCACCTATTTTTCCTGCTTCCAGCACATTATTCTCAAGAACTGACTTAACTGAGACACATGCTGCCTAATATATTCCACTCCCTGAAAGATGAAATATATTGAAATAACTAGATAGTCAATGTTAATTACATTACCTGTCAGTGGTGTTAATGTTATGGCTGATTGGTGTATTAGGTCACTATTAAGTAATATATAATTTATGTAGTTATTAGAAAAGCTGAAATATGGACTTCCATACAGGCTTATAGAAGTATAATGTAAATGAAGACAATGTACACTGATATCTTTTACCACCTCTATGAAAGATGATTGGCAAAATCTGCTACTAAGTCTGTCAAGACAACATTACCTACAGGGGTTGTCCAGCTCCTCTGGAGTGATTTTGATGTAGGGGAGAACCGGCTTCTCCACAAAGGAACCAAAACCCAATCTGAATTTACTGGTGAGATTAGCCATCTCTTTGGAAAGAGTAGACCCCAAGTGTTTAATCATGTTCAGATCATCAATCATGGAAGCCGACAGGTCCATTAGGTAATACATGTCCACTGGATGGTCTTCAGGTTGCTGCACTTTTACTTGAAACGTCACTTGAGTCCCTGGTGAACAAATAAAGGAGAAACAGCGACTTCAGTTGTGCGTAGGGGACATTCATCAACCCACAGACACGTCAGTTGACTTTCCATGAAGCAGCTCTTGCAATGCAGTTAGTGACTGACTATTCACACTGTCAGACTAAGACAGTACATTCTGTTTGAATAGCTCTAATTCCTGTTTCCAAATGACAATGAGATTAAACATGATTTCTTGTTTTCTCAAATGACTAAGCAAATATTGAAAATGTTTCCTAGTGCAGCAATAATAGTGTGTGATTAAATCTCTTTTTTTTACAGACTGTCTGAGCTTGTGGGGTGCACATAAAAAATGAAAGGTTTTTGAGATGATGAGAGTGACTTTACTCATCAAGCACAGAATAAGCCTAAAATAGCCCACTTACATAGAGCTCAAAGGCATTTAATTCCTGCCTCCCAAGGACAAAAGCGTAGGCCTGTTATCTTGCCTACTTGAGTAAGCAAATATTATAGATGCTTCTAGTGCACAAATATGGAACTAGACACGTGGGATGAGTTTTGCACAAAAAGAAGAGCTTTTAAGCTGATGACACTAATTTTATCCAAAGTAAGTTTAAAAGTGTTTACTGAACTTGAATATAAATCGTTAAGTAACCTCATTTTTTCTTATTACTCATGCACTAATGCTAACTGAATTAAGTCTGTTTTTATTTTGAGGTGCACTAAGAGGGGGAGGGGATAAACCTATGATAGAACAACTCACTTGTGTATAACTGAGATTCATTTAATTCCTGTTCCTAAACGGAACATTTCTTCTACTGGAATAAGTTTACTGGCTGCACAAAACCAGTATTCCACCTACATCCACTCTGAACAAAAGTCACTTAAGATTTTAGTTTCTTCATGCGATAAGTGCACTAAATATCCAAGAGTAGATCTCCAGCTCACCCGCTGTTTCTTCAACTGTGTTATTACAGAGATTGTCCTCCTTTACTGCAGTAACAGCCTCTATTCCTTTCAGGAGGTTTCACACTAGATGCTAGAACTTTGTTGAGGGCCACAAGAGCATTAGTGTGGTCAGGTACTGGTGCTGGTTGATAAGTATTGGATCACTAATAGCACACCAAAGACATGCGATGGAGCTCCATCATTCTCATAAACACAATTGCACTGCTCCACAGCGCAGTGTAGGGGGGATTTATACCCCTCTAGACTATTCTTTGTCATTCAACTCTTTGTCATTGTGAACAAACTCAAGCACCACAACGAAATGTGACCTCTGCATTTAACCCATCACACGTGCACAAGTGGAGCAGCGGGCAGCTATCAACAGCGCCCGGGGAGCAGTGTAGAGGGACGGTACCTTGCTCAAGGGTACCTCAGTAGTGCCCGGGCCGGGACTTGAATCTGCGACCTTCAGGTCTCAAAGGCAGCGTCCTAACCACTAGGCCACCACTGCCCACTTCTTGGGCAATGCGACATTAGACTCTTGAGAGTCATTCTATTGCCAATGCGTTTTCACAGAGCATACCCAAGCTATGTGTGCGCTACTGCAAGCATGCAACGCCCGTGCACGTTGCAGAAGCTAAACTAAGGTGTGCTTGGACCCCTTTAGCCATAACGCGTATTTTAAAGGTTTACCCTCCACTGATGCAGACGTAGGACTAAAAGTGCGCGCTACACACCGGGTCGGAGTCTGAGCGCCATCCTTTGCGGCGCAATGTGCGACACATTAGCGCGCCCTGCTCTCTTGCCCAGAGGCTCGTCCTCGAGGAGCTCCGCGCGGGTCACCGAGAACTCCACGGCGTCTTCTGCGCATCCTCGCGCGCCCAGCTCCTCCAGCGTGCCGCAGCGCTCGCCGTCCACCCACGAGCCCGTGAAGTTCTGCAGGCGTGCACAAATAAAAGAATAAATAAATAAATAAATGATGCTGACTGCCGTAAAGCGCAAGGGTAGGCCCCGAGGACCAATGCGCGGCGCGACGACGTTTCTGTCGCATCAGCTCTGTACAACCTGCACTATTTTGTTTCACAGATTAAAAAAAAAAAAAACTAACGTTTCGTTTAAGCCTTAAACAGGTTACAAGCTGAATAATTGTACAAATACAGCATGTTTTCCTTAAATGCAACGACAGTCTTACCTGCAGCGTGCACCACGCGCACTGCGGCCCCAGCTGCACGCAAGCGTCGCACGTGAGCGCCAAGCACGTCGCTTAAAACGAAGCCATTCGAGAGAGAGAGAGAAAAACAGGACAAGACAGAAAGACAAGACAGAAGTGGTTTTGTCAGTGCGGTTTACCTCAGTCACGAAACGAAGCGTTCACACGATACTTGAAAAAAAAAGAAAAAGAACGAGAGCGAGAGAGAAAGTGAGAGACGCTGAAACGGTGCGAGGTGCCAGAACACCAGTCCAGTCGGGTTCACCGACAATACAGCGACTTTCATAAAGCTACAGCTAAACGTGGCCCGAGGATGAAGGTCAGGTCATAATGAACAGAACAACAACACGAACTGTGAGGTAAGGACTGAAGCTGGCAGGCTTTACAAGCACTAAAAGAGGAGAAGAAATGTTTCCAGTGTCTTACCTTCGGCGGTGCTAAGCCAGTACTGAAGGAGCAGGCTCATTAAAACAATCCCCATTAGTCCTCAAGGTCGCTGCGTGAGGGAGAAAGTATGACCATATTTATGTTGTTTTATGCAGAAAAACGGAGAGGCTACGTGTAGTGACGAGCAGAGCTCGGAGCTGCCTGCCCTCACCTGAAGAAAACATTCTTACCTGCCCTGCCTTTTCCACACACTTCCGTACAGGTGAGAGGAAGGAGAGTGGGGAAAAAAAGTAAGGAGGGGGCATTTATTACAGTTTTACACCCAGAAATCTGCCTCAGGAGCAGGTAAATGGGCTATTCATCAGACACTGTCGCTTTAGCTTAATGTATAGGCTTTATACATTCTATAGACTATGATTCTTTGGCTGTGCTGTTCATGTTTTATCACAATATGCATTCAGACAGCAAATTGGCATTTTTATGGCTTAAGCAACACTTAACAACTAACAATAAAAGTATGTTCCTGTTGCTGCTCAACGGCGATGTTACCTGTATTAGCAATACAATATATAATAAATAAAGAATAAAGTACTTCTGGCTGTGTCACCTTTTAAGACTTCTGATCTGTAAACTTACCTAATAAGCTGTTATCCCTAGAGCTCTCCCCATGAACTGAAACGTCAATAAAAAAAAAAAACACAGTATCTATTTCTGTGTCAGAAGATGGATGGGACAATGACCTGAGCTAGACTATTGTACAGTCCAGGCTGGCAGAGCACCTATATGTAGGAATGGCACATAGATTCTCACTTCTTCAAAGACATTCAGTAACTGAATCTTGTGGCTTTTAGAGGGCAACCATAAGAATATTCCACAAAAACAAGGAAATGTGAGAATTCAGTATAAATACAGTAGCTTTCCCATTAAATGTCAGAAGTTTTAACTCTTGTGTTCACCCACATGCTCACTGTAGCCTGACTGTTTAAGTTTGGGACGTACTGGAATTGTTATATCTGAAATCTTTCCATGGGACTCATGTGTAAAAACAGATTCAGGCAATGTGGGTTTAACATGCTGGTGTCTAAGGGGCGCTGTCCTTAGTTCCATTTTACTGGGGCTTCTAGTGAAGCTATTGCACCCACATAGCTCAGCTAAACCACAGGCTGTGTCTTCCAAAACTACTTCTTCTGAGCATTTGAAGCTACAGAATGATTCAGATGTCTCTGAATTTACTGACATCATCAATAGCCCCAAACTTGCTCCTGATTATTGGTCAACTGTTGTGTCTTAGGCTAGCTGAGAGCTGTTTGTATGTACCATAATGCTGGTTTATGTCTTTGTACTTTCTGTAAACCTTAAATCTTTAGGGCTTTCCTGCTTTGACCTTTCTTTGACTTACGTACCTTACAACACAATAAACATGAGCTATCTTGATACACACAGGGTTTCTTCAAGCCTAGCAGGACACATTCCATTCTGTGTGGATTCAAACAGGTGTGTGTATGTGCGTGAACCACGCCTGCTTGAGCCATGAGTCAGACCGCTTGACTGAAACTATGAACCTCGCAGACGAATAATGATAAAGGCTTGTTAATGTTTAATATGGCTCACCCCTGGGAAATGAGCGTGGATCATTGTTGTCATATTTCAAAAGAATGACAGAAACATTAATGATTAACATTAGAGAGAAAGGAAAGTTGCCAAGGTGCAAAACAGATTGACAGAATGACCCCAGATCCAGACTGATGGGGGTGGGGGTGGGGGGTGGGAGAGTGACAGTACATGTATGGGTGACAGTGAGAAACTGGACTTGGAAGATAAGTTGGTGACAGTTCATTGTACATAGGTGTCAGTACTCCATCAGTGAAGCAGCTTTTATGCAGTTTTTAGCTCAGTTTTTTTTTTCATCCTCTGTCTTCCTGTCCTCTTTTCTAATCTCCATCACTGCAATGAAGGAGCACTGCAGCATTTGTCAGCCTAATTGCTATCTGCAGCATATGGTCAGTTTTCACAGACAATAATTTTAACACATTTACTTTGCCTGTACTTCCCCAGGTGCTTTAGCAACTGCCCATTAGCTTCTGCTATAAGTGCCTTTTGTGTCAACATGTTTTCTGTTCTTTTCTAAGTACATGGGAATTGTTGTGCGTGGTAGTTGTGAACCTTATGCTTTAGATGTGGAAGATTAATAAAGACGACGTTTGCATTCATGTAGTTCATATAATTCGTGTTACAGATGTAACTGAATGTAGTGCTAGGAGTCATGCTCAAGGACTGTTACTGCAGTTGCATAGTGTACATAACCTGGGGGACTTCACCCCAGTCTACCATGTGGCAGGTAACAGTATTTCCCACCAAACTATACCAGCCACTGGTTAAATCAAGTTAAAAGAGTTTTCCCTTAACAGATCAGTTGGTATGTATTGCCATTGTAACACTTCGCTTCAAGCTGTCAGCAGCTATTTACTTCCTTTGGATTGTCAGTAGCCATTAGTGGTTGAGAATCTTTTAAAGTGCCTAGGTCGTGATGCGGAGCATTAGCACAACTGAACCTCAAATCATTGCCACTCTCTCTTCACCCATACAAACGTTATTGTGTTTCATGCTCATGTATTGTGCTGTTTTGTTCACATACCTCCAAGAGCCTCTTCGGTTATCATAGTGTCCACTCTGGCGATGGGATTTCTGACCATGCATTGAAAATACCAAGACAGACCTCAGCAAGAGAAAAGCGCTGAAAGTGTAAGCGTCTATCCAGTAGATAGTAAGTGTTAGAGTAACAGTAAACCTGAAGTATCAGAGTGGCTTTATGGAGCATGACGACTGTTCTCTCCCCCCTACTCACAGGCCTGAGCGCGCACACACACACACACACACACACAAACACACACTGAATGATGGCAACAACTGCTAAGCTGCACACACACACACGAACACACACACACACACACACACACACACATGTTCAAGTGCTCTTTTCATTAGTGAGGGAGAGGTGGTTAGATCGACAGGCTGTGTTTGTGTGTGTGTATGTATTTTAAGGATGTGTCTATGCTCACGGTATCTGCATGTAGATTATTGGTTTAAGCTGTCATAAAGAGCGGAAGTGATTCTAGTGGAACATAGCTGTCAGGTGCTTTTTCGGTCTGATGTCTACTCTCTCCTGTCTAGATTGGTTTTGTGGGTGTGAGTGTATGTATGGGGGGTGGGTTTCAGTTTTGTGCTGTCTGTTCTTTGTTGAAGGCCTGAGTTGATTTGTTTTCTAGAAATGACTGACAAAAAAAAACACTGGGAGCTAATTACCCAGGAAAATGGACAAGTGAAATAAGGAGAGAAGAAGATGCAGAGAGATTATGAGGAAGGAGGGAAAAAGAAAAAGTGGAAAGTCTGACCAGAAAGTGAGTTGAGTGACGACTGTGATTGACATTGACACCCACTCCTCTAACCACACAGACACAGGCAGTCATCTGCACTGTTTGAAAAAGCAAGTAGGTTGTCTAACCACTTTCAAGCCAAGAACCTTTTAAAAGCTGTGGGCTTCAGATTAAATGTGCAGGTGAATTAATTTAAGAGGCATCCTGTATCGTCCAATTAAGAAAGAACATTCATGTTACTCATTGCGGGTGAACTTTGAATGACTAACTC
The DNA here is from genome assembly GCA_037974385.1 of Arnoldichthys spilopterus. Taxonomy (NCBI): domain Eukaryota; kingdom Metazoa; phylum Chordata; class Actinopteri; order Characiformes; family Lepidarchidae; genus Arnoldichthys; species Arnoldichthys spilopterus. The sequence goes on from JBBPDA010000039.1 coordinate 16,359,954, forward strand.
ATGTGGTCTTGTGATGTGTGGGTTTAAATGGTATTTTGGAAAAAGCATTTCAGATGCCCCCAACCACACACACACACACACACACACACACACACACACACAGAAATATATCCCTCATAGCCTAACCTTCACACTCCCACGGGGAAATACACCATGTGTCCCTTCAGCTGTGGAGAAGGGAGGGGGTAAAAGTAACATTAGAGTTGTAAAATGCGTATCAATGTAATTAAGAATAAGAGCTTTTTAGAGAGTCAGTGTGTGTTAGCTATACAGACAAATCTAGACCTGCTTAGTTACTCAAAATACTGCCTTGTAGTTGTAGATGACTTAATTAGTACCTTGGCCTAACTACTTACATGTGCACAAATTAAAAAATAATCTTATGTTTTATACCTATATTTTCCTCCTTTAATTATTTTAATAAATTCATTTTATTTTTTGAATGTATGATTTAGATTTTCTTGTTAAAAGTATTAAGTTAATACCTTCGTACCTCTGGGTCTATAACGAATGATTGGAACACACATGAGCACAAGCCCACATTTTTTAACTATAAATTAGCAAGACTCTTGAGGATACCTCCCACCACACACACTCAAGCATGGTGCCTGTGAGTCTCTGGCATCAGTTCTGCATAAGCCCTTGGCTTTGTAGATAAGCCCCAGCAGGCTGCTATTACAAAGGCGGCATCAGCAGGCTGAAGAGGCGAGAATTCACTCATTATAGGGACTCTCCTGCACCATGTGGCCTCCCAAATGGCAAACACTGCAGATCTTACTCACAACTGGACCCCACAACTGTTCATTTATTTATGAGACTATAAATTAGAAATCGCAAGTCAATTAATCAAGAGAGAAACTTGAGCACCCCCTAGTGGTCAATGGATGTTAAATGTTGTTAATAAAGATTCTGAGTGTTTCTAGTTTTTAAGGGAAATTCTGATGCAAAGGAGGAGGAGAAGACACCAAGATGAGGAATGTGCAATAGAAAATGTGCCAGCCAGCATACACCAAGAGGATGGCAGAGAGAGTGTAACAGCAGCTGTGAAGGATTAATAAACCCACCCACTCACCCACCCAGACTGTATCTTTATACACTAGCAAGTTTGGGAGTTTTCATTTTGTGACTCCACCTGCAGTACGGCAAGTCCTGCAAAAAAAGAGATTCTCCCATATTTGGCTTGAACAGCAAAACACACAACACACATACACCAATTCGCCAGAACATACTGACAAATGAACAAAATTTATGATGTTGTTACAGTGGCACCGGTCAAGGGGTGGGATATATTAGGCAGTGGGTGAAGAGTCAGTTCTTGAAGTTGATGTGTTAGAAGTAGGAAGCATAAAGATCCGGGTGACTTTAATAGAGGCCAATTTGAGATGGCTACACATCTGCGTCAGAGCATCTCCAGAACAGTCTTGTGGAGTGTTCCAGGTATGCAGTGGGTAGTACCTGCCAAAAACTGGTCCAACTAGTGAACCAGTGACCGGGTAATTGACACCTAAGGCTTATTGATGCATGTAAGGAGTAAAGGCTGACCTGTCTGGTCTGATCCCACAGTAAAGCTAGTACATTGAAGAAAAAGTAAATGCTTAAATGCTGGCAATGATAGAAAGATATCAGAATACACAGTGAGTGGATCGTAGTAATTTCTGTAGCCACAGGTCAGTCATAGTGTCCATGCTTACCCCTGTTTAAGCTGAAAGTGCCTAAAATAAGTGTGAGCATCAGCACGGGACTGTGGAGCAATGTAAGAAGGTTCCGTGGTCTGATTAAGTGTTTTCTTATCACATCATGTGGATGGCTAGGTGCATGTGTATCCATTATTTGGGGTAGATAGAACCAGGATGTGGTATGGAAAGAAGTCAAGCTGGCAGAGGCAGTGAGACGCTCTATGCAATGTTCTGCTGGGGCAACCTTGGGTCCTGGGATTACTTTGACACATAGTAAAAGCGGAGACACGGGTAAAAGCGGAGATTAGGGTCAGGTTTGGGTTGTGTCTTTAATTCAAATGTTTTTTTTTTCACAGAGGAAATCAGAAATAAAAAATAAAAAAGCTTTTAAATAAAAAAAAATCATCTTGACAGGTCTAAGAAAAATTAAAACACAGGAGCAGGTTTTTTGTTGTTGTCGGATGTACAAGTTATTCGCTGTCAAAACTGCAAGAAATAAAAAAAACGATCACAGTTTGAAACCTGTGTGTTCGCTCTCTTCAATTTTCAGTGTACGCTCTGACTGTTGACATGAGGGGTCGTGGTCTTGTCGCATTAAAGTGAAATGGGTCCCCCTTCTCTGTACACTGGTCATCCTGAAAACATTACTTTGGTTAGTCAAATCAAGCCTCTGTAAGCTGACAGAGGCTACAACGATCCTGTGTAGACATAAAAAGCAGAGCATGTAGTCTGGATAAAGTACAAAACAGTCCATAATTCTCCTTTTCATAATTTTCATTTTGTGTAGCAGTCACAAAGGCTTTTCTCACTACTGCAGCTATTCCGAACAAAGAGGGCAACAATCATTTTTAGTGATCCTCCAGATGACGGAACTCAGAACTTCATAATACAAAAATAACGAACAAAAGACATGGATAAAAAAAAACACAAATGTTTCCTTGAAGAAGTGGACGAACAGGTGAGTTAAAGGTGAAGTCCTGTATGATTCCAGCTCCAGAGCTGGCATTTTTACTCCCAATTGGACAGGATAGACCTGCAAACCTGACCAACCAGACGACAGATAGAACTCTGAGGTAGATCGACGGCCAAGCTGACCTGGACATCAAAAGAAAACAGCCACACAGACACACAAATCTGTTTAACTATCTGCGTTAAAGATCAAAGCCTCTTTGGGCTCTGCATTATGAGCCTTTGATTCGTTTATCGGTCTAACCTTTCTTCATGTCTGATTACACAATTGGATAAAAACTTGATTAAAACGGAGTGCCAGGGTTGGCAAAAAAGGCACAATTTCCAAACTTACATAAATCTAGCGTACACCTGCATCTCTGCAATAGCCCACACCATTAATAATAATAATAATTGGATGGTCTTTGGTGGAAAGTCTCTTATCTAATAATCTTAAATTGACGTTATTAACATTTTATTGCCTTTGTTCATTCTATCTGCAGGACTCTTGAATTTTAAACATAGAAGAGCTTATTTTTAATTTCTTTAGAAATGTTTGTATGTTTGCCCCTTGTCCACAAACACTTCTTTGCTCTCCACAGATCCTATTTGAATTCACACTCTCCTTTTAAAAGATTAATATTTACTTCTTACATTAGTTTCTGATTGACAGCTGCAGCCCTTAATATTGCAATAAACTGGAGGGGTTACTGCTTAATGAAATTGCAGGAAAAAAAAAAAAGATTTATTTCTTAAATGATTGATTTGCTTATAAAAAGGTTTGCATTTTTTACTCGTTTTGTACAGCTCTCACTTTCTATCTAAAGAAACATTGCACTTCTGCCTCTCAGTACGAGAAATCTCTACATACTGTGTTAACAAACAAAAAAAAACTGCCATAGAAAAAACACATAATCTGATCTCTGAAAACTATCAATAACGGCATCTGTCTCCCCTCCCTAAAGTCAATCCCCCCCCCCCTCCCACCCCGCCCCCATTACCTATTATTATTATTATCCCACCCATCGTTCTGGCCCAGCACCCCCCTCCTGACCCAAATATTCATGCTCCTATCCTCCCACCAGCCTGGCTACCCCCCACCCAACCCAAAAAACAACAGCTTCACCTACATCTAACACATCAAGTTTGATTGAAAAGGCAAGTAGACTTTAAATGGGTGCGTTCAAAGGAGAGCAGAACCAGACCCTTCTGCCACACATTTTACATGATCCCTGACACGCTGTAAAGCTCCTCTGATTTGGAAAAAAATCCAAAGGAAAGGATTTTACTCACGTGTGAAATATCCGCTTTGACAAACAGGAGGGAAGACCAAAGCTAGCAAGCATTTCATCAGATCATTCTTAATCCCGCTCTATAGTATTTACAAGGCAAATTTCTTTTACTATGGAACAAAAAGGCAAAGTGCGGAAGACAAAAGCAAAAAGAAACTTCTCCATTGCTACTACCACAGCAAATTGTTTTTTTTTGTTTGTTTGTTTGTTTGTTTTTTTGTGTGTGTCCAGGAAATGGTCAGTAAAAACACACTAAAAACCCTACTAAAAGTCCCCTCATGCATCTAAAGGTACTAGCACACTGCGTTTGTGTCCTGAATGCACAGACTTTGTCTGGGCCTTAGTCCTTGGTAAAAAATAAGCATTTTGTCTTCGTCTCTTTTCCTTTCGTTAGCAAAATAAAACTCTGCTTCACTCCCATGTCTTCTGTCTTAGATGAATTGCATTGTTTTGGTTTTTGAAGCCATGTTGGACCTGTTGAGGACCTCTGAGGTGGTTTGTGTTTGGTTGATTACATCATGGACTTGTTTTTTGGAACCTGTGCAAAAAAAGTGTTGTTTGCTTTGTGATGTCACTTCCTGTCCTAAGAAGCCAAGTCTGTAGTCACTGTAGCCCTCCTCCAAATCCACCTCTGACTGCTCACCTGTAAAAAAAAGTGGTTTAGAAGCATTTAATCCCAAATTAAATACCAATTTAATTTAAGAGAGGGGTTTAATTTAAGATTCTGCAAATACATTAAAAAATTTTAAAAAATTAATAAAAACGAATAAAAATACATTTTATTATGATCAGAATACTAATATGTACAGAATAGATCATTTGTTGTAGAGCAGTATGATAGAGTTTTGAAATAAATGGCCTCCAATGTCTTCCATGGTGCATAGCATCACAATCAGCAATTACCCTCTTATTGCTTGCTAGGCTGGAACGGGTAAGTGGAGGGATCACTGGAGGTCACATCCTGGGGCTGAACACTGGGATCCTGCTAAGAGAAAACATACATGAATCACAGATGTTAATATATATATATATATATTTTAAAACATTCCTTCTATTTAAGAATGTATTGTATTATTTCACACCTTGGTAAATGGTTCTAATAAAACATGCTAAAGCTTCATGATAGAATAAAAACAATCAAGCTTAACTATTTTGACCAGTCACACTGCTTGTGTGGATAACAAAACAGTACCATATAGAAGTAGCACAAACCTCAGCAGCAATGGTGGTGGGCTGAATATGGGCATACTGAGGAATATATGCTCCTTGCATAGCTGTGTTTGCAGGAATAAACTGGGGGAAAAAAACAATACATAAATATAAAAGACAACTGAACGATACATATTGGCTCAAAGTTCTCATGTGGCTCTTACGGTTGCAGTGCCGCCAAGAGAGAGATGGCTCATCTGCTGGGTCAGAGGAGCCAACATGGAGGATGGCTGTAGTGGCATTGGGTGCTCCATAGAGGGCGATAGCACAGCTCCCTGAAAAAGAATGGGGAGGCAAGACAGCACAGAGAATCAGATATATTCGCTTAGCGTGGCAAAGAGAAGCAGAGAAATATAGAAAGTGAGAAGGAAAGAGGGGGAAAGGTCAGGTGGCTGTGAAGCTCGGATGGAAACCATCTGTCAGTGGTGAACAGACAGCGTTTCCTTTTTCCTTTCACGTGAACTCACTGCTGGAGACATCCAATTCACACCCTTCTCATGACCCACATGTGCACACATACACATATGCACACACACAGTCCCTGACCCATGATGTTCTTGTGCAACACCTCTGGTGTGAGTGAGAGAAACTGAGTAAGGGTAGAAGTGAGGAAGAAATGGCAAAAGAGCAGTTATATGTTACTTGTCTCTTACCGGGTGCTGCATAATATAAGGCTGATGGGTCATCCAGGAGGGATTCTGGACCTACAAACACAGACACAGGTGAGAACCACAGATGAAAGCAATTGTTGCTTGTAAGCGAAATACTCAGTAAGACAGGCACAAAGTGGTTATTGTGTCTACAGTCATGATCCTGTGAATTCACCCAACCATAACCCTAATAGCCACAGCCTAAAGTTAAACTAAAAGACTGGATAAACATAAGCTGCAGAAACAGATGATGGATGAAAGACGAATGAGTAAAGGAAGGCGTACCGGGTAGGTGGAGACAGGTGAGATGTAGGGAGTCACAGCTGTTTGGGCCATTATCCTATTTCCCATGTTGTAGGGAGGGGCGTAGTACCTGGAGGGGAAACAGATTGACACGGTATATTCAAGCAGATCAGTTCACATGTAGCAATTGCAATTACATCATTAACACTCCATGCAGATGAGTTTTGTTTGGCTAATAGCTTTATCAGTACAAATGTTTTCCATCTAAACACAAGAAAAATTTCACCACTCTGAGAATATCTGTATTCTGAGTATTGAGAGTTCAGTTTTCTTCAATAAATTACATTAAAATAAAAATTTAATTGGAACATTCAAGATAATCTAATGTAAAATGAGCAAAGCTGGTTGGTTACAGTTGACCGACACTTACCCGTTCTGGAGGGGAGAGGCGTTAGGGTCATAGGTCAATGTTATTCCACTCTGAAAGGGTGCAAAATGTAATTTTATACATTTATGATATTCCTTTACTGTAATTACTTACATGCATTACATTTTATTGTTAGTGGCAGTAACAATAAAAACAGGGAAAGGTGTTTAAAAAAAAAAAAAAAAAAAAAAAATCACTTGTCGGCCAAATGACCAATTTAATCCACTGTAAAACATGAACACATCCACAAATGTACAAGCAAACACTGAAGCACAGAAAATGGACTTACTAGTCTCACCTCGGCGTCCCGTGTCCAGGTTCGTCCGTTGGGAACATATTTAGTCTGACTCAGTCGCTTCTTCTGGCCACCATCAGCAAACTTACAGAGAAGGGGTTCTGAGGTGCCTGCACTCACGCACACACACACACGCTTAGTTCTATTTTCAACATTTGCTAAATTAAAGGAAACTGTCACATTTACAGTGATAAAGAAAAAGCAACATATAATTACCAAGCATTCCTGATGCGGATTTAATGAACTTCCCATTAAAGTGAGAGATCACAGCATCACACTTCTCTGTAGACTCCATCCTAAAAGATTGACAGACAGGAAAGAAAGGAATGCGGAGTGAATAAATGAAAAAAGACTATTAACACATACAATAATCAAAGAAAACAAAAAATAAGCAGAAAACATGAATAAATATAATAAAATTTCCAAATTAATTACCATTGACCGGATTTGGATTTTAATGCAAGAAAGCATCAAAGTACACATATTCAAATAGTCTGATGCTTTGTCAGACAACACACCTGGCAAAACCCACGCCTCGACTGACACCGTGTGCGTCCCTGAGGACGCGGGTGGAGATGACCTGTCCAAAGGGTTTGAGGAGGTTTTCCAGCTCCTGCTCATCTATTGACACTGGCAGGTTGGAAAGGTACAAGTTGGTTGGGTCCTGCTCTTGTTGCTGTAAAATACAACACACATACACACTTATGTAGACAAACATGGACATGCAACATTTAAGCACATTTCATGTAAGCGCACTAAGGCCTTTCGTGGGCCTTTTGTTGCTCCAGTAACATCAAACACTGTAACCGTTTTACAAAAAAAAAAGAAAAAAAAAAAAAAAAGAAAGACTTATCATTTTCAAATAGGCTTTGGCCAGCATGGCAGACTGACCCACAGAGAATCACCGTTTTCTTTTTCCCTCTTTAATCCATATCTGTTTCACTGAAGGGGAAAATGGCAGCTTCTGCATTCTTAGAGCAGAACGTCAGGCTTAATTTGAGCTGCAGTGTGCCTGAGGCAAATCTAGCATTCTTTCTCCGTGAAGCAATTTGGTTTATAAGGGCACCCTGGATTTATGATCCTCAATAACCCTCTAGTTAACAAGGGGTCGTAGCCATGGCGATGAGCTGGGATTAACATACGGCCTTTGGCTGACTGCAGAAGGCTCTTCATTTGGCTGCTCTAGAGGCATTTACTGAAATGAATGGGACCAAGCAAGGGAAAAAAAAAAAGTCATCATGTATGTGTCATGCATACACATGCAACCATTGGTGCAGAAAACGGAAAGCAGCAGAGCAGTGTGCTATAATAGAAAGGAAGTGCGCAAAAAGGAGAGCTGATGAATAATTGAGGGTGAATGCAGAAGCGTTCAGGGAGAGCTGGGAGGAGGTCACTGCAGTGAAGGGAAATCTTTTGCAGTTGGATTATTACACACCCACATTTACACACACACACACACACACACACACACACAGAATGTGAATGTGTAGTGTATGACAGTGAGAGAGAGAGAGAGAGAGAGAGAGAGTGTGTGTGTATGGGAGAGAGATAAAAAGAGATAAAAGGGTGAAAAAAAGGACATACACATTCACAGAGACTCGCTTTCAGATAAAACTCTAAGCCTTAAAAAAAGATTTTCACGTCATAAATGTAAGTCACCTTAAAAGAAGGAAGTGATGCCTTAGGTTGCAGTCTCACCTTGGCCATCTGAGCCTGAACTCCGCTGCTCTTTAGTGCTGCCACAGCTTTCTGTGCCGACACTGGGCTGTCAAAATCCACAAAGCCATAACCTGGAAGAAAGGACGCTCTCGGTTATTATACATGAATAGTAATGTAATGCATCACTAGGTGCTATAGAACTCTGCAAGCTAGAGCATAAATCAGTATCACAGTCATCATTTGCTTAATGATATTGTATTTACCTTTATCCTTTAATAAAACGTATTAGGGCTGCACTATGTATTTGCTAATCACAACATTGGCCTATACAATGCATACATTACATAAAGCCACAATATGCAAACAAACCCTCTAACCACAAACACCTTGATCTTTGTTCATGAAATCCAAGTTAATTCGCTTGGTCCCACAAATGCGATTCAGCCTTTAATATTTGATCTTCTAATGCATTTTTATCATACTGAAAGGCATTTCGCAATAACAAAATGTCATATAATGACAATACTAGTATTTGGCAGCCATGAAACAATAAATAATATCGGAAATAAACCTAACGAACCTTTGCATTTGTTTGTGGTCTTGTCCAGGATGGCTTTTGTGGATACAATCTTTCCATATCTGCATAGACAAGAGAGAGGAGAGGAGAATAAATGCATACTCTGCTGACAGAGGCAGTCTGCCTATGTGTGACATATGTGAAACGGCATGAAAGAACAGGAATGTGTGAGCTAAGCTGAAAGGCACAGCACACAGAAAGTGCAACAGTGAGAAAGTCACTTAAACTCCAGTGTAAAGGTGTACGGTTCATACACAAAGAAGCCTTTGTAAGAGAAATGTGGGAAGCCCTGTATGGCTGCAATCCAGGTGCTTCAGAGGTCAATGAATGTGTCAAAAGTTGCCCGTGTCTGGGCTGAGAGCACGTCCAGGTGAAGACTGTTATTACTGCACAGAGCTTTCAGAGTTCAAAGGATATCCTTCCACATTCAAACCGTAGACCAAAAGAAAACAGCCCTCAGGCCTATGTGCGTCCTCCACCATAAAGTCGGTGAGTGAGTGATGACAAATAAGAGCATGCATGAAAGACAACATTCTCAGCCAACCAGAGACAGATGCCTATAGCTGGGATGTGTAGAGGTGTTTGGTTCTCTGAATGTCTGGATCAAACTCACACTTGCATTTGCAGCTTAAATCATTCTCCAGTTTTGAAAAGGGTTCGTGCAAACACTATTTTTAGGGTGTTACTGCAAATCCTTGCTCACAGTATTACCCTGTGAGAATATACTAGACAAGAATTAACTTGTAGGAATTTATTTCTTTTGAGACTTTAGTGCAAGAGAGAAAATAAATAAATAAATAATTTGGTTCTACAGAAATCTTTGTGTTTTTTCATATTCCCGAGTCACTCGGTACTCTCCAGTTGGCTGAATTAAAGTGGCTCGAATTTCCACAAGGCTAAATTGAATAAAAGTCTGATTTGATATGATAATGTAAATCACATGAGTTCTCTTACTGATCTTTTACAAACATCAACAACATTCTTCACCAAATCCCGTGAAGTGAGACGAGGGGAATAGGGGGAGGGAGCCAATGGGGTTTCATGCATGGATCACATGACCCTCCACCACAGAGGCCCACACGACCTTGGCCTTGACCCCCTACACTCTTGGGGGAAGGCCCCATTTCCTGGCCCAGCCGCAGAATTCCGTTCAGCTATTCTCCCTACAGTGGCATGTGTCTGCCTGCAGCATATCAACGCAAATCTGGCTCTTAAGCCAGAAAACGTTCAGCTCACTCCACCAAGCACATATAGCTAAATAACCAAAGGCCTTGTGAGAGTTAACAGCGAAAGAGCCAAATCACAACATATCTACAAAAAAATATATGTAGTATATAACAAACCAGAAATATATAAATATTTTAACTTATTGAGCAGACACAAAAACCCCATACAGATATTCAGATCGTTAATTAGGTGAATACACGGGTAGATACAAAAGAGCAAAACAGCCTTGATTGTGTTGCACAGTGTGCATTTTTGAAATACAAAATGAATGACTTAACAGAAGGAAAAAGCTAATGAGGACTAATAAAAGGGGGAAAATACCATTACTGTGACAAAAGAAAATTATAAACTAGACACCAGTCAACACCGTTACTGCGTCTGACTGAATAAGAACAAAAATAATCAGTCCTCCCCATGCCAGACTTTTCAAAATCAGCTGCAAATAGCCCTCTACAGCCCTCGAATCAGAAGCTGGAAGCACCACAGATATATAACTATAACTGTAATAGATACACATCCTAAAGCTGAGTGTATGATAATTAACATACAAATAAATCGTTATATTAGATTTTGGAAATATAACTGTAAAACAAATATATTTGAGTATTGTTTGTGTTTTGAATTGATACTTTTAAAAACGATGAGACAACAAATTTAAATATTACATACATACATAAAAAATAATTAATTAAATAATTTCTATTACAATAATTAACAAATAACTTCATTTATTTATTTATTTAGTAGGGGAGTAGAAGTGGCTGCTTACATTGTAACACAATATTCAAACCTGAATAAAGGTGGAGAAAGATTTTTTTCTGTAAATTGTCTTTACAGAGTTTTTGCTCAAAATGGCATTAAAAGTAGACACTTTTTCACTGTAGCCCTGCTGCCAGTAACCTACTCCAACTTCCTCAATACAACATTGTGACTTTCTCTTAATATAGGATCTGACATATTACTAAATATTAGTTAAATAAATAAGTTTGCATCAGTTTATCATCAAGTTTATTGTACTGAACACACTTGATCTTTCACATTTGCAAACCGAATCTTTGGTTATTTCACTTGCCACTTACATTATTAACCTAAGGAAATGCTGTTGTGTGCTTTTAAGTAATTTGTTAAAATGTCAAAAACTAAAACCAAAAACTAAAGACTTTTACTGAACAGTGAGTACCCTTCTATCAAAGACAAGACAGGGTGGACATCACACTCCACATGCATCACTGAGCCTTGGGCGCCCATTACCATGTCTCTGGTACACATGCCGTCTTTCCTTGGACCACTTTTGGTAGGTACTAACCACTGCATGCTGAGAACACACCACTAGGCCTGTGGTTCTGAAGATGCTCTGACCCATTTATTTAACCAAGTCGCTTAGATCATACACGTGCCTGTTTTTTCTACTTTAAACACATCGACTTCAAGAACTGACTCTTCACTTACTGGCTAATATACCTCACACCTTGACAAGTGCCACTGTAACAATCAATATTATTCACTTCACTTGTCAATGGTTTTATTTTTGCCACCAATCAGCTACAGTATTAAAACCACCTAGAGGTAAAGTGAACAGAATCGATTACCTTGTTACAGTAGTACTTGTTGAGAGGTGGGATATTATTAGGCAGCAAATGAATGGTCTGTTCTTGAAGTTAAGTGACCGTGGCCTCTTTCAGCAGGATAATGTACCTTGCCACACTGTCATGTTACTCAAACCTTTTCACAAAAATCTTTGCAAAGAGCACAGAGGTTGACCTTGCCTCCAAACTTCCCAGATCTGAATCAGATCAAAGTTCTCTTTACTTTTTAGTATGTGACATCATCATGCCAAGATCTAAAGAACTCTTTAAGGCCTTCAGAAAAGGTTTTTGGACACCCATGAGCCTGGCAAAAGATTTCAAAAGATTAGGGACTGGGAAACTTGCAGTCTCAGCTATAAATGTTAAAAGAAAGTCATCTGTCCAGAGTTGAACCAGAGATTAACCTATCAACAGGATAATTATCCTAAACACACTAACAAACCCATCAAGGAATGGCTGAAAAAGAGAAAAGAAGGATATGAACCTCAGTGAAATACAGTGGATGGTTTGAAAAGGACAAAAAACTACAGTTGCGTTCAAGATGTTTGATTGTTTTTTCCCCCCGATAGTGTACTTACTTTCTCTACAGAACAAGATTGCACAAATTGATATTCTTGTTTAATAAATGATTTTAAAAGGCTACTTTTCCTTGTAGTTTTGTACAAGAATAGAGGGTGAATGGTTATTTTTCAAATATGTTTTGAGTTAAATTCCAAGATGTGAACCTAGTGTTACTACAAACCCCATTTCCAGATGGAAAATGCACTTTTTAATCAAGGATATTAATTTTAGTAGTTTTACAACTGGACATTTTGTTCATTCTTGCTTGATATAAGCCTGTGGTCACAAGTTTCTTATTCATCTCGTCATTGATGTACCATACATTTTCAGTAAGAGTTAAATTAAACACATTTACTCTGTGCCTACAAGACCACACTGTTGCAGCCCCTGCAGAACGTGGTCTGGCATTGTCCTGATGAAATAAGCATGGACGTCCCAGGAAGAGACGTCACTTTGATGGCATTATATGTCTCTCTAAAATCCGAATATATGCCCCAGAGTCAATGGTACATTCCCCATACATCACAGATACTGCCTTTTGCACCTTTCACTGTTAACCACGACCTATCCTCGCTTGCAAGGACTGAGCCATTGAGCCATGGATGCTACATTTTTACTTAATCATGATACCTCACCTGCTACCAATTATCCTGCTTAATGTGGAGTCTTCCAACCCTGTGATGCTTAAATATTCTGTGCACTTTTCAATCTTATGTTAACGCTGTCCCAACTTTTGTTGAGTGTGATATAATTTTAAATTTTTGTATATATTTAAATACATGTAAGTTGATCTGTGAAATGATAAAATCTTTTATTTTTATTGCATTATGGAAAATATCCAAACTTTTCTGGAAACGGAGATTGTATAAACAGTTGTGTGAAAATACAGGGAGGGGGTTTTATATTATAAACAGACATCTTTTTTTTTAATGAGCAATCATGACAACTATACTACTGAGGTAAGCCTAAAGCAACTTGATATGGTAGCATTTAAACTTTAAAATCCACATTTGACCTTACCAAACCCTTAAAACCAGTATACAAACCAAGAGGATTATGGCCCCGCCCTAGTTCACTCTCAGGAATCAATTTCAGGAATTACCATGGTGACGACTGGAGTCCCCTGAGCAGCCCAAGATAAATTAAGTCACGACGGGAATACACACACACACACACACACACACACACACACACACACACACACACACACACACACACACACACACACACACA
>JBBPDA010000039.1:16373636-16391330 GCA_037974385.1 Arnoldichthys spilopterus
GAGAGAGAGAGAGAGAGAGAGAGAGAGAGAGACAGATACACAGTGGAGAGAGAGAGAGAGAGAGAGAGAGAGAGAGAAAGAGAGAGAGACAGATACACAGTGGAGAGAGAGAGAGAGAGAGACAGACAGATACACAGTGGAGAGAGAGAGAGAGAGAGAGACGGATACACAGTGGAGAGAGAGAGAGAGAGAGAGACGGATACAGAGAGAGAGACGGATACAGAGAGAGAGACTGAGAGATTGAAATTGACAATGAGAGAGATTTGCTGTATTTAGTACACAGTAACTCCTCACACATGCATCTGACCTAAAAACATGTTATTTCAGTCAAAACACAAAGGTTTATCAGATGTCTGTAAAGCCAAAACATGCTCAGGACAGAGGCCCTTCATTTACAACAACTGTTTTCAGTTGAATGTTGAAGCAAAGCTCAGCTCAGGCGTTTCAGCTTCTAGAAGTCATTTGAAATAAGGGACATTCAATAAATCTGTCAATAAATCTAAGAACTTATCAAAATACCTGCAAAAAAAATCTAACAATGCCATTTGTTTCATAAATGCTCTGACTCCTTACAACGGGAGGCAGTCACTGGGACTAAGTGAGAATAAAAAGGGTTTTGGAGAGATTATAACACAGATTAATTTCAGCAGTCTTACTGAATCGAGCGGTTTCCAGATGGACCACATGCCTTTGTTGAACAAGCATATTTCTTCTTGACAATCAGAGCTACTCTTAAAAAAATAATCCAAATAGAAATGAAAACCTATTGCGCCACGATCAGAGCCATTCCCATGTGACAGGTGCTTGTGTACACTTACGGCTGGCAGAGTTTGACAAGGTCGTGGTCGGTGGTGGAGGGGGGCAACCCTCTGATGTAGAGGTTGGTTTTGCTGAGCTGCTCCCATCCAGTAGTACTGCTGTTGCTGCTATTATTCGTGCTGCTATTGGTGCTTGGGCTGGGCGGAGCCATTGGGAGAGTGAGCGGAGCGACTGGAGGCTGTAAGGGTGATAGAACATGTAACTGTTAGTAATATATACTTTAACTTGTGTGAATGACGAATGAAAAACAGAACCTGGTGTATGTGTTGATCAACACTAGATGAAAACTAGGTGTTTTCACACTTAGACAACAAAACTGAAATAAAATTTTCAACACTTTTCACTTAGCATGGAAGTCTAAATAGTACATTTTGTTCAAAGCGGTTTCTCCTTGATACAAGGCCAGGACATACCAACTCCACAAACACCAACCATCGTAAAGAACGCACCCATTTTAGTGTGTTTATAAAGGAATCTGATAGACCACGTTAATAATTTTGTATAAGAGTGAACCATCTAAAACAGAGCACATGGGGAGTTTCTTGAGTCTCAGATTTAGCAAAAACTTCTGGCTAGGTTGTTGCAAGTTGTGTCCTATTTTTGTTGTACGTTTTTCCCCATTTGTCCTTCAACCATGAAAAACAGAATAATTAAAGCTCAGTGTAAATCTAAGGTCTTCCATAGGGATCACTTCCCATTACAATGTATACCCACAACAGACTGATAGGAATGCCCCTGTTTTATGTACGAAAACAGACAAACCATTTAACCAAAACACTTTTTATCACTCCTTGCAAGTGTGGTTATCCATGTTGGCATTTTTCATGCAAAAAGAGAGGTTTGGGCAACAGAGCTGAATGGGTTAACCCCCATCTATAGCTCCCTCCAGTTTAATCAGCTTGAACCGCACATCTTCCATTCAGCTCCACACCAGCAGGCCTGCAAGCCCGAGCCAGCCCATCATCTCTCATATCTGTCCAATCTACCAGTGTACCATGGCAGAGTACGGGATGATTATTCCACTGAGCAAAGCTGCGCTGAACTGTGGAAAATGAACTACATAAAGTCCATATACAACAGAGTAGCCTACTCTTCTTGATTGTGCCTTTAAGAGAGTGTAGATGGTTTAAGAAAGCTTTACAGTGTGCTTAAGGCAATATTATACTGTGCATATTGCCAAAGTCAATATCTTTTCTGGATCCGATAAGCATCCATTCACTACCTTGCGTTGTTGCAGTATACTATAAATCATTATTGCTAAGCCTGGCTTTTCTGCCTATCAATTTTGACTGCATTTACTGCAGCATCTGTAACTGCACCATGAACTTTAAAACACCCAGTCCTGCCATTTCCTACTTGTGGACAATTCCCATGTTTCTTTGCAACATGCAGAGTCCTCTACGTGACTCTACAAACTTTTCACTGAATGAATGACTAGAAATATTCCATGACTAGAAACATTTATTCAGACATAAGACTAACGAAGCTTAGCACAATAAGTGATTTTAGAAGGTTTTGAGTTTCCACACTTTCAAATCAGTTCAGCGGAGTGAGAGACAAATCAGGTGACTCCAGGTTAGCATGAGGTACGGTAGATCTTTGGCTCCAAACGAAGCGTAATGTTTTCATACAGCCTACGCAACCAAATGAAAGGAAATGAATCACTTTTTCAGGATGTGTCGGTCTATTCTTACCCAACCCGCTGGGCCAAATATTTGGACTACAATGAGACTGACTTTCAGTCTGACTTCACAGCAGAGCCTGGTCATACCTCGCCCTCTGTCAAACTGCAAAAACACCTCCATCTGATCACTAAACTCATTTAGACCGGCATCTAGCCAGAATGACTAATGCAGAATTGAGAGTCGGTGTGAATGAAGACATTGGCTGGAAAAGAGGGGAAAGGAATGTTTCTCTGGAAAGGTTACATGGCGCTGCAGTGCGCTGGGATACAGGAAGAGCAGGCCTCCCGCCCACCGCAGACTGCAGCCGCCACAGCCCACATCACTGACTCACTTCCTGTTTCTGACTCATTCATTAAAACAGCTCCCATTCCACTCACCCCTCTCAGCACACACACAAAATGGCTGCCTATAATACATCCAGTTGGGAGTTTTGGGAATAAGGACATAAAATGCTTGACAACACTAAAAAGCCCAATGGCATGAGATTCAACCAACAATGTCAAAGCTCCCAAAAACCCTGCAGTATTTACTCTGTGGTAAGTGTGACAGCTGTTCCTGGAAGGTGATTAGAGTTAACTCCAGCTGTGTGTGCATGGCTGGGCGAATGCATGCACGTACCATGCAACTGTAAAACACCCTCAACAATTCTGCAGGGGTGAGTGTCCTCCTGCTCCCTGACACACTGACCCATTTCTGCTCGAGTAATTTGTGCCCTCACGATCATGTGCACTTGCACAATCAGGTGAATCTGGACACAGTGCCCTAAGCTTATTAGCGCCTGTCAATTAATCAAGCGAGGCATGCTATCAGAGCCATGTGTTTCAGCTCAGCATGAAAGGGGGAAAGGCGTGAGTGCTGGAGAACACATGGAGTCCATCTTCAAAGGCCATCACTGCTGTGGAACAAACCGAAAGGCACTGAGCTGAAGTCATCGGTTTAATTCTGCAAGATGACCAGATGAACTGCTGTTAATTTACAGCTTAAAGGTCTTTCATTATTGGAATGCTTTGATGGCAAGCTCATTCCAAAAATGGCTTTTCATTCTTGGTTTCTCTTTCTACTCAGTTTATGGATAAACAGTACACAGGTTTTTCCTGCTTGTGTTAAAGAGCAGAAAGAAACACACTAGTAAGCTATGAGCGAGGACAGAGAAAGGGCAGAGAAAACGAAAAATAGAGAGCGAAAGATGGTAAGATTTGGCGCATAAGCAAGGCAGGGTGGGGGTGGGGTGGGGTGGGGGTCAGATTCAATTTCCGGGCCATCTTTCAAGCGTTGGAGGGTCCCCTGGGTCCCGTGCTATGTGCTGCAGTCATTCTGCGCCATATGGTTCCTATAAACTGTGAAGTCCTGGAGTCCTGTTAACCTCTGCTGCTTCTATTAGACCATGTGAGCTGCAAAGCGTGCAAAATAGATGCAAATGTGGGTGTATATATCCAGTGTACCCAGCTCCATGTACATTTTTGAGGCTCACAAGCGGACAGAAATCTCTCCGTCTCCACCTGATACTCAGACTTTAGGACACAATCGTGAACAAAAATCTACCCGGACTCGCTGCCCTCCTCTGACCTTCTCTTCATCAAGCCACACCCAGCAATTCCCTTCCCTACCAACTGCTGTAAGATACAGTAGAGACTTATGAATATTCATGACCCAGAAGCCTACTGCACACACCCAGGCCTCTCCTGACAGAAGGTGCCATGGGAAACTCTCTTCACAATCCTTACACTTCTCATTAACAGGACTGTGAAAAAAAAAACTGTAAGGGGGAAAAAAAGCAAAACAAATCCTGAAACGGCCACTAGTCGGGTAAATTAAACAAGACACATGAGGAATAGCATTACAAACTGCCTCCAACATTGCGATGAAAGCGTTCTCATTTCCCAGTGTCCATCAATTACAACTGCAGATCAATTATGCATAAAGCAATGGTCACACATACCATGATTAAAAAGCGAATTTGAACCAAACAAAGCCGTACCAAAATCAAAATTCACACTTCTTCTACTTTCCAAAAAAAAAATACAGTGAAGGAAATGTATTGAAATACTGAAATTCAGTGCAGAATAACCGCACGAGAGCGTATTTACTGAACAACTGAACGCAACGCATTGCACTTCACAAACTGGGGTAAAATAAAGTCAGAAAGCCCAGTCACCAGGCCTACAGGGCATCACCAGAACAAAATAAAAACCAAAAACTTATTCGTAGTCAATTTAAAGTCTACTCATATATGTGCGCTGATAAATACACTGAAAAGTAATCATGGCTTTAACCTGAGAGGGGCTGGATACATTCAGCGTTAGCGGTCTGTCATGTAACCCAATAGCCTTCTGGACAATAGCATCGCACCTCAGTCTGAGCTAAGCTATTCCTTTTTATCTACCAACCTGCTTTCTGTAGGGTGGCCTCACAGGGTTGGCGGTGTTCGCAAAGATCATCCTTGCGTCCCTTGTCCTCGACAACACTGAATCAACGATTATCTCCGTGATAGAGTACGGTAGTGTATTAGGCTACAGTAGAACTGTAATTTTTCCACATTGCACTCTTCTGGCGTCGGCTTTCAGTCCCTCCACGAGTTAACCGAGTTTTCGAAGAGAACCGACGCTCCCACTGCTAGTACTCGTCGGATAAAATGATCGTATCCACGGCTTTATTTCCACCTCGGCTCGTCCGACCAGTTTCGGTAAAACCGCCCGCTTTCATTGATCTTCGCTCCGTCGCCCGCAGCAAAGACCCACCTACTGTGGAACAACCCGTGCTTTACTCGAGCTGGGGGATGGGGGCGTAACAGCACGTATAACAAACGTTCGACCTTGTTTCTCTTCTTATATTAGTTCTCGATATACACATTTACTAGTAAAAGAATGTACATTTTGTCAGAAGGCTTAGCAAAGACAAACAAACAGATTAACCACCTTTTAAAAAGAAGGTTAAATGCTCCTCCCCTACGTGAAGCACTTGGTTGCTTCCATCATGCATACCACACATTCCACAACCTAACCATCAGATTCCATCTACAATACAACCATAGAAATGTGCCAGAGGCCACCAGGACAGTTCCATCCCTGGTTGTAATTGTAGACATGTACAATTTAAAACCTGTGTAACCATTTTTACACTATACGTAGGCCGAAATGCAGTGAATTTTTTTTTTCACTGACTAGAACTAATAGGAGAACAGTAGTGTTTGACATTAGTCCATGGGCAGACCAGAGAGAGAGAGAGAGAGAGAGAGAGAGAGAGAGAGAGAGAGAGAGAGAGAGACTGAGACTGAGACTGAGACTGAGCTACAGCTGATTTGTGCCAGAATGGTGGGAACTGCTCCTGGGTCAGAAATAATTAGTCTGCAACCAAATGCCACCTCCCAGGGACTGCCCAGGGCCTGTCTTATCAGTCTATTCATATGATAATGCTCTGCAGTAATCATGTTTCACACCTTCTATAAAGACTGAATAAAGATTTAACACCCTGAATGTTTAAACTGTATTTTGAATTGGTCGCAACAAAAATCAAATCTTGCAGAAAAGGCACTGGAAAGTAGAATTACCTCTGTGAACTTAAACATCATTTGCATACAGTTAGGTTTAATGTAAATAGCCATCTCAAAGGATGTTATAATAACCCTCTGTATTTCTTGTTTGTTCGTTTTTAATTTCACAATTTACTGTCTAGTTCCTATATCATCACTTCTGTTTCCTATTTGCTAAGAATATCCTGTCTTTTTTGTTCAGCTGTTAACATGCAGCTTAAACAAGAAAAAATTAAGAAAATAATAAAAATCTTGAAGAACATTGTATGAATGTATTAATGTTTGTCTTAAGATCCCTGCTATGTTATTTATTTGAAAGCTTTTGCATATTTAATTCCTGATTCTTAAAGTCACATGCAGGTCCCAGTGATGATTCTACTGGCAGGGCATAGTTCTCTTTTTAGAATGGCTCTCACAAGTTGCTGGCTAGGGCCTGCCAGGGCCACAGCCATACTGACCTGGAGAGTGGAATTTGTATTCAGTGTTGTGTGTCCGAATATGTGTGCTAGAATGTAATATGCTTTAGAAAGTATCTCTCAGCCCCATAACACTACTGCCTGAGTGTGCAAAGTTGAAACTCTAACAATATGACACAAACAGATCAAAACCAGAGTTGTTTCAAAAGCTGTTGAGGACCACAGTCAGAAGGGGAGCAGGATATTCTCATGCAGGTTTGGTGGCAACTACAAGTCCCTTAAATACCTTTTACCACAGCACTGTTATCAGAAAAGCCATAAAACATTTCAGCTCAGGCATTTCATGCTAATTGACTTCTGCTGACAGTGAACAGTTGTAGCCTGTGGCCTGGAGTTTACAGCAACACAAATTTACATAAAACAGACAAAATTACATTAACAAGGAAAAGCAAAATCTGTTGAGAATGAGTATAGCAGTACAAATGCAAATATCCAAGCAAAGCAATTTTCAGCTCCAAAAGATTTATAAACCAATTAATTTTTTTCTTGACATAATAAAAAAATGAGGATCTTAATAGCAATAGCAAGAGTGTGCCTACTTCTCTTTCTCAGGCTTTAACAAAAATATCACTTACAGTCACTTTGATTAAGAAATCATATCACATTTTTTTCCATACCATGATGTGTTTCCTGAGTGTAACGTGTTATCAGGTAGGATCTGAACATCTTCTGTATGATGGGGTGGTAAGTGGGGGTGGTAGGAGTGGGAGGTAGAACATAATATTTTGGTTTAATATTCTCTTTCTTTTCCTTGCCAGTGCACAGTGATGTAGCAATAAAAAAGTACATTTTAGGGTAAAGTCATTAAATTTTGATGAAAGATTTATGGAAAATCAATAATTTTGTATTTTAAATTGTATGGTATAGTGAATATTAAATGGAGTTTGGGAAAAAGTTTGGTTACAGGTTGGCTATAAAAACATGTCTTGAGTCAAATGGACTGTGATAAGTATAATAAAGACTAGATCCCTCAATTTAAAAAAGCCATTGCAACTGACTATACTTAAATAAAAATAATAATTTGCAATGTCAACAAAAAAGAGAAAATTTATCTATTCAGCACAGATACTTTGTCGATGTGGAAGCTCTTTATTGAGTGAACTGGATACGAGAGGTCAAACAAGAATGAAGACACACAGTCTATCTGGTAAATGGCCCAAAAGGTCAACAGAGGGGAGTGAAGGACACAGGCAGAGATGGAGAGGTGGGTAGGGGAGGGAGAGATTAAGGATGAGAAGGTTAAAGAGATGAATGGGGAGGGAGAGAGCGAGAGAGGTCTGAATCAGCAGAGTGGGAGGTCATTGGGTGAAAGGCGTGCCACAGGGACAGAGACCCCAATGGTCTTCTCTTTGTGAAGGCCTGAATGTGTCAGAGTCAGAAAGGCTGCTGGCTTTGCATTTATAACTCATGCGTACTTGCAGTATCTCTTCTGCTGGCCAGTGTGCAAAGATAATGTATTTATAGTAACCAGTCACTTTATTATATACATCTACATTGTAGATCCACTGTAGAGAGCCAAGCTCATAACACAGTTTGTGCCAACTTCTAGGTCTTCAGCAGTGTTTTTTGACCTCAGACCTACTTTTAGCTCAATGTTTTTGGATCATGGGCCTTCTTCAGCTTAGCAGTGACACTGATGTGTGTAAAACATCCATCAATATTGCTGTATGATACACTGAAGAGTAGGGTAAAGGATAGCTGACAAATTATGGATGACAAAAGACAGCTAGAAATGACACTTTTTAGCCCATTCCAAAGGTTAGGGTCACAAAGCTTTTAAACATTTTAAAAATGAGTGTGTTTTCCTCATCAGCTTTCAGTAACTTAACATATTAATGGAGCACTGCTTTGATCCTGCCACCTTGCTCTGCAGGAACCGCTGAACTGAAGGAACAGCTGTCAAAATAAAAAAAAAGATCTTTTGTTGAGAAAAGATTTTATACCCATTGTAGTGACTTTCTACATTGATATGTTCAAGTTGACAGCAGTTTCAACACATTTGCAAAAACATTTATCTTCAAAAAATTAAAAAGAAAAAATTGAAATACAACGTTTGCTGTGGCTGTTAAAAGAAGTATGGCAACAGCATATTGTCTTATTCTCTCCTTTTACACTGCACCACTCCAGTTAAACATAATTTTGTTCCTTGTGTTAGAAAGCATAAAATCGGTCACTCTTACATACAGGCCTATAATGATTTTCTGAAATAAAAGTGTTATATATTATATTATATAATATTATATTATATTATATTATATTATATTATATTATATTATATTATATTATATTATATTATATTATATATAATATTATGTAAACACTGATCAACTTTAAAAATGGGCTGTTTACTCCCCCGTCCATCAAACAAAGCTAACAAGCCATTATGAATTCACTGTTTTCGTAATGTCACAAAAAACATGTACAGACAAAAATGTAGTTATTTCATTACATTTGCACTTGGCAGAGAGTGGGATATATTCAGTCAGTCAGTTCTTAAAGTTGATGTGCCGTAAGAAGGAAAAATGGGTGAGTGTTAGGATCTGAGCCACTTTGACAAGGGCCTTACTGTGATAGCTAGATGACTGAGTCAGAGCATCTCCAAATGGGCAGGTCTTGTAGAGTGTTCTAAGTATAAATAGTTATGTACTAAAAGTGATCCAAGGAAGGAACTGGTGAATCAGAGACAGGGTCAGGCTCTTTTATGCATGTGGGGAGTAAAGGCTAGCCTGTCTGGCCAAACCCAAAGAGAAGCTTGTGTTACACAGAACATTAATGGCTACAATAGAAAGGGGTCAGAACACCCAGTGCACCACAGTCAGAGCTGTTTTGGCATCCTACAGAATTTTTTGGGGGACCTACACAATTTTAGATAGGGGGTCATAATATTAATGCTGAACGGTGTATCTGACTATTCAGCCTAAAGTAGTTTAACCCCATCCATTCATAACAATTTAAGAAGTGTTTCAGCCTGAACTGCTTTTTGAGCAAGCCAAACTGCAGGACAGCCAATCATGACTGAGGTCATTTACATGCATCAGTCTCTAAGTGCAAAAACAAAATGTAATGGAAACAGAGGGGCTGAAAAATGTAAAAATGAACTATGACTGATTTTGATCCATAAGACCACACAAATGATAAATATTGTTATATTGCTTACTCGTACATTTGGTCTTTAAAAAATTCTGCTTTGCATTAACTCCCACACTTTCTAACATGCATGCAATGCAAGCATCATCTTATACATCATTCACCATCGCTGGTCACACAAACACACCCACCGCCTCCTGGGTGTCCAGTCACTTCCTGTCCAAAGGTCATGACTTTTAGTGTTCACTCCAGCTTCCCTCCTGCCTAAAGCACATGTACACACACTTTCCAACAGCCAAAGGCCTGCAGAGCAGAGGCTCCTGAGCCTGTGTGTCTGAGCTGATGTGGTTGCTGAGCAACGTTCCAAACTCTGCCATAAACAACGCCTCGGCGGAGTCTGCCCTGCCATGTTTGCGTAATCACTCTGTGCTTTCAGGTCCTGTTCCATTCGCTTGAAGTGACTGCTTAAAGAGCATGTTTGGTTATGTTTGTACAGTCTAACTCACACACACTCTATTGACAAGCAGCTTTTGTCTAAGTCAATTCTAAAAAAAAAAAAAAACGGGCAAACAATAGAGCATTTTAAAAAGACTGTGGTCCTGTTAGGGTCAGATTGTACATAGCCAGAGTATCTGGCCCTTCGCCCTGCACACAAATAGACCAGGTCACAGAGCACGTGCTTCCCTTTCTCTCGCTGAGAGAGTCCAACCTGCCATGACACAATTGAAATGAATGGCACACAGCTAAAGGTCAGGTCTTGAATACAAACACAGTGATTATTCATCCACAACATGAACAACACAGACAATTGTGATACAGAAGCTGCTGTTTTCAACATTACAATTGCTTTACACACATACAAAAATGTAATTTTTTGTTGTGTAGTATAGCTGTTGTACTAAGACTTTATAACCTTTCATTTTCTGCAAGGAGCCCTGTACATTACAGTAACATTTCTGTACAAGTAGAAATGATCCAAAGTGGTTCATAATCATTACAGCACATTAGAATTATGAACATTTGTCCTTCTATAAAGGCACCATTTCAGGAAAAGGTTGTCTTGTTACTATAGCAACAATATGTAAATATGCATATGGCCAAATAGACCGACCAGGCCTACAGTAGCTGTTCTACTGTTGCACAGCAATCCCCACACCTGCATTGGCCTACAGTTTTTTCACTTTCATTCCACACAAGCTAATAGAGCAATTAAGCCATCTCCAACTGTTTTCTGTACCATTATGAAATGATTATGTGCATCAGAGACACGAAACACAATACAGGCTGAACTAGTAAAGGACTTCAAGAGATGATAGTCAGACATACAAGGCATTATTTGAAAACCGGATTAATATGAAGTGAATTTTGTTTGTCTTGTTGTGTGTGCTTGGAGGAAAAATAGGACATATTGTATTAGCCTAAGCCTGACCACTTGTCTCTCTTTAAATATTAATTCTGTTCAAATCTGACATATGGTCATTCCTTTTCAGACCACTGTGTATAATGCATACACATACTACTACTACTACTACTACTACTACTACTACTACTACTACTACTACTTGACTGTGCATTTTGAAGATTTTTGATCTGAAATTTTTACTGCATTTTGTCCACAGCATTAAGATGTATGACACTTAATGACTCAGCAGAGTCTGCAGTCTCAGCCCTGAAGCTTGGTCTAAGCTTAGCTATCTAATATGTTTACTATCCACAAGTTAAGCTCCATTTACTGGTCTTATAGGTTTTGCAATGCAGTTGAAACTGATCATTACAGTTAGTTTAGAGTAAATAAGATATATGCTACCCAAAAGAGTATATGTTCACTTTTAGTAAATTTCTCACTTTAAGAACAGACCTGGAAACTAGCTGACTGATAGGTAACAGTTATCTCAGGAGCATGCATGGGGAACCATTTCTGTAAAATACTTTTATGTTAATCAGAGTAAAAAAAAATTAAGTTATATTTTGCTGTAAAGCTTGGACTCTCACTATAAAGACATCAACTGAATACTGAATTATAGATGAGATGTTCAGTAACAGTCCCAATAGGTGCCTCTTCTTGCCTGAGGCACAGGGGGGGATCCACTCTTTTTTAGGCCAGTGAATGTGAGTCATATTCATATTCAGTTCTTCTTTATAAAGGCTGATTTCTGATTAAATAAGACAATTTAAGATTAATCTAGTGTAAGTAATATCTACAGTGAAAAGAAGACTTTTAAATCAAGGGGCCAAAAGTAATAAGTAATGCCATAGAAGGACCAAATTTGGATCACTAAAGAACCTTTCAATAGATAGTTCTTCAAATAGCTATTTTTGCTAATTAGATGCTCTAGTGTGAGGAACCTTGTAAAGTTTTAGTTTTTTAGAAATGATTTGGATATAAGCAAAACAAAGAGGTTTACAGCATGTAAAACCATCACACAACTGTCATGCACAAGATGTTAACCATACAGAACACAGGTAAGACTTAGCTGTGTTATCGAAAAGTGATATGTAGAGTGCATTGATTTGTACAGTGATGGCTTGCATTAGGAAGAGAACAGTGACTTGGGGGAGGGTACTCAGCCTGCTTCCTCGTTGGTTTGTTTTCTGTGGTTTCCTTCCTGCAATCCGATCTGTGCATTTTTGCACAGAGCATTCCTGGAATACTCCCACAGGCCTTCACACACTCATACACTCTCACACATTTGTTTTCCTACAGTTTCAGGACATGGGATTGCAAATAGGGTTGTATTAAAAAGTTTATGTTCCCCAGTCACTGAGCATGTTTTGTTGATTTTCTGAGTGAAAGGAAGCACATCCTGCACATGTTATGTACATTTACTGATTTTTTGCCAAACACTGGTAAACATGCAGTGAAGAAGTAAAACATAGTAAGTGGTCTGTGCAAAAGTTATGGCTCATTTTATGTTATGTTTTTTTCCAATATGTTGAAATAAATAGACAAATATTCACTAAACTTTGAAGAAATGCACTTACTTAAAAACATGTAATAATAATAGATGTTCAAAAGTTTGCATATGACTATATGGACATATATGGACTATGGATTTATGTACTTTATATATATGTGTGTGTTTTATGTGTGTATAAAATAAGTAAACCCCATGGGAATTCTCCCTGGGCTTTTTAAATATTTAACCCTTTGCAGAGCCTACAGATAAAAAATATATACCTGAAAAAAACTACAAGAAAAAGTACTTGTTTCTGTAGCTTTATGTTCAAGTTTTTGTTCAAGATGTACTGCCCTATTCAAATGCCACACAGCATTTCAAAAGTGTTCAAAATCCTTCTTTCTTCTTTTTGGACCATTCCTTGATAGATTTACTACTCTGCTTAGTTTCTTTATCCTGTTGAAAAGTTCACCTGATTCACCTTCAACTTTTGGATAAATGACCTCACATTACCTTCAAACAGTCTTTAAAATGATGCAGAATTCTTAGCTAAATCAATGACTGCAATCCGCACAGCCCCTGAGCTAACCCCAAAACATTTCTACCACTATGTTTTACAGTTCTTTTCCTGAACAGTCTTATTAAGTTTTATTAATCTATAAGGTCTTTGCCTATATGTTTTTTGGGAAACTTAATCTTGCGCTTATGTTATTCTTGGAGAACAAAGGTTTTTTCCTGACACCTCTCCCATGGAGGTTAAATGTGTCCAATCTCTTTCTGATTGTAGATGTTTGCACTTTAACACCAACAGTTGCAAGAGTTATGTGGCAACCCCATGATGAAAGTGTGGGGTTCTTGGAGACTGTTATTTACAACACATGGTCTACTAAATCTCTTTGCACCATGGTTCTAAAGTGGTTCATGTTTTTTTTTATTTTTTCAACTTAGCTGGCACACACTTCTCCATACTCTCAATTCTCTCATAATTCTCTCAATACACATACTCATAATTTCAAAATTATACCTTTGCAGACAGTGGATGGTAAATGAAAGCTTCTATTACTGCTCACTGCCATATTACTCATCATATCACTAACTAACTAGTGTCATTAGCGAAGGCTGACTAGTGTCATTAGGCTTCTGTTCTGTGGTACAGTGCACTTCAACTGCACTTTGGCCATTTGTTCTCTGAGAAAGCCCCTCTCGTTAATAGTGTAATCTGATAGCTGCAGAGCCTAATGCATGGCTGTGGAGAGCTGGTCTCAGTCACAGGCAAGATTAGATGTTCTGAGTGCGCTTGGAGCCGCTCCACAGTCGTTAGGCTTATCTAGAGGGTTGGTGGGGAGAAAGAGGAGCTGAAACAAGATCCTGTCCTGCTAAAGTGGACTGGGTGGTCAGCAGGTTTTGGGGGGGTTCTAGAGAAGAGTGTGGAATTCCATGTACTGCACCCCCTCCCAGGGTGTACTGGGAGCAGAGAGGTCACGCATGAGTGAAAGGAATGAGAAGGAAGAAGGGAGGGGGGAGACATTACACATTACTCACATACCACTGATGGAGTTTGCTTTTCTGTGTTTATGATTTCTTTCCGTTTCACACCATGCATGCTTCCCCTGCCAGCAGACACTGGCAAGAGTCTGAATGGACAGTAGCACTTTTCCTTGTCCTAAATCACTTCTGCACACCTGAGTAGAGAAGCCAGATATAACTCCAGACCCAGACTATATGCAAACTAATCATTATATAGTGCACTATTCAGAATCCTGCAGTTTTAAGTGCCTAACAGTGGAGAATTGACATTGACCTGCATTGAGCTCATAAACTCAATTGAGTAATTGCAGATTAGCAAATTAGGCCATTTACAAATGAGCATAATTAATAGCATGGGGTATAGAACATGCATAGCCTCTATACTGAATAAATCTGTCACAAATGTATGCTTTGTGTCCTTGATGTATCTTGCCCCCTACATTAACATGGTGTTGATTTCGCCAATGTGTAGATTTGGAGGAGGACCACAGACTTTAAGACATCATATTGGAACAGGCCTTATCACTTCTAACCGACATGAAATACCCATAATGGACTGATGAGCAAACTCATATAACATTTATTAAATCATTTACCATATTAAACACAGATCCATGTCCCTTTAAACTGTAAAATCATTCAAATTTTCATCTGTGTGACAATCAGTTTCTTTTTTTTTACGGTGCAATGAAAGTACCCCCCTAAACGTCCTGTTAGTATACTGCAATATATCACAATGACCAAAGTCAATCTAATGAACATTTTTGAGTATTATATGGTTCTTTTGTTTTTTTAAGGTAACCTTCCACAACGTAACTCATATGGTAGCAAATACCTGCACTTTAACTACTTTACGTCAGTTAGATGACTTGATAAAGCAAAGAAGAAGAACAGTTCGGATTTAGTTTTTTCATCTATTCAGTCCAATCTAATCAACCTCTGCCCTTTTCCATTTTGTGCAGCATGCCCAAATCTGAAGCAACAGTGACAGGTGACCCTTGGGTCCAGCAGAGCAGGACAGCAGCTTGTCTAGGAGTGGTGAACTCATGCAGATGAAGCAGCATCACGTTTCTTCAGCGTGGGCCTCTGGCTGCACGTATCACTGTTTCACAGTTGGATCGAGTCTCTGCAGGAATGCTGACAGATGTTGGAGGAAAGAGGGGATGAGAGCAGCACAGCCATTTCCAAAAAAATCTTTTTTTTCCAAATTTCAAAACTTTTCTTGTGGTCTATTCAACATGAAAGCTAGATGATGTTTTCAAACTGTGTAAAAAAACAAAAGAAAGGAAGAAATGCAGATTTTTTTTTTAACTGAAACAATATACCATACCACTAAAAATAATTTCAGTCACATAAAATCAATATCGTCTATAGCTTCCACTTTTGAAGGACACTATAAAAAATATGTTTAGATATGTCTAGAATAATGGATTATTCCTTAACAACTAAAAAAACTATTTAGGTTTTTTTTTTTAGGAATTTAGGGTATATATCAACAATTTTTGATATTGTCACTTAATAACTTTTTGTTGCTTGTTATACTTAAAACGACTTATAAAACACCTTTTCTTGATCAGTTTATAGCATTTTAATAATATTTATTTGTGATTTCATTTGGAACTGTTAATATATCACTTTATGTAAAAACAGAATAGAAAACTATGTTGTATTTTATACTACAGAGTATCCTCACTGGACCAACATACCCTCAGCTCCTTCATCACTAGAAAAATATTATCCCAAAATATTATGTATTGGAAATCCACCTCCTGCCTTTAGTGACATAAGGTACTTTCTAATGATCTCATCTGGCATTGCTATTCACCCTAAAGGCTACAAGGCCTCTGTAACAGAGTCAATTTGCTGATAGATCCATTTCCACAGGAAGTCATCCTACACCTCCCACTCTACCACTTCCTGCACTGGAAGAAGGTGGTCAGGTTTCACATGAGAGGCACATTTATTCATCTCTTCAAGAAGCTTGTTTTAGTCTTGTCTACTTGCTTAGTAGTAGTAACTTAAAAAATTTGCAAAAGACTGGTAGTGAGTGTCGAGTGTCACAGACTTGAGACGTGAGGTGAACACTTCATTTTATATGCAGGATTTCTTGTTGCAAATGCGCCATTGATTTTTTTTAGAAGGGTTTGAACAGATCCTTGACCCAACATGCACATCAATGCAGCAAATATTGATCAAGTCTAATGACATTGCTGTGAATTAGTCCAGTTCACTTCAGCAGGTCACTCATTTGGGTCTTTATTCTCTTTGAAGTCTCATCACACAGTGACAGTCACACATCCCCTCTACTTGCCCTTTTCCCAAGCTCATTGTTATGCATAGTATACTAACTACAGTTGTTCAACTTTAGATAACACAAATGCTAAAATGTGTCTAAAGGTGAATTTCCTCTAATGGGTTGCTCATGTACTCACTTTCCAAATGCTCTGAACTCCTGTTTAATTAGTGAATCAATCTACTTTAAGGTCCCCTCATGACTCGCACAAGTAATCAACTGTGCAGACAGAGCTTTTGTAATCTCCGTCAAAATGCACTTCCAAAAGATTAGGACACTCTGGTGCAACCGCACATGAATCTAAGGTTACCCAGTGCCAGGGGTAGTATCAAGGTCCTTGGCATTGGACTGTGTAGCAGTGGAACTGTATCTGGAGTGATGAAGTGCCATTTTGGATGAGTTGGAAAGCCATAACAATAAATCATCTAACACCACCACCCAACTTCACTAATTCTCTTGTTAACTAAAGGAATCAAATCCTCATAACAATGTCCTAACATCTACAACTCCAAATCAGAAAAGGTTGGAACATTATGGAAAACACAAAAAAAAAGAAAGTAGTGATTTCTAAATTTACTTTGACTTGTATTTCATTGTAGACAATATGAACACAAAATATGTCATGTTTTGTCTGATCAACTTTCATTTGTAAATATATATCATTTCCTGTCTAGTGATGAAGTGTTTCAGGTGTATTCTTAGATCCCATTCTTCCTGCCTTCCGTCTTTAGGTGGACAACAGTACAGGGTCTTTGTTGTCGCATTTGTTGCCACACATTCTCTTTTGGAAACAAGCTGGGACTGCAGGCAGGCCAGTCAAGTACCTGTACCCTCTTCCTCTGGAGCCAGGACTTCGTAATGTGTGCAGAATATAGTTTTACATTGTCTTGTTGAAATATGCATGGGCATCCCGGGAAAAGACGTCTTCTTAAAGAAAAAAGTTGACGGCGCTTCTGGACACTGTTAACACAGGGCTTTCTTTTGGCACATTGGTTTTAACTGGGATCTGTGGATGTAACTACATATTGTGGTACTTGACAAAGGTTTGCCAAAGTTGTCCTAAGCCCATGTGCTTATAGATTTATGACGATAATTGATACAGTGCTCAGTCCTCAGTACATACTGAGGGACCAGAGATCAGGGTTGCTCAGCTTAGGCTTGCGCCCTTGTCCTTTATGCACTGTTGAAGGAGAAAAATCCAAATATCATCCTATCTTTTTTTGAGGAACATTGTTTCTAAACATTTAAATAATTTTCTCACTGATTTTTTGGCAAACTGGCGATTCTCTGCCCATCTTTACTCATAAAGGACTAGACCTTTCTTGGATGCTGCTTTTGTACCAAATCATAATTACAGTCACCTGTTGACATCACCTGTTTC